>JACDJE010000070.1:1031026-1615781 GCA_016647715.1 Pavo muticus | reverse complement strand
CCCAAAAAAAAAAAAAAAAAAAAAAGGAAAGATTAAAAAAAGAAGTCTTTTATCTGGTAGGAAAAGAAAGGAGAAAGGTCGATAGCAGTCTCCGGTGCTGCACGTCTGAAAAACAAAACAAACAAATCCCAAGCCAGGTAAAAGCAGCTTTCCCACCTACACTCATTGCTGAATTTCTCCCCTTAAAACAGTTGCAGAGTTCCCCCCGAGGTGCCCGGCCAGCCGTGCTCCCGCCGCTCGATGCCGTGAGCGCTCTAGCTGTGCATGGAGCCCCGGAGCCGCGCCGGGCCGTGCCGGGCCAGGAGGAGCGGAGCCGTCTGAGGCCGTCGGGTTTTCCTCGGACGCCCACCTGTGTCGTGTCTGCGTCAGCCTCAGAACCGCGCCAGCCTCAGAAAGGTGCCGGTAGGCTCGGATTTGTTACTGGTTTGCTTGGAACTGGGGAAGCGTGGGGTGTGCAGGGCTCTGTGGGGGTCCCCCGGGCTGAGGGCTCTGCCCTGGGCAGCTGGCGTGGTTTGGGGTGTGAGCTGCGATGGGGCCACGGCCCTTCGTGGTCATGCTGGTTCCTGCCCTGCAGACCCTGATAGGTTGTGTCCGTGGGTTTGCAGCACGGCCCCAGTCGTGTTTCTAGCAAGGGCTTAAATCCAGCGTCCTGTGTCATTTGCCTCCTCTGGGTGACTTGGCAGCCTTGGGGTCTCCCCATCTAGCCTTCGGACGGAGACGGGGGAGCAGACCGTTGTCTGCACCCCGCTGAGGTCAGGGCCTCCCTGCTGAGGCTGCTGCTCTGCAGCACCCCCCAAAAAAGGAGCGGGGGCAGCTGGGTTGTGTGTGTATAGTTTGGAATAGAGGTGATGCTTGGGATGGGTGCACACAGGGCTGGCAGCCTGTTTTGGGGCTATGAGATGCTTTTAGAGCGAGATGCTCTGGGTTAGGAACAAGGGGAGTGGGCAGCAGGGCCGTGTCCCGATGAATGTCATCCTGTGCTGCTGCTGAGTGCTTGTGGATAAATAAGGATATTTTTTTTCTGTAAAAGAAGCCAAAAGGCTCCATTCCTCACTCTGGCCCATATTAGAGAGACTTGGACAGTTCTAGAGCATAGGACGCTCTTGCTTTATTCCTGCATTCCTTAGGCTGGTTGTGGGGTGAGCCCCTGAATGCAGTGCCAGGGCCTGGCAGTGGGGCATCCTCTGTGCTCTCAGTTTGGGGTTTCTCCCTGCAGGCAGGCCAGGATGGTGCTGGTGAAGCAGGTGCCCCGTTAGCACAGCTCTCGGTGTGTCATTAAGAATGGATCTGGTGTTGCACCCTGAAGGGTCCCAGGACTGCGCACAAAAAGGGGCTGTGTTCTGCTGTCCTCTCTCAGGCTGGCAGCCCTCTTGAAGTTGCTGTATGAGCGGGATTAGGTGGATTTGTCCCCAAATAAACAGAACTCAGGATAGTTTTCTAAAAGGGCTAAAATGGTGATTCATTGTGCTATGAAGAATCCTAGCAGAGGCAGGCGATGAGCTGGAGCCATTCCTTTTCTACCACGCTTTATGAGCCATGAATATTTTGATTCCTTTGGTGTCACTGTTTGTGCGTATCTGTCTCTGTGTCTGGTGTAACCCAATGAAAATAATATATATATTTTCAAGCTTTGTGCGTGCTGCTGGCTGCACGCAGTGGGAAGGCAGTCCCGAAGGCGTTTGATCAGGTTGTGCACAAGTGTCTCAGAGCTACAGCACTAGGAATTAAGTTCCTTTAGTAACTCTGCTGACTGCAAAGCCCTCGTTCCCAAAGCAGAGGTGGGCTGCAGTATTGTGTTTGCATCTCTTTTTTTTGGGTGGTTTTTTTTTGTTGTTGTTTAAATAGTGTTCCCAGATTAAACATATTACACACTAACTAACAGCAGCTTTTTCAGCTGAGCCTAACTTTTGGATAAGCCATCCCCGCTATGGATGCTTTCAGCATGACCAAACTATATGGAAAACACCTCTGCAGAGATACACGCTTGTTTTGGAGAGGCAAAACTCTAGAGGAAGCTTTAAATTCTTTGCAGAAATCTAATTTTATCAGGCAGAAGGAAAGAATTTGCGTCGTGTCGACTTATCTACGCCTTCATTCCTGGAGCTGAGCCATTTGGTTAACCTCGCCGTGCCGTTTGCATGCTTTAAAAACGATGTGTGCCCCCCGAGTGCTGCTCAGCACAGTGCTCAGAGGGCTGTAACAGCTCATAGAGGGAATGAGGGCTGCCCTGCTGAAGGCTGCATCAGAGCCTTGCAGGGATGGAAGGCAGCAACGTAGCTTTGTGTTACGATGTGAGTTTTTACTCTTGGTTAACCAGGCCCAAAGGGTGGGGTGCAGCCTGGAGCCAGGCCTGCTTCCCCACACCATCCCAGCTTTTGGTGGCGCTGGGGGCAGAAATGAGTGCTGGGCCTTATCCGTGGTCCGTGGCCTTGTGCTGAGAGGTCACAGCGGGGTGGGAGACGTCAGCTTTGGGTTTCTGCTTGGTGCACAGAGAGCACTGACGTGGGGAAGGCTGGCGGCAGGCAGGGCGTCCTGACAGGCAGTGAGCACTGCCCTGAAATACACTGCCCTGAAAGAAACACTCTTCCCACCAGCTCCTCTCTGAATCCCTCCCCAGTTTCACCGAGACAATAATATATTGCAAAAATACTCTCTTTTTTTAATTATTATTATTTTTTTAATGACCATTTTTGCTGCTTTCTGTACTTTGCACGACACGATTCTCACACTGTTGTGGCCATAAGGTGTTTTTGTTCCCTTCTCCCCTGTTTTTCTCCTTATTTTCATTTGTTGAGTGCTTGTTTTTGCCTACGTTAGCAGGACGCAGTTGGGTTGAAGGTTTCGTGTGTTGGGGCCGCAGAGAGAAATCTGGCCATAACTTGAGGAAAAGTCCGAAGTGGGGCTGAGGGATGGCCTCGAATTCAGGGATAAATCTCTGCGCAGCGGATGGTGTGCGCGGAGTTCTCAGCCCCACGCTGAGCCACGCGGGCAGAGCTCTGCCGCTCACTGGTGCAGATGGTCCCCAGACTGTGCAATTCCCACAATATTCCTATTTACTAAAAAAGAAGATGCCGCAGCTGTCAGCCACCCACCTTTAAGGACCACTCTGAAACAGCGCTGCTTCATTTGGCGGAGCGCAGCAAGAGAAAGAAAGGGGATTTTTTCCCCCTTTTCCTCCTGTTTATTCTTTTCCTTCAGTGTCGTGAGCCTCACTTGCCAGATTTCATTTTGCCCTTCTTTCTGTGAAGCCGTTCAGACCAAAGAAGCATAACGTACCTGTGCTTCGGAGTGGAGTCTGAGCTTTCCTATAATTGCCTGAATCTGGAAGTTGAATTGTATTTAAAAAAAAATGAGGCTATTAATAATAATCTAAGAGCTGGAACGCTGTGGCTGTAAAATATAGATTTAATTTTTAATCTTGGGCCTGCAGAAGTATTTTAAAATAATGCAGTAAGTGGAATGATTTACTTTAATGTCTTTGCAAGCACTCGATTTGTATTTAAAATGAGATTCCAGCGTGACGTTGCAATCTGCCCTTCTTTCTGTTTCCTTTTTGCTCCGTGCTGATGCGGGAGGAGCAGGCAGGCAATGGACCAAAGGAGCAGGAACTGTGCCTTGAAGATTCTCCCTGAGCCTTCAGGAGGACGCTGGGCCGAGCCAAAATCAAAGTGCTCTGCTGAGCTCACGTTGTGCTGCTGAGGAGTTGCTTTCAGAGGAGTTCCCTCAGCCGGTCAGAAATCTCAGGTTGGCGATTTATTTTCTTTTTAAAGGGGAAAAAAATATAATTAAAAGACCTGAATAACACTCGGTTCCTTTATAAGAGTACAAGCAGATGTGGGGTGTTGTAAGAATTACGATCTCGATAAAAAGACTTGGTGGGCTGTGTGGAAATCCACGTGTGAGCGATTTCAGCAAGTCCCCACCTGTGTCCCTGGCTGTGATTTCTGTCAGCTTTGCTTTGCGTTCGCGCTCTCTTTGTATGTTTACTATACCAGCATCAACCATGTCAGCTGTATCGCGATGTCTGTAATCGGAGGACAGAGAAAAACACAGCGTGCTCGCATCTGGGTCTGTGAAGTGCCACGCTTCCAGTCTCTGTGGCACTCAAACAGCCTTTTAGAAATTTGTAACACAAACTTGAGCACCCGCAGTATGAAAGCAAGGTTTGCTCTTGTCTATCTTTCATCCCAGCTAGGTGAAAAAATACTCTCGATAGAACAGTTTTCTTCAGTGCTGTGGTTGTGTCACGCTTATATTTCATTGTTTTACAATAGGTTAAGAAATAGGTTCTTTCCAGGCTGACAATAAATTACTGTGAAAGAAGGAAGCCAGCAGCAGTGCCCCCTAAAAAGCTCGCAGTCACAGAGGCATCAGCGAAACGTTAAAGCTCTGAAAGCGTTTTCTTCTTTTCAGTAATATTCTGTTCTTAATCTTGGGCAGCCTCGTGCATAAAAGCTCGTCGTCAGTGCAAGTAAATCGTGCCCAGCAGAAGGGCGGACACAAGGAAGGGGCATAGGAGAAATACTGCATTTCATAAACACAATCACCAGAGCATTAGGAGAGCAAACATGTGGTTTTATGAACATAGTTATAAATATTTAAACATGCAAAATGAAAATGTTACTAAATGTCTGGTTTTCATTATCTTTCAATGAGCCTTTTCGTTCTTGGAAGAGTTGCTGGCTGTCTGCAGAAAGCGATCACCACCCCCTCCCCAAAATGAATGATGCGTGATGCGAAAACGTGTTAAAATGCACAGTTGTTTGTAATATCTTCTACCAAAGTGGAAGACATCCTACCAAATTTGGTATTCTATTGAATCCCAAAGTATCCTTGCCTCGCAAACAGGAACCAGCCTGCTTCTGTCAGCAACTTTCTTGCTGGATGTTAGGAAATATCTGAGGGCAGTTTTGGAAATAGATGTTGCTTAGTGCGCTTGGAGATGTGTCCTGTGATCCTTTCTCCTTCCTACAGAAGTCAAGGAAAGATGCCGCAGCTAATTTTACCATCGTGAATGTGTTGCTTTGAAGCGTCAACAAGTGTTTAAGCATTCTTCGTGCCTCCATGGAAGGGTTTGGAGGCTGCAGGGGGAATTTCAGGCTGGGGAGCCGCAGTTCTGCCCCTGGATGGGCTGTTGCAGGGGTGTGAGTCTGCGCCTTTAAGTAGGAACATGGCAAGCCGCAGCGGTACGGGTTGTGCAATTTTGCTTGCGTGAGTGGAGGCCTGTGAAAGAGCTGGGGCCACGCTGTGCATCACTGTTCGTAATAAGGCAGGTGTCTGGCTCCTGGGATCCTGCTCTCTTGGCTTCAGTCCTGCCCGGTTGTTGTATTCCCACAACGCTCTGGCTGTGCCGTGTATGTCACGGGAGAAGATGCCAATTTATTTATTTATTTGTTTTCTAAATGCACCGGGAAACCCATTTTCTATTAGTTCCATATTTAATCCCGAGCGCTGTGAGTTTCTGCTGTGCTGGGCAGAGCACGGCATGCCGCCCTGGCACGCATGCACGAGCCTGCTGCTCGCTGCGTGTTCCTCCTGCAGTTGCTCCCACCAATAAATCCGCACTTGCCACAGTCAGAATGGAAATCTTAAAGACAAAGGATTCGACTGGGCAGTTCTTATTGCTGTGATAGAGCAGAAGGCCTCAAATTAAGGGATAGTGCCTGCGTGGATGCAGTCTCCTGCCAGCATTGCACCAGTACCAGGGACTGTAAAGGGGATTCGTATTACCCCACTTTGGTTCTTACTACTGTGCTGCAGCAAATCCCGAAGAAATGGTGGATGAGAAGTGAACCCGGAGGAGCATGGAGGCCCTGCCCTGTGCAAAGCTGCCCTGGCGCAGCTTGCAGGGCCATGGTTGGCTGCAGTGTGTGGGCACAGCCGGTCCCGTTCCCATGCCGGGGCTGTGGGATGGAGCCTGTTGGCAACCCCAACCCGGGGCTGGTTTCTGGGGGCAGGCACGGCAGGGCTGCGCCCTGTGTGCTTACGTCAATGCAGACCTTTCCACGGACTCCAGTCTGGGTTGGATCAAGCCTTGCATGGTTGTGGCCCTTGTGCATTTCAAAACTGTATTAATCTATATCTGGATCCCAATGGGGCACTCAGGATGAGCTGAGCTCAAACAATCCTTGGCAGGAGGGACAGAGTGGAGTTGGCAAGGATTTTTGTCCCGTTATTGGTTACTCGGAGGAATGTACGCACCAGTTTAATATATGACAACTTGAGGTCTGTCATCTTAAGCATATTAGAAAAGCCTCGTTTTTAACAAATCCCAGAGCATTCAGCAGGCATCGCGCTTCAGCTGTGCTGGGACCGGGTGATGGCTGCGAATGGAGGCACGGGGCTGCTTGCTGTCTCAGTGCATGGTTGGGATAGCCCTGAGGCTGCTGCGGGATGGACCCTGGGCTGCTCAACCCTTGGCTGGGGGATGGAAGGGGAGACAAAGTCCTGGGGCAGAGAAAAGCTGGCAAATGAGACAGCATCAGTGCAGCCCATAGAGCCCACGCACTAAAAGCTTTTCCTGTCTGGTTCAATATGTCCCCAGTGAATTTGGCCAGGGAGTTATGTATCGAGCTCAGAGGAGACTTTCTTCTCTATGGTAAAATCTTCAGAAAACTTCCCAAAGACCTTGAGATAGATTTTACGCTCTCTCTGTCAGTGTGATATTTCCTCCAGTGAAAATAAGGATTGATGCTTCTGTTGAAAATTGTCTTGTACAAATTCATCCTTTCTGTTTTTTCTCTCTGGATTTCTAAAGTATGAAAAATTCAACCTAGTAAAGACTTTTCAGCAAGTTTATTTGGGTTTGTTGTATCGAGTGCAAGAAATTCAGTCCAGATAACCATTTTCCCCTAACATGGTTAGGAAGGAAGGAGAAAATTTGTTCTGTTGTATTTTGTTTTGGTTTTGGAGTAGGGAGGAGTTTGGACAACAGCTTTCTCTATTTTTACCAAGCATTATTTTCATTTTTCTCAATCGACGCAGCACCCAAGCTCTTAGCAAGCTGCTGCCTTCAACAATATCCCCATAAGGAGCAAGCTGAAACAGCACAAGGAGTAGATGTCAGCCTCAGACTGACAACTGTGCTTCTGGGTAATCTAATGCCATTTTAATATCTTGCTTTTAATTCAGCTCAGCGGATGCTTTGATGGACAAGGCACTGATGCTCGTGAGCCCGAGTTCAGTTGTTAGTGCTATGTCAGAAATTATTTTTCACAGACGACTGTAGCAGGGGCGTCAGCTCCCATTAAGTATATTAAATGTATCAGTATAGTAAATGTATATGACCTCTGAGATTCTGGGCTAGCACGCTGCATTTTGTAGCCTTTGGTTTGTTTCTGCGGTGACAAAAACAGAAGGTCTCTGGTTAACTTTTGACCATTGACATATTAAATGAAGATGCGCATTTGAGCAACATCAGTGATTTCAATTGACTCATCAATTGCCATTGCATAGCAGTCTTCTTGTTTCACTTTGGTAACAAGCTGATCTGCCACATCTGATGCCAGCAATTCAGTCCTTCAAACAAATGACATGTTTGATAAAGAAATCTTTTTAAATTCATTATGCACTTTGGCTTTTGTCTTTCCTTTTAATACAGCATCTGTTGCAGCCGGGATGCATTCCTTGATGGTTTCTGAGTCTGCAATTATTTTTCTGCCTGCCCAGAGTCCCAGGGACGTGAAACGAAGCTGCCGTGCTTTGCTGCTGAGCACTGAAACTCTGCACCAACATTCAATTTGATCTCTCGGAACAGACTGCAATAAAGTGGTTTCATCAGCACACACTTGTGATAAAAAGGCGACACGAAGAAAGCCAGCGAGCTAAAAGGCCCTGCGTTTTTCTGGGAAGACAATAGGATATCTGTCTCTTCATTTGTTTCGTGGATTCCTTGTGCAGCCATTTAAATTCAGCAGAAGGCTCCAAATGTCTAAACTTTATCCTGGGCATTTTTTTTTTCAGTGCTGGAAAGGAATAGAGTTAAGTGTCCCATGGGGAGTTCTATAGAAAATGCTATGTGCAATGTTAATGAGTTGGGAAGGGGTCGTATGTTTTTCCATATAGAGCCTATGCAGAAACAAATACGGAACCTGAGGAGAAACCATCTGCGGGGACCCATCCATGTGTGCCAGTGGGTGATCCTGGGCTTCTGTCACCCCTAAATGATGGGCAAAAGACTTCAATCCCAAGAGCCCCCTGTGCCCCCGCACGGCTCCGTGCCGGCCTGGCTGAATAGCTGGGGCTGGAAGAAATGACAAACTTCTTGGGTGCCACAAGAGATCGTTTCAGCGTTACTGATCCTCACTCTGCTCGTTACTGAAAATGCATCCAGCAGCTATATGGGTCAGACTGCTAAATTTGTAGACACGGAGTGTCAGGAAGCCTTTTTGTCAACTTCGTACCGTTTAGTATATTTGTCCTCAAGTTCAAAGCAATCCTGGCCTCAGACTTGTGATATTTTCTGCCCTTTCCCCTTTCTGTTGACTCAGACCTCTTCCCTTTGAGGTCAACATCAAAATAAAGATGTATGTTTCCTCAGCCTGACCATGGCTCTGACTCTTTAGATCAGCAATCCTATAGTCCATATGTCTTCCCATCTGTCAGCCAGCATTTGAAGCCAGCTTGCTCCTCTATTCTTTCAGACGAGTGTGAGAATCAGAAGTTTCTTTAATGACGGTTTCAGGCCTTAAAGCATTTGCTAAGATACTACCTATTAAGATCCCTTGATAGCACCTTGAATAGAGATCAAAAGCAGCTGAGTTCACTCCGTAAATCTAATCTGGCCTTCAGTTTAGGGTGCTGGGGAGGGGTGGGGAGTGCACTGTGTTCCCGTGCTGAGGAGCCCGCCCTGGGAAGTCAGCATTGCATTTGTGAAACAGTGACCCAGAGCACGGCTCTCAGTCTGTCTCTCAAGCATTTCTATTTTTAATGCCTGCCAAGAGATACCGCAAAGCCCTCGGAATATTTGGAGAAGTGTGTGCTCTTTGGGTTCATATCGTTTCATTGGGTTACAGAGGATTTAGCAGGGAGGCATTCATTGAAGTTTCTGTATGCTGAAAGGTGTGCACGCTGTCATGGACAGAATGGTGGAGCGCATTCCCTAGAGAACCCCCCACCAGTGCTGACAAACAGGCTGGCTGTTTATGGGACCCAAATGTCTGACGGGATCCCCAAGACGTGGCTGAGCAACAGGGGATGATGTCACAGCACTGACTGGAGTCAAGGACAACATATGGCCCTGGGTTTGTGTTGAAATCAGTTAAAGCGTTAGCATGAACCCAAGCTCCAGAGAGATCCTCTTTGGCCTCAGTGTCATTAGTCTTCAGCCAGAATATCACTTGTGCTCCCTGAGAAAAGCAGCTTCTCTGGCTGCCTGCTCTGTAGTGTGGCTGCTTTTGGAGGAGGTAGTCAATCAAAATGTGGGGCACGCAGATTGTTTGCTTCCAAGAGGGGAAACAGAAAGGACCTTGATGTAATTTCACATCTTAGCCAAGAGGATGCACCACTCCTGGACACCGCACTGAGCAAAATGTCTAGCCACTTTTTGTTCCAAAAAGCCTCTTTCAGCCAGCCCCTGCCCCAAAGTACTCTATCTGACATTGTCACTGGGTTTATTTAAGATGGATTTGGCTTTTTGCTATTTTTCTGTGCTTATAATCCTTCTAATTCCATCATTTTTCTTTTACAACCTTCGTTCAGTCTTTTCTGTCCCTCTTTTACATGATACTCAGCCAAGTCTGTCTTGTTGCTGTCATTTTTAGTGTGAATCCATATCTGCCTTTTTAGGGGGTAGTAGCACTGGTGACGTATACTTGTGGTTAAAGCAAAAGCCACTATTGAGTTGGACAAAATAGGATGAATGCTGTATAAAAAGCCTTCAGAGAGCTGTGAAATCTCCGTCCTCTCTTCCTTGTTCTCCTGGGAACACTTGCACAAAGAGTATTTTTAATGTGAAGCAAAAAGGATTCTGATGAATACTCATTAACATTTTGTTTCTGCAAAGATACATACATGATCATCACAAGGCTGTGAGGGACATGTATTCAGGAAAGCTCTTAGATGTACACTTATTGCTGCGTGTATGCTTAAATCTTCCTGATGGCTGCTGCTTTGCTGAACAGACATATTAACCAAAGACAAAAACAGGTATTTAATGGAGCTTATTTGTCCTGCCCTGGCCAGAGGCAGTGTGCTGTGATAAAGGTCTTCAAGCTCACTCCACAGCAGTGCTCTGTGAGCAGTGAATCCTCCCAGAATGGAATGGGTTGGTTGAAATACACGCCAGCAAATAATTTGTATCATAGTTGTTAACAACAAACAATGAGAGCAGAATTTAACCAGAGATTGCAAGGGGAAGCAACATTAGAGCCACCAGATACAGTCCATAACATGTTTTCCTCATGTGACTTTGTACTCAGCCCGGATAGATAGATACCACTGGGTGAAGGTATAGCTTCACCACTGCCACTTTGGAAGCATCAGTCTCAGAAATGCAGATCCGATACGGACTGAAGTCTTTATGCTACTGGCTGTATCCCATCTATTCTGAGCTGGTTAAAAAAGAGCCTTGGTTAGAAAGAGTTAACTTAGCATTGAGTCTCAACTAAAAACCTTCTGTGAGAGGCAGGAGAAGCCTATCTGTCTGTGCCCCTTCCTGCAGATATACCATTGATAACATTCTTCTGTTGCTCTGAATGCCCTGGAGTGCTGGGCTGGCTTAGCTGTGTGCGCAGGTTGTGCCCAGCAGTGTGAGAGGTCCCTAGGTTAGATCAGGATTAAGGAGCTCCCATTTGCACAAAAGGGAAATACTCCTGGTGGGACCAGCTATGCAGCAGAGGTAACCAGATGTGACAGAGGAGTTTCCAGGCTTTGCTGGAGTTCTCATACCTTGTCACAAGGCAAACCATACGCTGATTTTTCATGAGGTCCTTTTTCTTCCAGTGGCTGTAATCCAATCTGTGCTGTAATCTGTGCTGTTCTTTCCGTATGAAATCTTGCAGGCTTTTTTTTTTAGCAGCTTTTTGGATGGAATAATGAAGCTGAACAGAAACAAGAAGAAGAATGTATGGCCTAGCTGTTCCTTTTGGGACCGCGCAGAAATATCCAGCAGATGAACTTGTTTTGTGTGTCTGAGTGTCATTTTGATTCACTTGAAGCACACTGAAGCCATGACAAAATGTCACCAGGGACCGGAGTTTCTGTCACCATCTGATGGCTGGTTTGCTGAGAAGATCATTAATTTAATATCTCTAAATACTTCTGGAGCCTCAGGGTACAAAGCAAAGTGGACACAGAAGTCCAGGTGTATCTGCTGGGAAGGGAAAGCTCTGAGTTCTGGTCTGTAACTGCAGAGGTTTTTTTACACACAAGGAGAGATGAGAAGCAGGGACCTGACTCAAGGACATCCATGATGACAGTGCCTGGGTGCTACAACCAAACCAGCTCATCAGGATGGTGATTTGGCACTGGTTCTGCACTCCAGGGTGGGAGGGCAGCAGAGTCAGGTTCCTGCTACCTGGACCTAACTACTAATTCAAGCAGACTTTTTGTCCCTGGAGGGCAGGGTGAGTGGCTTCACAATATGACAGCTACTTAGGAGTTGTCACTGAAAATCAGTCACCCAAGAAGACCGTTGACTTCCTTGGACAAATGGGCCCAAAGCATCCTGGTTGAATTTCAGGAGGGAATTACACCGCTGGTTTACATCACCATTTATTTTGGCCATTCTGCAACAACAAGTTACTCAGTATGTATATGTAATTGGGGTTGTCTTTTTCTAGCTGATGGAAAGATAGCTGTGTAATTAATGGACTAGGTCATTTGTGCTAACAATAGCCCATGTTATGACAGTGATTGTTAAACAGAATTCTCCCTCAGCAGGAAAAAAATAAAATAGATCTGCACTGATTAGCATAACAGAGCTCAGGACTTCTAAACTGCATTTGACCTTTGGTGGAGGCTAGAGATGGTAGCACCTGTTACGAGGGAAGCAAATTAAGATGATACATCACTTCTATTTTTATGGCGGTCACCATGCATTGTAAACATTCTGCTTCTTGGCTCAGTACGTCCTTGAAGTACACAGAGCTAGTCTGAAAAACACTGGGATCTGAATGGTTAAAAACGTACCTACCCATCATTTGATATAGGTACCATTCTTCAGCACATAAGTAACGTGAATGTGACGTTGCACAAACACTTAGAGCTTCATTTACCTCCATCTTATTGTTTGCAGAAGGCTGTGTGCTCTGATGGTGTCCTGAGGAATACAAACTGGATATTATTCATATCTCTGCTGCTGATATGTACTGTCAATAAACAGACTCAGTTAAATGGAAACAAATGGTTCCTAATCCTCTTGCAAGTTCAGACTTCATCATGTATGACGAATACAGAGATTCATTCTGCCATTTGCCAACAGCGCATTATCAGTTTCCCAGTGCACAGTGCTGACATGCAATTGTACAGCAATGTTAACCTGTACCTGGGCTGATCTTTTGTTTTTCTTCTATTGAGAATTAAATTCTCGTGTGCTCACTCTGGCCTTTCAACCTTACTGGAACTGCCACATTTTGCCCATTTCTCCTCTGTGGTGGAGGTGGGACTGCTTTGCACTGCAATGAATCGGTGCCTTTAACACCTTTATTTTGCCTCTTCAAAGTTTAACTTCTTAAAACCATTTTCTGAGCACGTGACGAAACTGCCTTTGCCAAAAATGAATTTCTTTCTTTCTTTTTTTAATCTTACAGTGCTATTATACCAGATCTCACGAGTTAAAGTTTGGTTGCAGGCAGATTCTATTTTCAGATAGCATCGTGTGGAGACTGTGTTTTTAAAAGCATTAACTCAAACCACACGGATGCACAACTGTTTTAAAATATGAGAATTCACACATGCTTTTTATTATAACACACATAAAACTGAAGTATAATACAGTAGGCTTTGGCAGTAAAACAGAGTAGTTGATATATAAGCTTTATGCCTAGTTCTTTCAATTAATGAGCCACTTTTCTTGACGAATTGAACATGAATGAGCAAAAACACAACAATCTGATTAGATACTAAATTGATGGTTTTCTGGCAATTCAAAAATTGAAAGTCTAGTTCAGAGTTCACTTTTTTCCCTGGGACAACTTGATAACCTCCTTTTAGTATAGCCAAACTGCTGCAGAGGCATTGTCAGTCTCTTCAAGTTCACTATTGTTCTCAGAAAATCACTTCCTTAAGAAAGATCCATATGTTGAGGGCCTCAGCTGTACTTTGTGGGAAACAAAATTATGGGTCAAATTCATCTGCTATGTAACTCTGCTGAAGTTGGTTCAGCTGACACAAATATCTCCTAACGGTGTTACAGCTTTGCCTTGTCTGTGCTGGCACCAAGAAGCTGTGAGAGGGCTGTAGTCAGCAGGGATGTTTGTGGGAGGTTCCTCTGGTCTGAGATTTACCACTGGACCATATTTGTGCTTGGAAGCTCAATTTTGCTTTTAGTAATATAAATGAGGACAATGGTTTACCAAAGGGAGTGAGCACCCAGATGATCTTGTTCTGTAGATAGGGTCCTTTAATGTGAAGTGCAGATGAGGGCTGCCACAGGCTGGTCCAAACCTCCAGTGTCTGGCAGGGAAGGAATTAATCAGCCCCTTAGCGCCCAGTGCTGCAGGTGGTGATCTGTGGGAGAACAGAGATGGGCCAGCTGGGAGAAATGAGCTGGTTGCTTTGGGAGTGGGGGGTGTGTATATGACCGTGTTAGTAGAAAGGCCTTCTGCAGTGTTGCTGCTTGGTGGCTTTGGTTGCAAGATAAGGCTGGGACACACCATTCTTTGTGCTGTCTACTGGAGTCTTGTATTGTAGTGCTCTTTGCAATTGAATGCTCCCATCTTTAAGGTGATGGTGAGGTAGCTGTGGTCCCCAGGCTCTATGGCACTCCCTGCTAGTGCTGCTGTTCCCTCTGAAGAAGGCAGGTTGTTCAGTTGAGGTGATGGAGTCATCCCCATGGAGCTGTAACAGAACCTGGATGGGATAAACTCTTACGGGAAAGGATGCTGGGTCTGATTCTCTATTGTCTTGCAACCTTCTGTAGCTGCTACTCCAGTGCAAAAAGGATGAGAAATACTGAATGAACGATTCCCAGTGGGGCAGGGGAACAGCAGCACCCGGAGGAAAGCTTAGGTGGGATCTGCACTCCTTCCATGCAAATGGTAAGTGCTGTAGGGTACTGCAACACCAGCATTTCAGGCTGTACTAGGCAAAGGTGGCTAGGATCGTGAATCCTTCAGGGTGGGAGGAGCAGCTGCTGCAAGAGGTGATTGGAAAATGCAGTGTTTTATGTTTGCCTGGCTGTGGGAATGTCATGTTCTTGGGGCTGCCAGAAAGGACATGGTGCACAGAGGAGCCCAGGGTGTTTTAGTGTGTGCAGCTGTGTCCTGGCCCACGTCAGAGAAGTTTGAAAGGAAGATCGAGAAAATAAGTGGTGAAACTGAAGAAGGAAGCGGCACTGGCACAATGGTGAGCTGGTGTGTGTGAGCTGCAGGCACATCCCAGGTGGACTGGAAGAAGGGAAAGGAGATAAGTGGTGTGCAAAAAAAGTAAAACGTTAAAAAAAAAAAAGTAACAAGATTTCAGCTCTTGAAATGGGCCTGCTAGAGCTGGGAGTTCTATCCTAGGAATCCTTTACATCCAGAATCCACCATGGTATTCCCAGACCTCCGTCTGGTTCCTTTTCTTCCTCACCAGTGTTGATCCCCTCCCCCTCCTCCTCCTTTGTCAGGCAACTCGTTAACACTTATTAGCAAGCATCTTCAAAAGGCCGGGAGGGGGGAGGAAAGGATGGGAGGGGAGCTGAGATGGCTAAAGGAAATGATTAGGAGATTCCTTTTTCCTTTCTGCCTATTCAAGCTTTAATGACCAGCCCCTGCTCTGTCTGTGCCCTGCATTGTTACCCAGCCCTACCCAGGGTCGCTGCACCCTGGCTACCCCTGCACTGATCTGCTCTGACATCTGGGACACTGCGAGTGCCCGCAGCATCTAACCTTTCTGATGCTGGGGAGGCTCGCTGGCTCTTAGCTTTGCTGCTGCACTTGGCGTTGGTGCCAGTGCTGTGTCAGCACTGCTGCGCTGGGGGCATCAGTGCCAAGCTGCCTTGCTTGGTCTGCCCCTCGCAGGTCTGAGATCCTGCCTGGAGACTGATCTCTGCTTACATCTAAACATGGTTAGTAAATCTTGGGAATCCGGCATCAGTGACCAAGAATCCGTTAGGCAGCAAGTGAGTTGTTTTTGTGGCTAGGATTATGCTTTCTTGAGGTGAAGGAAGGATGAGTAAAGGAGACAGAACTTGGCTCAGAGCTTTCTATTTCTGTCTTGCAGCTCCAGAGGCTTCAGTTGCAATGCAAGTGCTGTGGTTTCCACTTCAGCTAGTTATCTAGAGCTGAGCACTAATCCCATCGGAGCTGATGGCAGGGCTCCCATTGGCACTGGGAGGAGCAGGCTGGATCAGTGGAATCCATTCTCTTGTGGAATGTGGGTTATACTTGTTTTGTTCTGTCCCTCAGATTGGTGTTTCTTCACCTTGTCCAAGCCATGGTACCATAATTACAGATCATGCTCTGTTTTCTGTGCATTAGTGAAACCCTGCAGGATTTTTCTGTCGAAAGACTCCTGGTCTTTTGACTATGACTTGGTCATGACAGTCCTAGGAATGGATGCTTAGAGCTTTGACGTGAGAAGAGCTTTGAGTATGTGGGTTCTGGGCAAGAGCTAATAGGTCTAGGCTGCTTCCTGGAGACAGATCTGGCCCTAAAAAGCAAACCTGGCTGGCCTCAGCACCTTGGGCCGAGTCCATGCTCTCATGGTTCAGTGCAGCAGAGCACAACTTGCCCAGGTAGTTCAATGAATGACCTTTGTGTCAGCATTAAAGCTGAGCACCAATCTGTAGAGAAGGGGAAGATGGAGCCAGCGGGTTAGCTTCATCTGGATTTCAGTTTATAGAACAAACCTTGGATAATATAGAGGAAAATCAGGCTGAAGAGACAGCGGTGGCTGGCTGGAGCATTCCTCCCCACACCCAGACTGCGCAGCGCCTGCTCAGTGCTGAGCGCTGTCTCTCAGAGCAGTTCATGCTAGGCTCCTTCTTTCAACAGCTTGTTATTGCAGTGTCTGCTGAGAGTGGGAGAGAATCTCCTCTCTGTCACTAACAGAGGCTTTAATCTGGAAAAAAAATTGCATTTTGAGATTTATACTGGAAAATTGGAACTATACATGGGAAAAAAACACAGGAGTACTGGTGAGCTGGAAAAAATACAGACAAATATTATTTCTTAATGTTTTCTTTTTTTTCAGAGTTTAATTTCTTTATCTACTACTTCTTCCATGCAGCATTTTGGAAAGAATTTGGCAAATGTATGAAAGCAATCTGTAGGATACTTTGTAGTCAGATGCCATAACCTAGATTAACTTGTCTGCCTGTACAGAAATAGCCACTAAAGAAATACGCTGATTTATGTGTCAGCTTGAAACTTGTTTGGGGGAAACTGCTATAACTGCAGAATACAAAAGATATTTAGGACAGAGAGTACAAAAGTTTCTTAGCTTCTTCGTGTGAAAAGAGGGGTGAATTTCAATTATGTATTTTATTAACGCAGCCTTTTTAGCTCTAAAAAATGGTAACAGTATTAAAATCCCCTCCTGGGAAATAATGGCACATATGCCATAGAGAGAGCACTTGAGGATGTTGTGAACTGCTGGTGGAGTTAACCAGTTGTTAATCAGCTCTTCGTTTGCAGCTGAATGCTGCTGCGGCCTGAACTGAATATTATCAGATGATAACTTTGAATCACAGAACTGTTTGAGTTAGAAGGGAACCAAACAGGTCTTCTAGTCCAACTCATGTGTCATCTGGAAGGTCATCTAGCCCAACCTGCAAGCAGTTTTGTTGTGAGCTTGGTGTCTAACAAGATGTGTAAGGAATTATTATTGTGATTAAAAACGGGGCAACTTGAATTAAGCTCTCATTTACAGGTGAGTCAACAGTGGGTTGGTGCTGTGGTGGTTACGTGGGCCTGAGTGAGCAGCGCTGGCTGATTGGGCCACTGGTGGCTCTTGCCATGGATTGGGACAGTAACCACAGGGGCACCTGAGTGTCACTGTTTCTGTGATGCACTGCACAGGGCACCCAGGAAATATTCAGAGCACCAGAGCCTGCCAGAATGATCCTGCAGGGCTCCTGATGGGACATAGCTTCAGAAGTGAATGCAGTGACCCATAAGGTATGAACTCCGCATGGTGACTGCACTACCTTGTTGTCTTCCAGTAAGTGCTTGTTTTCCTTCAGTAGTAGAGAAAGTGTTTTGGTAATATAATCCCAACGAATGAAGGGGCTTTCTTAATTAAAGTAATAATCTGAAAGTTGTCATTGGTAAGTGTGTAAACAAGCCGATTGTAGTGGGTGCATGAATAGCTCTAATGAGCACGTGTGGGTATTAAATTAACCATGGTTCACAAGCCATGCATGGCTGTACCATTATTAAGCGATAACCACTTTTCTCTGGTGCTTGACTCTGCCCACTACCCCAAAACCCTTGTCTTTTCTATGGCATTGCACAACAGAAAGGAACCTGCATCCCTCACAAGATTGGGATTTAAACACATTTATTACTCCTAAGGCGGCTGGGAAGGTACCATGTGTTGTCAGCATTTTTCACTTGGATGAAGTGTTGCCCAGTGTGTTAAGCACAGGTGTTCAGCATCAACCTGTCCTTCCTGATGGGTTGTCTCAGGGCCTCTGGAGGTGGCAGTTCACTGCTGGGTGTGATGGAGAGGAGTATTGGTGCAATGGGTGAATAACGGCTGTTGCAAGACTGTGGTACCATTAACGAGCTCCTTGGAGGAAGAGCCCTACAGAAGTGCAAATCATCTTACTTGCTATTAATTACTGATGTATTTATTCATTGCAATATGCAGGGCAGATATAGCAGGTTATCAGCTCAGCTGATCTGTAAGGGGGTGGACATACAGGAGCTTCTTGCGATGGTCACAAGAAGGATCTTCTGGACTTGCAGTTCTGATCTGCTTATGCTGGTAGGGAAGTGGAGGAGTTTTGCTTCTCCAGGTCCAGGAACATCTCCTTGGTTTGATTAAAAGGGGCTTTTATGTGTACCTTCCATCTCCTGGAACTGAAGCAGACTTTGAGTGCTAAATTTATTCTGGCTGGCTTTCCTGGGTGATTTTGTCTACAGCCTAAAATGGCAAAGAAGAATACAACTGCGGGGTGCAGATTGGCTTCCAGAGATCAAAGTACAACTTCTTCCCTGATCCAGAGGAGCTCAGTTTTGTGCTGCTGTATACTGGAGGCTATTGGACCCGATCTCCCATTTTGGAAGCAACTTGCCCTCCTTTGCTGTCATTTTAGATCATCATAATATGAAGTGGAAATTCTGCCTCCTGCTAACTCTTGTTTTGCTACGAATAGCCTCCTTCCTCTGGAGATCTCTGAGATCTGGCAGAGAATGAAGGTGGAGGGGAGATTCTGGATCCATGACACCACCAAAGATAACAACTGGCCATTGTTTAAAAAAAAAAAAAAAAGGGTCTTGCATCATGAAACTGAAGGTAAACCCTATTTGTTGCATGTGCTCCTGCCTCCAGCTTGTGACTATTAGGCCATTTTGTGTTATCCCAACCAAAAAACTTAAGAGACTGTTTTTGGTAATCACTTTTGAGAAAACTGCTACAGCTTGCTATGTCTATATCCATCTACATATTCAAGCACCTATCATGGGTATTTTGTTCTTTTGGGTCTGCGTGGTCGTCAAACAGACAAATGGACAACTGAGGTAAGCCTGGCTCTGAACATCTTTGTGTTTACTAAGTCCTCAACTTTTCAGATGTGAAAGGTAAGGGAGGAGGTTTATGAAGGGCTGTTTCCTTCTGACTCAGGCCCCAAGTAGTACCCCTTGCTCTTTGTCAGATATAAATAATGGTTCCTGATCCCCTGGGCTGGCTGCTTGCTTAAAGCAGCTCTATGGTGTTGCTGGAGGTCCTGTTATGGTGCGGATCCCTCTCTTCCTGAGAAGCCTGGTGCTAAGTAAGAGTTTCATGAATAAGAAAAAACACAAAGCACCAAAGCAAACAAACTACAAAGCAGGTAGGGATGTTTTAGCAGAGCGCAAGTGCTGTGCATGCATCTGAGTGAAAATTAGAAGTCCATGGTGGAATTTCTGCACTGGTGTGAGATCTGTCTGGATCACTTCCCTTTCCTGACACAGGAAAGGCAACATTGCCCTGCTGGTTGTGAAGCGCTCTCCTGGCAGCCCCATGCCTGTCCAATTTGCACGTGGCTAAACTAGGAATAGGAAAAGAGGTATTTGCTAATCTGGCTGCCTGCTGCCCTGCACTGAGGACAAGGTCTGGGTGTCCTGGAACTGTGGGGAATTGCAGTCTTCAAGTATATCTGTGAAGCAGACCAAGGCTTGTTGAAGATTCCAAGTTTCAAGGTTTAGTAGTTGCTGCCATTTCACACTGCTAGCAAAGTCTGTGTATATGCCATATAATTAACACCAGAAATTCTGACTCCTGAGGCTATAGGGTTAAACAAGTGTGTCCCCATTAAACTTGAATAATAAGAGGTTAACTCGTTAGGAAAAGAACACTCCTGATGTGCTTAATGGAGGGAGAGAGCATTAACTCTTACGGTTCCTTACAAATCCTTGCATTAGTTTAACGTCCCTTTGAATGTTAATTTTTCTTCTATGGAATACTTTATAAAACTCTCCAAATGATCTCGTGTGTGTTCCCTACGAATCCTCTTTTGATTTCCTTGTTATTGACATGCTTGACTCCTTTGGAGCCTTTAAAAATATGTCCTGCTGTGCTGATGGCTGGTTGCATGCTTATAAATAATACGCAATGCAGAGCTTCTATGGAACAAAGGCAAATCCTGAAAACAGCTCATTTGAATGTCCAGCAGCAACAAGTTGCATGTCTGCATCTTTCCTGTTTTATCCTTGGGGGGAAAAAAATAATAATAATAGGAGGAAAGAGCTGGAGATCCTAAATCATAAGCGATTGGCCTGAAAAGGTAATATTTTTCCTCAACGAGTTTTCAATTGTAAAAGCACAGACAAGAATCATTTTAAAGATCTTGTATTTGCAGTTCCAAAAGTAGTTAAGTTTCCAAGGGGTGCACCTAGCTCCTAAACCTCTGCTTGCTGTTGTTATGGGTCAATGACTTGCTGTCATACTTGGCTGGTCCTAGGGTTCAGTGCTCACTGACACTCATTACTGTAGAATGGGCATCCTGGGTCAAGCAAAAGACACCTAATTTCAGGGGGAGACAGATGAAATATATGCAAGTGAATACAACCAAGGCAGAAGCTTGCAGACCTAAAAGTAGTACTTAGTGGTTGTGGCATTAGCAAATCCTATGCTAGTGCCCGTGGCTGCAGAATTATTTTGGGGTTCCCATAATGCAGTTTTCTGTTGAAGACAGCATGTATTCTTGCCTGAAAATATGTGTCTTGTGGAGCTGATTTCTCTCTTCACCCTGATGGTGGTAGGTCAGCTCCAGCTCCTTTAGCCATTTTGTCCCACTCTGGGCAACAGCCCTCAATGGAAGTGTCTCTGGGAAGTGGGAGATTTATCCTTCACATCTGGGAGATTTCTTGGGAGAAATTTTCCTGTCTTCAGGAAGCCTCAAATGTTGCAGTTCTTCTGAATGGGGTGAGTCTGGATCCTTTGGAACTTCTGGCACTGTGAAGACGATAACCCCGTTGCAGCTTGTGCTACTGCCACAGAATGAATAATTCAAGCTTTGACTCCATATGACATACAGTTATGCTATTAATTTGTGCATTTCCCTGTTGAAGGCCTGTGGGGGGGGAGAAGAAGAACCCAAACAATTCCTGACCCACTCTGGAAATGAGGTTTGCTTAAGGAACTGCTACATGTTTGAAGCAGCTTTAGCTGGGAATAGCTCTAGCTGTGAGTGGAAGTGACCAAATGTAGCCTCAGACTGTAATAATGTTTTTCAAGGCAGAAATAATAATTTATAATGCATGCAGCTGTGCAAGCTCTCAGCAGAATCAATTCTGGGATATTTTATTTTGTGGATCACCTGAGAATAGCCTATCTTCTCAAGGCATGCAAGGAAGAGATACGAGAAGTCTGGTAAATGCTTCTAAGTGAGGAGATTTCCAATGGCAAATAGTAACCCAGTGATGTCAGCCAAAGACAGGAAATCAATGGTTTGGCTCCTGCATCCTCTATGGCTGTGCCTCTTTCCTGTATGTGGGTGAGTGCCTGGATCTGGAATCATATAAATAATCACACACCAACGTGTTTCATGTGGTGCAGTGTGTCTTGGACTGCCTGGCTTCTGGGATGCGTAGGTGCTTAGCGTAAACACTGCTGAAGAACCTGTTTTCAGTGGTGTCCCACAGAACGAGTCTGGGATCCGAGCTGTTCCATATGCTGCAGCAGAGTAGAGGAAATAGCACCTTTTTTTCCTTTTTTTTTTTTTAAGTCACACATTCTTTTGTTGAGTTTACTGTCTGTTATACGGGCAAATGAATCTCCGCATTTTTGTCAGGTGTTTCATACAAGACTTCTGCAGCAGCAGCAGCCAAAGCATTTAGATTATTTTTGTCTTTATTTTTATTGGCCTGGTTTCCACTTTAACAAATTCACAGCTTGTGAACTGTTGCTGGAAGATTCAAATGTGCAAAGCATTAAGGAAGCACTAAGCACAGCCATCCTTTTAATTTGTGCCCTGTCTTTGCTACTAATAGCGTGTAACATCTGACTACAGCAGTGCTTAAAGCACGGGCTCCTGCAGAGCCCCGCTGTGTAGGTGCCGTGCAGGCGGGAGGGGGAATTCCTGCCTTCTGGGGTCTTGAGTTGGAACTCAATGAGAAGGGCTGGGGGAAATCACCACGGTGGGGAACGAGAGCAAGCGATTTGGTCACACAGTGGATCAGTGATGGAATAGAGAGCAGAATTAGGTCTCTGCTAGGTTATGTAGTTGTATTTAAGCTCATTTTCTCACAGTGCCTTGAGGCAGACTAGGTGACTTCTTGCAGTGCTTTTTTGTCCCATTTTATTATGAGCCCATGGATGGAATTTTCTGCATTCTCTAATTAGCAGGTTCCAGCTAAGGACAAATCTTACTCAGGCTCAACTTGCCTGGGGGGACTTAGTGCTAACCATGACTTTTCCTTGTTTCCACTGACTAGTCCAATCTTGATCAACTTGGTAGTTTTGAAAACTGCGTTCATTTAATTACACTGTGGAGACAACCACTCTGGCCATGCAAGTTTGCAGGGAGAGGCACAGAAAATAGGCTTGGATAGCGACCTACCTTTCTCTGCAGTCATGGAAATCATACCCATGAATTCATAACCTGAAAATACAAACACAGAGCTGATATGACAAAAGAAATTGTGCTTCTGTTTCACACAATGCCATGACAGAGAAGCTGTGCTTTAAGTGGAGCTGCTGAGTTCTTGACATGAAAGTCCTTTTACGAATCCAATGCATTAGTAACAATAAACAGATCTTCCAATGGATATTGACTTAGGGAAAAAATAAAACAGATGGATTAGTACAAGCATTCATCTTCACTGTCAGTTTAATATCAAGATAATTTTATTTGATGGTTCAATATAATAAACTCTCCTTTTCCTTAATACATATTTGGGAAAAGCAGGCAATATTGTAATACAGTAATTAGCCATATTTGCCTTTACTATGTGTGAATAAGATTAATATACTAGAGTGTTCAACCTAATTGATCTATTATGTGATAGGGACTCGCAACCAGACTGCAAATTACAGTTTAACCCCCCAAAGGGCTGGACTTGTTTAGAAAATGTGTGAGTCTTTAAGAGATAAAATTAATAGAACTGTCGTTGACCTAAATATTCAGTGTTATTAATTGTATCAGTGGATTGTGGTGCTTTTATGTGCTACTAGGAAGGTAATGTGTGTAGAAAGGAGCGGGTTTATGACGGCAGTGGGAAGGGCGGCTAACAGAAAACATGACAATTATTGCAAACCAGGTTTCCTGGTTAAAAAAGTGATTGTCACAGGCCCTTAAAATTGCTATTCCATGTGGTTGTGATTAAACAAATCATCCGTGCAGCGCGTTTGGAACATAATGGCTCTGTGGGAAAAAAAATGTAAATCAGGTTTTTGTATTAATGAAAACGGTTTAATATGGTTTTAATGACCCATTTTTCAGTCTTCACCAGAAAGTAATTACCAGTTAGATAGTTAGTGCTCTGGGCTTTGTTCTGGCTCTCAGAACCCCTTCAGCTTGTCACCCACGGGAGTCCTGTGTGCTTTGTGGGCAGCCCTGGGCTAGTGAGCCAGTGGCCACCAGGCCCTTCTCTGCAGCTCTGCTTTGCAGGACATGAGGGCAAGTGGGTCTGTGCTTGCAGGTTCCCTGCTGTTGCCAACTGGACTAAGGAAGATGAATCCATACTGAAAACAAAACTGGGGAGGCCTGGATATACCTGATAAATGACTTATCTCTGGGAATAGATCAGGGCTGTGAGGCTGAACATCTGGGCATGACGGCAGGGTGGGGAGCAGGGCATGGGCAGCTTAGGTCCCAGAAGAAGATGCAGCCCAATGGCAACAGAGAGAGCTGGCAGGTATCATTGGCTGCAACTTGCTCATCTCCAGCAGAAATGAGAGAGCAGCAGATGGCAGTCACTGGAAAAACTGGGGACTCGGATCTGTGCGTGCCTGCCTACGACCCAACTGAGTAAACCCTCCTGGCTCCCTGCTCCTGTGCGTGGGTGCAAAGTTTGATGGTAAATGACTGAGGTCTTAGCACCTTCTTAATACTTGGAAAGGGCTGCCAGCCAGTGGCATTCATTCAGAATAGGGAATTATTAGATTGCTTTTTGCTACAGTGCTGGTGTTCGCTCTATAAGAAGAGCACTACAGCAAGCTCAGAACAGCCATGAGCAGGTAAGGCATTGGTAGGCACCTTTTGATCAAGCAAATTAAGACCCTGTTGGATGCTCGCAGTTTGCACCTACTTACATAGGAGCAGATATTTCATTATAGAATGCTCTTCTGGTGAAGAAAGGCATAATGTAGCCCAGTTCCTTGAGGTAGAAATGTGCAGTCAAAAAGGTACATTTTTCACATCAGGAGTGCTTAACATTGGAATCTTTTGCTGGGTAATGTGGTGAATGTATTATCACTGGAAATTTCAATATTAAGGCAGATGTTTCATCCAGAGACCTGCTGACAGAAGCTTGGAGATGTACTCATCCTGCTGCTGCTGTATTTGGAACAAGAGGGGTCTGGAGAAGTCTTCTGTGCTGTGCCTAGGGGGAAGGCTGGGCCATGGTGATGTTCAGTGGCTCTGTGTGTGTTTAGAGCTCATCTTTCTGAGCCTTCTGAAGGAGAGAAGGCCAATGCTGCCTCGTGCTCATGTGGACGTAGAAATAATGAAGCTTAAGGCACAGATGAAATACAGAAGCTGCAAACCTTCCAAATTCTGGTTGTTGCTAGGGGGAGATTTGCAAAAGCAGGAATGGTCTGTATGCTCTGCCCCCCCCCCCATTGAGATCTGGTGGCCTTGTAGTGTATTGTGTGCTGACCCACCTGAGATTGACAAGCTGAATGGGGGGGATGTACACATAGCCCTGTGCAACAGGAGGTGCTGAGCCTTCCTTTAGCCTTAATCCTGGGCTCCCTTAAACATCTAAGGAAAGGATAGATTTTTGGCTTGATGTCCCTAGCACTCCCTCTAGAAAACATCACAACTGAGACCAGTCAATATACAGGCGCGAGACTGTATCCAGCACTCCTAATGCCACTGAGAAATAAAATAGATTGACGGCAGTGAGTTAGGAGGAGATTTTGAGGGAGGGAAGGATCCTTCAGACTTTATTTATCCATTGTAAAGAAACACATGAGGGTAAACAGAAATCGATTTTTCTAAAAATCCCTCCCAGGTCACCTGTAGGGGAAATAATGCGACACAGCTCAATGCCATGCACTGCAGATTTTGTCAAGAACATAAAGAAACTTGGCGCTTTATTTTTATTTTTGAAGTGGAAGTGGTTCACAAGGTATACCAGGGAGATGATTCAGTGCTTACAGCTGTGACATGTCAGAGTCTCGTAAGCTCAGATGACTGTCTTTATTGTGTTTTCCTTTTCATCTTCCAAACTTTGAGCCCTTGTGTTCCTATCATTTTCCCTTTTCTGATGTGAAATAAGGAGCATATTCTAAACAATGAATGGTGTTCTTTTGATACGTGCCATAATAAAGAAACACCGACTTGGAGAACAGCAGATCATAGCTGTCCACAAAGAAGTACAGAGAGGTGCTAATCCTTTTGGCATGGCACTTCAGCCGCTTCTCCTGCTGGCTGATGGAAAGCCAACAATTATTTCTTTCTTCTAACATAGCGGGGACAAAGGAGCTTCCTTTAGCAACCCATATCTGCCCTAATTTATGTTGCAACATTTTAGGGAAGGGAGCAAAAGTCATTTTAGAAGCTATTGAAGAATGTCTTCCTTTTTTATAGCTCCTGCACATTTTTGGCAAATGAAGCAGAATACATTCGTGGGGCACATCAATGGCAGCAGCCTGCAAAGGGCTCAGGGAGGGCCTAATCACCTCCTCAGTAGTGGCACAGCTGCCATGCGCGGAAGGTAGGAGGCTTGAAGCCGAGGGAGAGCTGCTCTGTGGATGGGACTGCAGGGATGGGGCTGTCCCTGCTGAAAGGGCTGGGTTAGAAAAAGCTACATCCCAGGGCTTGTGTGGCCTCGTCTTGCATTGCTGCTGCTGCAGTGACCTCTGGGGAATAGCACCCAGGGGAGCTGGTTGCTGTGGTGCTGAGGAAAGGCTCTGGGGACTGTTGCCCTTGCTCATGCAGACAGGGAGCTGAGACTCATAAAGGGCTCTGGTGCCCTGTCTCACCCCTGGGAGCTGCTGCACGGGCCCTGTTTAGAAGTGCTTTGTAATTTGGATGATTTTTTTTCTTTCCTGCCTCAAACAGGATGACTTTTGCTGTGCTGCTGTGTGTTGGATGAGATGGCAGCTCCCTGCTGAATGCTGTGCTGTGATCAGGGCCTTAAGATGTGTAACATATGTGAAGCAGTTGTTGTTAAAAGAAGTTTTGTGGGGATCTTTCACATGGCTAGTTGGAGTACGTGGTCAGATTCACACTGATTGACCCTGGCTGGACATCAGTACTGCTGGGTGTGTGGAATCCCACCGGGGATGGAAAATTCACCATGGATAGAAAACTGGTTTACCTTTGTTTGTTTGCGTGCATGGCTCAGGATGTAGCAAGGATGTGGCAGCCAACACTCCTTATAAGAGGCTGGAGCCCAGAGGTGGCTCAGCACTGCACTGAGCACGTAAAGGGTGAAGAAATAGCACCAGTGTCCTGCTGGAGTGCGTCACTTCACACTGGGTTAACCTGGAAGGCTTATTCTGATCGCAACCTAGTTGGACTAGATGACAGCCAAGTCCCTTCCAACCCCTATGTTTTTGTGATTTTTATGTGAATTGACTCCAGTGTGTGATTTTGTGACTCTTTGTCAAAACGTCCCCTATTAGGCAAGCAAGTAGTCTGGTCAAGGGCTTTTTGCTATTGAGTGGAACAGTAGTTAGTGCATAATAGCTTCAACTTCTCACTGAAACCTCTTCTGGGCTTTACTATACCGTGAGCAAAAAGTAATGAGATTGACCAGAACAAAAAAGCCCCAGGAATTTTGATTTTTCTACCAGGCTGAGCTGCAGAGAGTCCCCTATCCCTTAAGGACTGGTACACATGGGAGTATTTCCATGGCCAGTGGGGTGAGTGGGCTTAAAGCATGTGGCTCTGCAGAACGAGGGTTTAACTCCTCCACAACCTGCCAGCCAGCGCTGTGCTCTGAGCTGGATCCCAGTGCTGTGCCTTCACACAGGACTGCTGCAGGTTCATGAGCTGAGTACCTCATCCTTTGCTTCCTGTGGTCCTTTGCTGTGCCCTGGACTTGGTCGTAGCTCAGTGCTCCTGCCTGTGCTAGGGCTGTGCTCCCTTCAATGTGGCGTGGGAAAAGCAAGGAGTGGATTACTGTGGGCAGCAAAGTGCAGAGCCTGGGGGGTGTCAGGGCTTGGTAAGCCTACAGGGTGTGTCTATTCTTAATAATTTGAAGATTTTTACAAATTGGCTTTCTGGAGCTGGGAGATGGGCTGGGGAAATGGGGATCTCCTGCAAGGAAAGCCCTGTGTCTTTCCAAGGAAGGCTGCTCAGCTGCTGCCTTAGAGGCGCTCAGGGAATTCTGGAGCAGCTGCGTGGGAGGAGAAGAGGGATTTGTGGTTCAGCTTCTGGGAATTGAAGTGTTGAAATCTTGCCAGCCAAAAATGAGATGCCTTTAAAACTAGGGTGAAATTCAGGCCTCGCTGAAATCACTGCAATTTTGTTTTGGGCTTCAGTAGCATCAAGACATCGCCCCAGCTCTGTGGGGAAAGAGTCGGAGGAGTGTCCACTGCAGTGCTTGCTGCTGAAGCTCTATAGCCTGAACCTTCATAAAAAAATAAGTGTCGCAGCTGCAGTGCCAGAGCACTCAAACTTGCGTGTGCATATTCAAATAACACAGGAAAATCTAGTGAGGGGGTGTTTGTAGGGTTAAACTTCCTATACTCTTTTTTATAGTCAGGAGAGTGTGCTGGGCATGGGCCATTCCCTGGCTTTAAGTGTGGCTTTTCCTCTGGAGGGAAGAATCTGTTTCATCTCCCCAGGATGGAGTGACCTGCATGATCTGTTGCTGCGCTGGCTGGTATTATAAATACTTCTCTCACCCGTACAGGGAAATCAAATAACAATTAAAAGGAACCAAGTAAAAAGACATGAATCAAATCCATTAGAATAGCAAGCATTTGCTCAAGTCTCTGCATGGGATTGGTGTGTAAGCGCATACAAAAATGTAAATGGATTAAGTACCATATTTTTCTTTTTGCTGTGTATGATTTTTTTTAATAATTAATTGGGTACTTTGGTCAGGAGATGGTGCTGTAAATATGTCTGTTGTCTTTTACACTTGTCTGAGCATCCCTAGTACTACGTGATACTGAACTCTGAAGGCAGATTGCCCTGAAGATCTGCTCTGCAGTGAGATCTGCGCTGTGCTGCTGTGAGAAGACTAATGAATTATATGGTTGAGGGGCTGTCAGGAGGCTTTTGTACCTCAGATACGGTCCCTTGGCAATTTGCTATCACCTGCCCTTCCCTGTACCAGTGTGGCTTTGTCCCATCCTTTGCCCCAGCCTCTCAAAGGATGTGCTGTTTGGGCAAGAAACAGGCAACCTGTACTGAGCCTCAAACACCAAGTCATTGTACCATCTAAAACAGAGCTATAGTAAACTCCTTTTAGCATTGTCAACTCCTGCTGACCTTAGCAGTAATATCTGACATCTTGCATGCTTGAGGTGTCTTGGAGCATACCCAGTAGGGAAAGCTCTCTGCAGAAATGTCTTTGCAAGCTTTTCGTCTTGAATCTGAGATCCAAATGCAGAATCTAATAGCTTCGGGCCTGGTGTGTCCACATAATGATTCCTGGAGTTTTGCTAGAGAGGTGAACCATTGATGGGTTGCTCTTCATTGTTTCTGTGTATAGTCTGTGCTTGATAAATGTCTTTTTCACATATTCTTAACAGTAAAAAAATACATATATTCGATTTAATTTTCTGTGGAGAAAGGCACCAAAGGAAACTGCAGCTGAATGGCAATGCCTATGCTAACAGAGCACTGCCAGGCCATGTAGGATTTCTGCTGTGTGTGTGAAGGAAGAGGTGTTAGCTTTGGGTAGAGCATCTTGCCTCAGTGTTTTTAGGTTGGTGAAGATGAGCATGGTCAGGCACTGACTCTTGATGTCTCACATATAGTATTAACTGCCTTGTCTACGTTGGCATAGGGTTGTATCTGGCAGCCTGGACTGGGAAGCCTGTCCCCACATACGTGGCTTGTTGTAGTGTAGGCTGCCTTGGTTTGTGCCTTCTGTAGAAATGATCCTTTGCTCATTCGTTCTGATGGAGCCTTTTTGCAAATGCATAGTTAATGACTAGAGTGGGAAATACTTTAAATTCTTTTTGATAACTTCAAAAATATTTTCAGTAGCAGCTGAGATGTCAGAAAATATTTACATAAGTGCATCTGTGAACCTTGCTATAATATCTTAAGATCTGCGGCAGCTTTGTCACTTCCTTACAAATAGCTGTGAGCGATCTATTATGTAAAAAGGTTCAGTTTAATTTACAGGAAGCCTTACATTTTTCTCCAAGTACTGTGTTTAGTTTCTTTTCTAAAACACTACCGTGACTTTTTTTAATGCTTCTCTACAGAAGTTTGAATGATTTGTTAGGAAACGTAATACCTTCACATTAGGCTGAGGAGGGAGGAGAGAATTGAGCCATCCTTGTGTTGGTGAGCTGCTCTCCAAGCCTCCCTTTGGCACTCCTCACCTAACACTGAGGTGATGCTGGCAGCTAGAGAGAGAAAGCTGTCCCTGGGTTGAATTGGATGGAAACAACAAAGTTGCCTGAATCCTGCATATGACACTGTTCTGAATGCAAGTTTTAAATAGAAACTAGTCCAGTAGACCCAAACCATCCGATATCTTTAATTATGTTATGTAAATGTGACTTACCCGAGTTGCAAAGCTGCTCTGAACAAGCAGAGGCTCATTGGCATATGTCCTCAATCAGCTGAAAACAATCTGGGACACTTCCTGAGGCTGCTTTGTTCTCCCCCACTGCAATGTGTATTGTGTGTGGTCACGTTCTCCAAGTGTGTGAAGCCTCGCTCACACTGTGGGAATTTCTTCTTTTCTCTATCTCCATCACCGATGTAACCAGCTCCTCAGACATATTTCTCCCTGAAGTGTAAAGCTATAGACAACGATGATAATGGGACCAATTATTTTTCCTAGCGTAGTGTCCCAGATCTGACTTTTCCTGAGAGAATACAATGTTTTTCTCATATTTTATTTGATTTTTCCTCCCGATCACTCGATGACAAATTAACAAGGAGAAGATTGAGAGACGAGTGATCTTTTCTCTCAAACTTAGCAATATTACATGTTGCTATCCAGAAAATAACTGAAATTACAGAGAAACGAGGCCGACTTGAGTTGCTGCAGCATTCCCAGGAGGAAAGGAAAGTATTGGCAGAAATTTCTGTTAATTTTCACGTTACTTTCGTTCAGTAGTGATTAAGATTGCTATGTGCAGATGCTGATAATGCATAGTGCTTTGCATAGGAAGACTGAGATTTACAGAACTGCTCTCCAGAGTTAGTTGAAATTTCTCAGGAAATTTTGCTTGTCTTTGAAGACATTTAGTAGGAAAATGTTTTCTTCTCCTCAAAGAATAAAACAAAATTTATATTAGCTGGCTTTTTTTTTTGTTAAAGACTTGTCCAAATAAAAACTCTGCAAACTTCATTTTCTTGAGGTAGTGAGTGATTAAAAATATTTGTTCAAAGTTTTCTTGCTGTGAAACCAATAAGCTGTAGGAACTGACAAAGTTGAAGCGCTAGACATTACCAGAGACATTTTCTTGTACCTTCAGTAATCCAAAATAACTTCACACTCCCTCAGCTTGGAAGAATACTGGCAATGCCCAGTTTGGGAATACGGGGTCCATATTCCACTGTTATGTAGATCTATTTTTTTTATTCACAAAGCCCAAGAGGTCTATAAAATAAATGGAGTTCAGTGATTTTAAAACTCAGCGATCTCAAATAGGCCAGAAGAATGGCTTAATGCCACCAGTGAAGAGAGCAGCCTGCTTACGCCCACGTTCAAAATGTTCAGTGCAATCTCAGTTTCTAGTGTTGATTTATTTGGCTCTTAGTCTTCTAGGTCCCAGGAGCTGCAATGGGAGGCACTTCCAAGTCTCTGCTCCAGAGGGAGGAATAAAAATCAGTTCTTTTAAGAGCTGAATTTAGTGTTTTCTCAAACATGTTTAGCATTTTCTCTGATTGCTGCGGGGACCTCCAGGTTAATTCAGCAGTGGTCTGTTCTGCTGGGAGAACCCTGCACCCTCCTCCTATACTTCTGACCTTTTATGACTAGTTCTCTAAAATCATGGCCAAAACCAAACCTCTGGTCACATATTATGAGCAGATAAAATTTGACTGCTGTCTCATGAAGCTCGCTGTATGGGAGTAGAATTCAATCTGGGTATTTCCTTTAACATTGTTGGAAGAACTTGCTGCAATCCAGACAACTCCTGGATTGTGCGGAAGGCCATTTTCCATTGCGGTAGAGCCATCCAGTTTGGCAAGACTATATTCCTCTTCCCCATCCCAAAGTATCTGAACTTCATTATGAGTTTTCATTCTCTTATTCCTGTACAAACTTCATGGTTCCCCAGGGTGCAGCTTCCTGTCTGCCTTCTTGCTGTGCAAATGTCTTTTTCACCTCAGCTTTTCTGTTAGGCCCAGAATTCACTCTTCTAAAGGTCACAGTTTCAGAGTGTACGTCTTCTCAGCTGCTCTACATCAGTGAATTTGCTCTCAGATTATTTTCAGGTTTTGAGAAGTGAATGCAGTTCTGTGTACCTCCAAAGAAACTTGCATCCTTCCTCAGCTTTAGATCCATATATTTCTCTAATGTTCCAAGAGAAGAAAACATTTTCAAAACTTTTGAAACATTGATTGGATTCAAGCGTTAAACGGGCAGATGTTTATGTAGCTTCTTAAGTGCATGATTTCACAACTTATTTTATACTGTGAAGTGAGGCAAGAATTTGAAGCTAATGGCTGCGATAGTCATTAAGATTTTTTTAATTATTTTTTTAGGCATGTCTTAATTTTTTCAGAATGTTCTGAGCAACCGAGTTCTCAGTGTCAGGCTTTAGGGCAACATAACTGAGGCTCCTATTCTATTCCCAGTGGTATTCTAAGTTGTGACCAGCAGTGAAGGCTACTGCTGTTTATACTTGTATGTAATATTTTTTACGTGCCTGTTTAAAGATAGATGTCAGCGCTCTCTCAATTGGAGTATGTAAGTAATTTGTTTTACCAGGCCAGCCCTTTGACTCATCTTTCTCTTTAGTAAAGCCTTCTTTTTTGGGCACTTTCATTTCTGGTGTTGGCACAGTTAATATTGGCTCAGTTTTGTGTGCACCCAACCGCACTGTTGCTTGTATGAAGCAGCCAGATCACTTCTAGCTCTCTTGCCCTAAGGAATTTTCCAAAGGGTAACACAGGAGCAGAAGCATTTGTATTCCCCACCAGGGCTATCCCAAGGCACCCAGTCCCATTGTAGTGTGATGTTCTTCACAATTTAACTTTTCATTTGGACTCTTCTTGAGATTAATTCTTTCCCCATTTGGCAATAATTACATGGCAATACACAATTAAACTTGGACTTATGGAATGTAAATTATCAACAAGGACTTTCAAGTAGCCACATCGTTACTTGCCATGTACTACACAGCTCAGACCCGGTTTGCTCTGCCCTTTTTGTCCTCCTTAAATTGCTGTTGTCTGCTCTCTGGATTTTCTCTCCATCTTCTGTCTCAGTCTCCATACCTTCTGCATCGACTTCCCTTTCTTCACCTACCAGACACCTTTAGGTTGCTGTCCTGCTTTACTTTTTAACCTCCGTGATTTTTGAACCTTTCCCCCTTTACGTCCCGTCAGTTAAAAGCTCTCGCTGTCTCTTCTAACCACCTCCCATGTTTTACTAACTGCACTAAATCTTCTCAAATTAATCCTTTTCACCGAGTTACAACATTAAATACTAAGGTAAGGCTGAAATATTCCACTTAGGAATGCACTCTGTGTCATAGGGATTGACTGTGAAGTGAATACAAATTTGTGCCTGCGTAGCACCTCTTGGACGTAGACTTAAAATTTTACTCCAGTGGGAATCTAAAATTAATGGTGGAATGAACAATAGAGCAAGTATTTTGCTTTCTCATTAAATAAGTAGAAATAATCATGGGTACCAGTTTGAAGCTTAGATGTTGCTGCTTAATTAAAAAGGATTCTGAGTAATGATGTACAGATTAAATCAGGGGATGGAGACTTGAGAATCTGGGTTCAATTCCCAGATCTGCCATTTCACTGAGTAACTTGTCCAAGTTGCTGAGTATTCTGGAGACCCACTTCCCCATTCTGAAGAGGGGACAACAATACTGCTTTTATCTTAGGTTATGAGGCCTCTGGGGTAGGAACTGCCTGTTACTTTGAGTGTATGTAACATTCAGCACAATGGGGTCCTCCTCTTGGAGATAATAGCAACAACATGTGCAGCATTCACATAGCACAATTTATCTTTCATCTTCCAGTGCATTGGATTTCCCAGATTGCCATAGAATCTTCTTTTTCAGATGTGAGAAACCTTTGTTTTGCAAGAATGGAGGCATGCTTCTTGTCTTCCTTTCCTCTTGCCCTCTGAGATGAGGAAGGTGTGGGGGGGAGCATTGCTGGTATAGTGCTGATTTTCCTGAAGGATATCCTTGAGGAGGCTATCAACGTGTCTTACCAGTTTGAGGAAAAAATCCATCCAGAAAATACTTGTGACATACAGGGAGAAATGCTTCTGAATTTCATGCCCTACGATTCACCACGTGATGAAGAGCAAGCCAGAAAGAATACCTTGAGCACTGTTGTCTTCACAGGTAAAGTATTCAGGTTAGATATATCTTTTTGTTGTTGTTGTTTTTCCCAATATTAGGACAGGAACAGCCTCAGAAAATAAAAGGCTTTACAACAGGGGAAGGAAATGGTTGTTAAAGATCAGTCAGATCCATGACTCTGATAACTACAGAGTGATGTGACTGCGTAGAGATGCAACGGGGGGGAAGTGTCCATTTATTATCAATATTATCAATATTATCAATATTTATTGATGTTATATATCAATATTTATTATCAATGGCATTGGGAAGCCTGTCAGGAAAAAAATGCTGAAAAAGGCATTAAATGGCAGAAAGCTGTTGTGGCTATCCATTATGCTCACAGAAAGAGGAAACTGGCATAGCTGATTTGAAGAAATATTTGGGTTTGTTAGTGCCTCAAAGGAAGAAGCACTGAGCTAGAGAGTTTGCATCTTTAAAGACTGGGAAATTCTGCTGGTCTTTAGATATACAACTGCTGACTGTTCTTCATCTCTCAGGACGATGGAAAATAATTTGGTTCTCCTTGAGCATGGAAAGCTTCTTCGAGCGTAAGCAAGTGAACCCTCTGTAACTCCACGTTTTGATCTGATTTAGTAACTGATTCAGATATTAAAATGAGATTTTAGATGTCCCTTTATTATTATTAATTTTGAGTTTGAGAGGTTTATCATGAGTCATAGAATAACATCAACTAAGGAAAATGTCTATTTTATGAAGGAAATATTTTTCTTAAAGATCTCTCACAGAGGGTCTAATGGAAAATGATGTACTAGGCTGTGCCTAAGTTGCCACTAACCAAGTGCCTTGTTTCTAGTACTGTCCATTACAAAATACTTCAGAAGGAGATGTGAGAGGCCCCAGAAAAATGGGAGATAGTGTTCCTATCTAAGTTTTCTCTTGGTTTCAAGACATGACAGGAAAGTGTGAACTTAAAAGCATGAAACATAATAGTTTGTCAGAATACTTGGTTATGTTTGGATCAAACTGCTTAACATACATGTGGTATGTCCTGGAAAAACACAAGTCCTCATTTGTTTAGGCTAAACTTACAAGTAGTACTTAAGTTGTCATCTATATTTGCACCCTGGCTGCTCACAGAGGTGCTGGGCTCCTCGCTACCAAATCAATACATACAAACAGAGATGCTTCATGTGTATCCTCTCTGAGAATGTAGTTGTTAGCTGTGTGATAAACGATGCACCAACGTTGAAGCGCAGCTGCCCCAAGAGCTGCGTTGTTACTCACTGTTACTGGGAGTGGCTGCTGGAAATGATGGAGCACCATAGCAAAGCAGCATTGTGTTTTCATATGGAAAGACAGATTCCATCCCAGTCCCAGACCGCAGTCAGCAAGCGTTAGACAGTGTGCTGCTATGGGGTAAAGTCGTTCTAGCCAAGACACAAGATTTAGCAGATGTTTAGCAAAAGGTTCCATTCTTCTTGCCACAAACACATGTGGAGCTGTCAAGAGTCTAGTAAAGATTTTATAAGTCTTATAAGTCATAGTTTATTGAGCTTGGGAAAGAATTTAATATGGCATTGTGATCTTGGAAGCTGTTTTTTTTTCTGACATAATATATTTTAATTTGGTTCTAAAGTTAAGCTCTACTTTTGTGATAACTAGTAAAAGAGAAGCTAAGTAGATTTTTGTAAACATTGCTTATATTCCTCTTTGGAGTCTCCTCCAATAATATCTTCTTAAGTTACACCATTGTGTTTCCCTCTGAGGGGCAGCTACCAGCAAGCTGAAGCAGTGTTTTGAAGCAGCTTAGGTCTTTGGGCTTAACTTTGCTCTGGAAAAAGTTCTTTCCCAGCTCTCATAATGTCTATGGAATGGTGCAAATAAGGGGAACACAATTTATCAGCCAATGTTGGATGTGGAAAGTGATATATTCAGTGAGTGGCTTATGTAAGTGAAGGACTTCTTAGGACATGAAGCAGTGCTGCACATCTCGGGGAGCATTTGTAGGGAGGGGGCCAGCAATGCAGCAATGACACCACCACCTTCCTTCCCTCCGAGCTGCTGCTGAATTAAAAGCAGGCACATGGAAATGTATTTTCCTCACTGGTGTAGCTGAGGATGGCAGCTTGTTCAGTGTTCAGCAGTTCTCACTGGGCTGCAGGGTTGGGAGAGAAGAGGTTAAGAGATGTGCTGTTGCTGTCTTGGTGTGAGATGACTGGAAAAGCATTAACACTTCTTCTCCCCTTTGCATATGTCAGTTCTCAAGGCGCTAACACCACAGAGGAATAATGGTGTTGACTGACATAACCCTAACAGGAGCTGCTGGCAGAAACAGCTGTAGTGTTCTAGTTGTTAGTGGGTGCAATGTTTTGAAAAGGTCCAAAGTAAAAAATTACAGGCTGAAAACCCAGATCTGATCCACTCATTAGCATGTGGGAAACAGGAGTCCGAGTAAGTGGGCAATGTGGATGAAATGTGGTGTGTTCCCCCTGTGCAACCCAGGGCAGGACCAGCTCCAGGCTGTCTGGGAGCATGATGAGCAGCACCCAAGCAATGTTTCAGAGAGAATGGAGGCAGCACGGTGAGGAGAAATGCTAGGAATCAGGTGTAGCAGTTCAGTGGTTGAATCCTCCTTGATTTAGGATCTGCCTTTGTTACGTTCCCATTGTTTCCCTGGATAAGGTATGGTGAATGCAGAGATTCTCAGGGGATCTACTGTCCGTTCCATACATACAAGTAGCTCTCATTACTGTTAGTGGGAGTTGCATGTGCTCAAAAAGTGAACAGACTTCCTTGTGATGCCTTAAGAAGGAAGACTAACATCTAAATGATGTGTAACTTGTGCAAACAGCATATGTGATGGCTCTGCTAAGCTGTAGTTCTTCAGAGAATCATTGTAGTAACACATCCCGTTAGAAAAATGACCGCTCAAAATATAACTGGCTATTAATTTCTGCTCTGTTTTACTCTGTATGCTCCTGTCCTATTTTCCTCAACAACAGCAAAACAGCATTCAATTGGCAAGATATTCTTGAAAATAACTATGATTAACATCTGTTCAGATTAGGAAAAACAACCTTTGGAAGCTGTATCTTGTGGAAGGACCATCAGAGAGACATGGAATAGCCTTATATAGAAGAGGAAATTTGTTTTTTGAGTATGTAAAATAGAAGTCTGAAGTGAAGGCATGCACTGAAATTACTGTGCACCTGTGCTGGAATTTGGACCAAAGGACAGTCTTTGTTTTCTGGAAGATGCTATTCAAATGGAGCATCTCACTTGAATTTTTGTATGGCTGGTATTAATGGTAACGAGATTGAGGATAAAGCTTTGAAAAGAACCGGAATTTTGTGAGAGAGGGAAGTCTGGTTCTGGAAGGAATCGTGCCATAACAGTGTTCAGAATTTACTCTGAGGAAAACAGTGTTGTTCCTTGTAGCTGAGCATGCAGAGAAAACCCTTAGCTCTGAGCTGAGTAGGATCAGCAGCTTGGCAACTCTCTCTGAGCATTTGCCTACCATATTGGACTAGGAGCAAAGATGGTCCCCAGTGTTTGTCTAGTATTAGGGTTGCATTAAATCAACTCTATGCAATTGTTGGCAAATCCCTTGTGAGAGCTATGAGCAAGGCTCATATGTTAGCTTTCTTTATCTAATGCCCAGGGTTGGTATATTTGTAAGCACACAGTGTTCCTCTGTTCTCATTTCACATGTGGTCTTTTGCCTTGCCATGGAAATTCTGGGCTATGGACAGTGTTACTACCTTCTTTTCTTCGATGCTTCTGGCTTGTAAACAGTTTGCAAGTATAAATCCTCATGACAGCACTGGGCTGAGAGGATGACACAGCAAGCAGAAATCAAGGAGTGAATGATGTGCTAACTCATGGGGCTGATCAACACAGAATCTGTGTGACTGCAAAAGTTGTTCTATAGCCAAAAATATATTGGCTGGGTGTTGTGAAAAGAGGTACCTTCTGATGTTTTAAGGTGTCTAGTGCAAATTCCTGACATAACAGCTCTCAGCCTTGACTCTGTAGCTTGCTCTGTACTTAAATAGTGCTGAATGTTGGACCAGTGAAAGAAGTGATGTAGGGTCTGCGTGGCTGACAAACCTGACAAGCCCTTCATCGTGCAGCCAGGTTAAACAGCAGTGTTGAGTAATCACAAGTGAATTGTTATTAATAAGAAACCAAGATTTTAGAATGGAGCTGGCATTTTTTGGCTATGGTGCTGCTTACTCAATGCGAAGCTGATCTTTGCTGACCTTTATCTCAGTGCGTGCTAAGGGTGCTGTGCTTAGGCATGTGCTACTTAGTTGAAGCACAGGACAAATGTGGCCAGAAGATGCTGCACACTTGGCAAGGAATAAACTTCTTGATTGCAGTGCAGTTGTATGAAGGCAGGATGGCCAGCATGCAAAGAGGAAGTGTTACTGACCCTCATCCTTGAGGACAAAAGCCAAAATCTCGTGAAGGATTGTAGGGTGGAAACTTGTTTGGCAGTGCAGTTTCTGATATCAGTTCCAGAAATGGGATGTTAGGTGAACCCAATATAGGGGATGGCAAATCCTATATCCTTTGCCGAAAGAAGCAGTGAGGATGGAGCTGTCATGCTTTGCTTTTTCTTCCTTCTCCACGAAGTGGGGTACGTAGTAGGAAGAGCGGCTGCCCTTCCTTCCCTCGGTGGCTACAGCTGGCTCGTGTTGTCGCACTCGCAGCTGATGCCCCTCGGCCGATCATGCATTGCTGATCACCATTCAAGGTAAAAGACAAAAGGGAGAGCTTAGCAGTCAAGAGGATACTGATGAGAGGGGAAATTGCTTATTTGAAAGGCTCTTTAAGCACTCCTCTCTTTCCTGACAACAACACCGTTTATCGCTCTTCTTTTATCCCTCTTTGTAGACTCGCTGTCCATTATGAAGAGCTCCTGAGAAACCCGGCTCTGCCCTCCGCTAATCTCACCCCTCCGAGCTGGGTGCCCCAAGACGGGATGGGACCGGGCGGTCCGCGCGGCCCGGCGCTGCCCGGCTGCGGGTGAGCGGTGCCCGGACGCGCCTCGTCCTCGCTGATGGTGTCAGCTCTCCGTAATATCAGTCTGAAATTATGATAAGCAAAATGGGATAAGGGCGAAGAAAGAAAAATTCCCGAGTATACTGCTGCGTTTGGAAATGCGCCGACTGCTTGGGATTTATCTTATTACACAAACCAGCCTAGACTCTTCCATTGTACAGCTGCACAGCTAGCCTGAAAATCCCTGAATTTTTGGGAAAGTAGCTCACGTGTTGTTTCCCTTTGCTTCTGCCTGCCCGTTGGTGAAGTTTACTACTGGCAGTTAATATTGCTTGCCTGCCGTTTGTCTGATACCAATGGCAAAGCTTAGATTGAAGGCAGTGCAGCTGCTTTCAAACTTCTGCTCCCTTCCAACGTTGCTCAGCCTTTCACTGCTTCCTACATTTTATTTCTGTTAGGAGGGCCACAACCCACTCTGGGGCCAGCCCTCTAGAAATAGGGCTGTGATGCACCTGAACCGTAGGGGTGAAGGGGTTCATTTGAAAGCTTCACCTGGTGCCATTTCCTTCTGACTGCCTTGTGACTGTTTTATCTCAACATACAGCCGTGCTTATTCGTAGCCTTTTATAGTCACCTTTGTATGGCCTATGATTATTTTTGCTGTCATGGAATCGGATCTCAAGAAACTTAAATTGGCGGGATTACTTGTTAATTCTTGGAGTTGAATACTTCTGTGCTCACTGATGACAGTGCCAGTAGCTGTTATTCTGGAAAGCTGTGACTCAGTGGAGTCAGAGTGTTTTGTTCTGAAGTCACAGAATCACAGAATCATTAAGGTTGGAAAAGACCTATAAGATCATCCAGTCCAACCATTCGCCCATCACCAATGGTTCTCGCTAAACCATGTCCCTCAACACAACTTCCAAATGTTCCTTGAACACCTCCAGGGTCGGTGACTCCACTACCTCCCTGGGCAGCCCATTCCAATGCCTGACCACTCTTTCAGAGAGTATTTCCTAATATCCAGCCTGAATCTTCCCTGGTGCAGCTTGAAACCATTCCCTCTAGTCCTAAGACCTTAATAGTAATGTTTCATTAGGCTTTCGTAAGTCAACCAGAAATGTTTTGTTTCTGGGTACCTTAGCTATTAAGCATCACTTTTTGAGGCACTGTCCTTGTGCTTCAGATATGGGGGAATGGACACAGCCAGGCTGTGTACCCCATTGGGCTTTGCAGGAACGGGGCCTGGATTTACCTACATCTCTTAAATTACAGCAGTGAGACTAATCAGAGAAATGCACCTCAATGTATGCCCATTCCCTGAGCAGAGCATTTTGCGTTTTCTAAACGTCACTTTGTTTTAGTGCTCTAACTGCATTCTTAATTGGGAAATATTCCCTGTAGTTCTACGTAGTGTCTGCAGGGCTAAGGGGGCTCGATCCCTGTTAGAAGTAAAGACTCATCCTCTTTTGAAAGGAGAATATAAGATGTCATAATTGATATCTTGGTATTGATGTATTAAGTGCAAAAATGACTTAGGTCAATAAGTGTGGGTTCAGGACTGTAATGCTCTCAAAGCATTCCTCCTTTTGCACAGAAAGGACTCGAAATGCCATTTCTATCAGTCAGTGAAAGCTTAGTTTAATTGGCTCCAGTCAAGACGCTGTATTGTTCTGCGTAATCTGAATTAAACATTGGTTTGACTACATATGTGGCTTTATCTTCCTTGAAGACATAGGGTGCTCAGAGTCAGACAGTAGCATCAGCTTTGAAGTTAAGTTATTCATAGCTCAAGGATTGATTCTGACTTTAGCACTGTTTCCCTATACTTCTCCCTGCAAATGAATGGCACCAACTTGTTCTTTCATTTCCTGCTTTAGTATTAATTTTAAATGTCTGCAGTTTCATGGGGGGGATGGGGGAAGACCCACAAATTTCTCCTTCCGCCCTACAAATGAGATTGAAAACGCAAAATTAGAGGATGAAGAGCGACTGTGAACTTTGTACAAAGTAACTTCTTGCTCGTGTTTATAAACTGACATCTATTATCCGCCTCATTGCAGAGAGAGCTGTTGTGTCACTGCAGTCTGTGAGCAGGTTCTGTCACCGAACTACAGAGCCGGGCCATAAACGCGTGCGGGAGGTGCACTGAATGCCAAACCATACCGCATCAAATATTCTTCTTGGGCACTGCACAGCCCTTCTGATTAACGCCATATCCCCTAATAGCTTAGGGTCACTCACTTAAGCAGCCTTTGCTTTTAGCTGGCAGGTACAATTGAGTTAAGTGACATTTCCTTCTCTCTCTTTCTCTTCTTTTCTTTAAGGGACAAGTGGGGGAGGAAGCATGACTTTATTCTGAACTTTCTTCTTGTTTCTTTGAGGAACTTTTTGTGTGAGAAAGACTTGATGTCAGTGCACAAAAAAATGACTTAAGATTTGCATTCTTTTGCCACAGGAATAAATGAACAAAGTTTGCAACTGAAAAGGCATTTTTACACCTTTTGTTGTTTAGGAACATAGAAATCCCATTATGCTTCATGCATAGCCCTAAGGAATGTGCAAACAAGTATTAGATCAATGGCATGTCTCTGCAGCTTCTTTTATCATGAGTATTTAAAACTGAATATTCAAACATTCATTCATATTTCAAACATCTGTCTCAAATAGTGCATTTGTTTTGGAGTATGTTTTATTGCCAATAGAAAGGTTAAATTGTAAAGCTTCTAAATGTTTTATAAGCTGCAGATGCTTTGCTATGGTTTGTAACAGTGTTTGCAGGGATTTTTTTTCGATGCAACAGATTGGAAAATTAGCAATAAGATTTACAAGGTAGCCAGGCACAAAAAGAAGCTGTAGCGGCCTAAAAGAAGGTGAGGGAATATGGTGATGTGTAATTTGAAGAACTTGGCATAGCTTTATTCAGTAGCAGTGGTGTCAGCATTATTTAAAGACATTTTAAAGCCATCTTCCTTGCCCAAGTGGTCCACACAAGGATCGTGCTCCCACTTGCAGTAATCACCCTGCACAATTTGACAACAGTCTTATCGGCACTGACTGCTGTGGAATGGAACAAGGTCTGATACCACATCAGCTTTTTTCCTCTTGTTCTGGGGGGAGGACTTGCAGCAGGACTTGGGGGTGGGCAGCGCTGCTCTTGTGCCTGCTCTGCTGTGCTTGCCCTCAGCACTGGTGCCTATGGACCTTGTCTGAATATTTCTTCCATTTCAGTGTATTATCATAGAATGGCCTGGGTTGAAAAGGACCACAATGACCATCTCGTTTCAACCCCCCTGCTATGTGCAGGGTCGCCAACCACCAGACCAGGCTGCCCAGAGCCACATCCAGCCTGGCCTTGAATGCCTCCAGGGATGGGGCAACCACAGCCTCCTTGGGCAACCTGTTCCAGTGCTTCACCACCCTCTCAGTGAAAAACTTCCTCCTAATATCTAACCTAAATCTCCCCTGTCTCAGTTTAAAACCATTCTCCCTTGTCCTATCACTATCCACCCTCATAAACAGCTGTGCCCCCTCTGTTTATACACTCCCTTCAAGTACTGGAAGATCTGGACATTGGGCATCCCTACTGGGACAAGTAATACTCATATCTGGCCAAGACAGAATATTCCTCCATTCAAGTTTTCACAGTTTTTCTTGTATTTAACTACTGTTTCATGTACAGAAATAGGTAAATGTTCACATCTATCACTGGATGGATAAAGTCTCAACCACGAGGGCCCCTGGTGCAAATGGGCTGTACTACTGAGGGATAGAGCTCATGTTGGTGCTGGAGTCACCGTGCAAGCACTGTCTATATGCCCAGGGAAGCAAACATCCTCATGTCAGACAGACGTTGTAATTAAAAATGCATTACTACTTTTTTTTTTTTTGTGGTGAAAATGTTTTCCAGTAACAGGAAAGCTTTTATTTATTATTGAAGTGTTCTTGGTTTTGGTGAGATTTTTGCCATCTCTGGTGTAGCAGAGAAGTACAGGAAGGCTCTGATCCCTGAAAGGCTTTCATATGTTCATGCTGCGATCTCTGACTTCAGACATAAAAACCAAACAAATAAACAAAACCTTTGGTAGAGCTGTGCCTTCTAAAAACAAATTAATGTTCAAAAGAGCCCGAGAAAAAAGCCAAGGTTGTGCATTCCTTTAAAAAAGGAGAGGTCACCGCTTGTTTTTGTTGAGCGCAATATATCTGGAATTATTACGCTGGATATCTTACAGTTCATCTTGTAAAATTAACAAAGCTTTAATAATAAGGCCTCTCTTCTGGCAGTAATCTCCCAGGAATTAAGTGTTGTTGTTTTTTATCAGGACTCTAATAATTGTTTTTCTGCCTCCTTATCTTGTTCAAGTCTTGTTTGCGGTTAGACTTTGGGAGATGGCTTCCATTTTGTGACTGCAGCACTTCAGCATCTGGCCTTCTTTATTGACTGAAGTATGTTGGCCAAGACTGACTGCCTTGTTTGTGGATTACCCAGGTGTGTATTTTCACTTTTTAAATCAAAAGACTGTGGAGTGGCCAGCAGAGATGTTGAATTTAACCCATTTCTAGTGTAAGATAGACCTGAGTAAGACTTAATTTAAACAAACCCATTGTTTGCTCAGCTTTTGCTTTTGCTGGCTGAGCTGATGTAAGATGGCATGCTGTGTTGAGCCAGTAAAATTGTGTCTACAGCCAAACCATGCATGCATGCAGCCCTTGTTGCCCTGTTCCCTTGCCTTGCTGGTTGTTCCTCCAGCAGTGGGTGCAGTGTGGGCTTTCAGCTGTGAGTCTCTTGGCCTTGGAAGTGAACCCTACTAAGATGCAGGTATTGAATGAAGCACCTAGATGGGTGAATAATAAAACTATCTGGTGTTATTTGTATGGAAATGAAGAAACGTCAGTGTTGGGGCTACATAATTCTGATGTGACCTCCAAGGAAGGCATTGCAGTAGCTTTTAGGTGATGAAGCTTTGTTTTCCTGGAGGCCACTCTTCGGTATGTTCTCATCAAGGTATTGCAACTCAGTAGTAATCAGGAATTCCACATCCCAATGGACTTTGTGCCTCTGTAATTGCAATAAAACAAACTGAAACACATGCTAATGCCTTCACGTGCAAACCAGTAGAGAGGACTGAAACCTTTTAGGAATATATTTTCCCAATCGAGGAACCTCTGGACTCTGTTTTGGTCCTTGCAGTGACATGATCTCATTGCACTCCTTGTTCCAGCTCTTGCCTGTGTCAGTCCTGTCCTATGTTTTCTCCTGTGCTCTTTATATCATTGCCAGGTACATGCTGCTTCTGTCCCTGTCTTTAGTCACTGTTGCCATGTCCTGGTGTCTCTTCCATGGCTGCTTCACTGCTTTTCTCCCATGAATATCACACCCAAATCCTCCTCAGGCAAAGCTCCTGTGTCCTCACCCCAAAATTTGATATCTCATCTGCAGTTATTAGTTTCCAATTTCTCCATCTCAGTGTTTCCCACTGATTTGCTCTCCCTTTGATCTGGATCTCTCTGCCTATAATTTCTGCATCCTATTTGTTTCTGGTACCAGCACAGCACGGTGGGATTTAGGGAATGGTGAGGGTGATGTCCTGAGCCTCAGCTCTTCTGCTGTGGGGAGTGAGGGAGAGAAGCCCCGCTGCTGGGCCAGTCTGTCAGAGGGTGTTTTAAGAGAACTTTGCTGAATCTCTCTTCTCCAAAAATGTATAAACTGGCTAGATGTGATTATTTCTTTTTTCCTTTCTTTCACATTAGCCAAAGGCACAGCCTGACACCAGAAAAGTCCCTCTGGTGAAGCTCAAGGGGCTTTTTTCTTGGGAAGCTGGCTGTTTTGAAATGGTGAGCAAGAATTTGTTAGGATTTTTATGGAACAATGTATGTTTCTCAAGCCATTTTCTTGAGTGCACATAGTATCTCTTGCAGGAACTACCAAACGAGGAATGCAAAAACTTAGAGTGATAAAGGTACCTGGCATGAAACTTTCAGCCCAAAGTTTGGCAAGGTTGTAAGTAACAGAGAACAGGGCCTGTAAAATGGCTGGCTTTGTCTTTCATAAGGGTTCATGCAAACAGAAACTGCTGCAGTGTTTTTGGAAAGATACTGAACCTTCTGCTTCAGGTTTTAAGGGATTAGGAAAACACCCAGGGTGCGAGGCAGATTATCTCACATCTGTCTAATGCAAGGCTTCTTGTGTCCCTGAAACATCTGGTAGGAGCTGTTGTAAGAAGAAGAACAAACTAATTTATATGTGCATGCGTTTTTATAGCTCGTTAGCATGGGCTGGTACCATCGGGTGTTTTTGTAGCTGAATCAGAACCAGTGGTTTGCTGCAGTCCAGAGCACTCAAAATACATTCCTCACTTTAAAAAGATCTGTCCAAGTGACTGATTTTATTTTTCCCTTTGGCAGCTCCTTGGCATCTGAAGCAAGTTACATTTTTTTAAGTTGACCTAAAACAAGAAAAATTTGTCACAGCAAGGAGTCGTAAGCAATTTCATTTTGAAGGAAAGTAAGTTCTGAACTGGAACAAAAGGGGTTTCATTTAGCTCTCGAACACATTTTAAGCCTGAAAATGATGTTGGAAGGAAACTTGAACAAATTTAATATATCGTTGTGTAACTAAGAGTTCCTGAACCCTTTTTTTTCCTTGGTAGTGGAAAAGCTAACGATGGGATCAAGCTGGCTGTGCCAGCATTTTGATTTGATGGAATACATTTCTTGGCTCTAATTTTGAATGTTTTGTGGCCTTAAGGAGCAACTAATACATCAGCTTGGATATTAGTGTCTTAGTTTCAGCTGGGATGGAATTGTTTTCTTCAGAGTGCTTGGTATGATAGGAGAAAAACAATGTTGACAACACACCGATGTTTATAGCTGCTGCTAAGCAGTGTTGTATAGAATCAAGGCCATTCGCAGTGAAGAGCCCAAGGAGTTGGGGGGAACAGAATTAGGACAGCTGACTTAAACAGGTCAAAAGGATATCCTGTACAATATGACATCATGCAAAAGGAGTTCTGAAGGGACTAAGAGTTCATCTCTTTCTGCCTTCCGCTGCTTGGGGGCTACCTGGGCATCAGTCGGGGGTGGTGAGCAATTGCTTGTGCATGGTTCATTGGGCAATATTAGTGGTAGCTGAATGGTTGGACTAAATGATCTTAGAGGTCTTTTCCAACTGTAATGATTGTACGATTAGAGATACTCTGTGGTGGGATGGTGATATGCTGAGAGGTGGAAGCTGTAGCCTTCTAAGTAAAGGGTCTCATCAGGAAAGGTGCTAGGGACAGCTTCAAGAGACAGGCATCTTTGCTATGACCAAATGTACAAATCAAATGTAAAGTTGATCAACCAGCTACTTTTTCACTCTTCCTTTGTACAGAGAAGTGATAAATACAAAAGTACCATCTAAGGCCCACGAATTCACTAGGAAGAGGTAATTTTTTAAAATAAAGCTCTGCTCACAGTGGTTTTCTTTCTTCAAGCTCTAGTCTCCTGTTTGAAAGGCCGACCTCTATTTGGAGGGGGGATACAAAACTGTTTAGTTAATGGAAACGGATGAGCTGAATTTGAAAGGGATAGAAGAGAAGGGACTGAACATCTAAAGACTATGTTGTCATTAGTTTTATTTTAGTTAAAATGATTGTACGTGTTTAGTTTAAAATGGAGGAGAAAAAAGTACTTTGAAATATAATTACATTTAACAGTCTCGTAGCTTTGTACTTTGCTATAAATTGCATTCCCAGCTGTTTTTCATCTCCTGCAATTTAAATAAGTAAACCTTTTGTTCTTAAACTCACTTAGTTCCTTCTAATTCTGTTGATGGACATCCATTTCTACTGCTTTATTTTATGTTAATATTTAACAATAGCATGCAGTTACCCCCCTGCTGGCCGCAGCCCCACCTCCTTTGTTTCTGAAGGCCTCTTTTTGCCTTGGTCTTTACTTTTATAGAAGAATCCCAACTTCCTCTCCCCGCATCTAGCAGGAGGAAGGTTTCTGCATAAACCAACACAAAATCCCTCGGAAAGGGCACAAGCCCCCAAGCGGGGAAGGTGGTGCTGGGCTGTCAGCCGCTTTTGTTCCTGGCTCAGATGGAAGCATGAAATGGATGATGCTTTGTGGGCCGGAGCAAAGCTGTGCCAAGGGAATGCAAATCAGCTAGGTGTGCCCAGGTAATTTAAAATGCTCACGCTGGCAGCTTTTCTGCATGAGTAAAGCTGGTTAATTGATGCGTTTTCTCCACTTTCTTTTCTTGACAAGTTGATTCGAATTGAAATGGTCTGTAACAAGGCTGTCATGGGTCCTGGGGACAAGTAAACCCTCTCCTGGAGGTGGAAAACAGCACGTTTTGTATTTCTCTCTGAGCAGAGTGACTGGCGGCAGGTGTGTCAGTAACTGACAGCTTTAGCTGGGCTGCAGCACCCGCCTGCAGCCCATGGCATCGCCTCACCCTGCTGCCTCCAAAAGCCGGGTGCAGGTCTTCAGGTGGGAGACAGCGGCGTCTTTACAGCTGTTCTGCTTCCCCTGAGTTTGCACGAGGAACCCGAAAGCAGTGTGAGCATGACAGGCGCTTTGCGTTTCCCCCTCCTCCACCCCTCCAGATAAAGCTTATTTTTAATGTGCTCAGCCGTGGGGTTTGACAGGAGTGCAACATGGCGGAGACCTGAGTCCAGGAGCAACAAAGGCAGCACTGGGCATTTCAGCCTCTGCCTTTGAAACAGGCCTTGCAAATAATGGGGTTGGGAAGCCCCACTGTTCAGCCTTCTTTATAGTGTTAATATACTGTCCAGAAAGAAGAGAAGCAAGAAATTGCTCAGATTTCATCTCTCAGATTTCATCTCGCATCTAGAGTGCCGCAACAAATCAAACTGAAATGGGCCCCTTCGTGGCTTCGGTGCTGCCATGCTGAGCTGCCCTGGGCCCCTTCTCCCCCCGCTTTGCTGGAGGTTATAATGCTGAGGGAGCACTCGAAGCAGGCTGGTTGGAGGCAAATGCACAAGTGTCCTGTAAAGGATGGGCTCTGCTCCGAAATGAACTAGTTCATAGCACGTCATGTTGAGGTTGGAAGAGTCTGCTCTGCTTGGCTGTCCTCAGGACACATCCAGCTTCCCTTGGTGCGCGGGGGCAATTCTTGCTAAAACATAGCAACATGAAAATGAGAGTTGGGCTTAGAAGAGGCAGAGTTCCTGTCTGGCTGTAGCCTTTAGCCCAGGTTTCAGGGTCTCCCAGAGACAGCATTGTTTGCTCACTGCTGTTTGCAAGAAAATATTACTTTAAAAGTGCAAAGTCTTCAACTTTGTTTACAAGTGTTGTTATTTTTGATGCTTTATCATATTAGTGAAGTTTGAAATTGTAGGGCCTTTCCTCAGGGATATTTTGCAAAGAGTGCTGAGAGTCCAGGAGGGCAGATGTGGATATCATGCATTGAGTTATGCTTTAATGGATAAGTAATGGATAAGAGTTGCAGACATATTTAACTTTAGGAAGAATTTAAAAATATGCATAGTAAAATGTACATAGAAGGTAGTCAGTTTAAAGGGGAACAATGGTAATCAAAAGAAATTTCAGCTTTTCATGTTCATTTGATTCATTTCACATGATCTACAAAGTAGAAAAATTCTGGCACTTGCATTAATTTAAAGACTGCTTGCATTAATAATCTTCGCTCTTCCCATACATCGAAGCAACTGAAATGCATTCTCATGCTGCAAAAGACAGCGCGTAGTCTTCAACAGCTTCCTTCTTATCTTTCACAATTAACGAATCAATTTTTTTCTTCAGTCCTTTTGCAGCCAGGAGTATTTTGTGCTCAGAAGGCTGGGAGGCGTGTGCCGGCAGACTGTCTTGCCAGTTGGAATTCCTCAGGGCACTGAGAAATGCTGAGAAACAGGGACTTCTGCCACTAGTTTGACTGATTGCCTGAGGATTTGGAGCTGCAGCTTTACGGCATCCTTTCCCGAGAAGTGTGGCATGGGGGAGAGGGAGAACACGTGCTTGTGTGTTCACATCTGGCATTAACATATAAAATTTGAGGCATATAAAATTTCTTCCCGTACAACTAAATTAAAAACCTGTGGCATAAGGTAAACTGACAAGTGCAAAACTTCTTGGGTGGGAAACTCTAAATGGTTACAAATGTCTCCTGAAAGCTGCTTCTGGGGGAGTGTTATGGAGCAGGGCTGTCTCCAGGCTCGCTGCTTAACACTGTCGGGGAGAGCTGTCCTGTTGCCAGGATCAGTGAGAGCAGAGTCCAGGCTGCAGAGTTATGTGTGTAGTATCAGCTCATCTCAGCTCTCATTGGCAAAGAGGACTGGGCAGCTGCTGCTCTGCTGGGTAAGCATGCACGCGCTGCTAGCTACTGACTCACAGGCACATTGCCTCTGTGTTGGACAACATGCTTCCAGTTTGAATGTGTAACCCTTGGGATGTCCCAGCTGAGGTGGTGCACAGACTCTGGTCCCTTCAGACCTCGTTTTTGATTTGATTCATTTTTTCCTATTTGCGTTTGAGGGGGACCAAATCTAAATAACATAGGCTCTATGTTGGCTTCTGTGGTGATGCCAGCCCCAATTGCTAATGCAGAGAAACAGAATTGTATGCAGGATTGTGTGAACCGCAAATAAACTCAAAGTCAACTTGAAGTGTTAGAGCAGAATGAGGCCATATTGGTCTCTCCAACACTGACCCATCTCTGCTGAGGCAGAGGAAAGTTGCATCAGAGCGTGTCCAGCCTTGGGCTCCTCTTTAGACTGGAATTAGGTTGCAGCCTGTGTTGTGTTCAAAGAGCAACACAGCTTCTGTCATAACGTGCATATTAGCTCCCTCTTGATACTGGCCTCTATTGTCCCTTGTCCGTGCTGTGTTACCACGCAAGTGTTACATCTATATTAATATTTTTGTTGATTGTATTAGCAACCCTGCCGCTTATAGTACTCGTGTTGAAAATACAGTCCTATGTGAAGGCACTTAGAAAGATGTTTTATGGCTGTAGAGACCCAAGTGATCAATAGCTTTTAGATTACTGTGTCACTAAACAGCAGGCTGAGACATGGAAAGGCACTGTTTAGTTTAGGGATGAGAGATTTTTAGAAAATAAATCAATAGTGAATACAGGCAGATTGGTTTCCAGTTCAAATAATTCCAAGAAATATAAAGCCCAGGGGAAGCTATTCCATTCATACTTGGAAATAAACAACATGTGCTTGCTTTCATTTATGCATTTGGGTCAGTACTGTTGAAAATGGAGAGGGAGCCACTGGAAAGTATATTGGACTAGAAATGGGGAACCTGGGCTCATCTTTGAGGTCTCCCAGGGACACCTTCTCCATCTCCTCCCATTATCTCCCTTTGGTTCTAACAGCCTCTGATTGGCTCTGTGCACAGGGACTGGCTGGTGTGGTTCCCAGTTGGAGCCCTTTTGAGGCTAACGGAAATGTAAGCAATAATAAACATTCAGGAAGATGATTTTGCTTTCAGAACACCTTTCTTTTTAATGCTCAAGTGGCCGTGTTCTAAATGATTATTGGTAGCTGTCAGATGCAGCTGTGTGCTGGACGGTTGATTCCTGTTCGTGCAGTAGTGACTGAGGAAGGCACATAGCACATTAAGGAAGCCAATTGGACAAGTGTACTTGAAGGAAGAAGTGAGAGATGATGTCTTGTCATGTGGTTCTGTTCCTCTTGACCAAGCAGGAGAAGAATGCTAGCTGCTCTAATCTGTCTTCAGTGTCCCTGCTTAGCAAAGGTGGTTTCCCGGTGGTGACAGAGGGATGGAGTGTACTTTCGCCTAAGGTCTGGGAGTTAAGTCCCTTCTTGGGCTGGATGTGTGTCTCATATGACACACAACCACACCACCTGGCCTGGATGGGCTCCAGATGCCAAGTGGAGAAGATAATATTCTCTTTCCTCAAAAGAATGACGGATAATTATTTTTGAGGCACTGAGATAAGGGGAGCTGCACAAGCATCTAAGAAAAATAGACTTGTTCCACCGAATTCAGTGGCAGAACTTTTAATGGGAGCAAGATCTGGGCCTCATCTGATAAAGAACTTCATCTGGATTGCATATGGGGGCAAGCATTAAAGGACCCATCTAAGGATGTCCCCTCTGGAGTGCGTCTATAAAAGACCCTCTGTAGTTCTGTTCAAAGCTCTCAGTGATGCCAGTCTCCTCAGGACAATTCACTTAGATCATTCAGAAACTCTTTCTTGTCAAAGCCCTGACACTCTCCCCCAGTGGAAGAATGCGGTTGAAACTCCCATGCAGGGAAGACTGGAGATTTGTTTTTTATTTGAACCCAAAACATTAACAAATTGGACACATGTGCTTTGAGACAAGAGCCTGCTTTCTTAAGCCAATACAAACTCTCCTTGATCCCAGCAGGATCAAGCTCTTGAATATTACTTGTACCTTTTTAGAATATCTGCCTCTAACTAAAATGCCTGGTGACAAACTTGTTCTGGATTTATCTTTCTTGACCAATGTGCAGCCAGAGAGGTTTGCAGACTCTCTCTCATGGGACAAGGGACTTTGTGGTCTTATTGCTGGACGAAGGACCAAGGACAGGTATCCCTGAGTCTTCTCTTGAGGCATGCCGTTTTACGTGTGAAAGTCAGTGCTCCATGTTAGCATTTTTCAGTACTTAAACACCTAGTGCTCCTGTCAGACTTGCTCCTGCTGGTGAAGTGCTTCTGCTCATATAAGTGTGATTTTCTTCCTCTTCATGCTAACATACTGACAGGTGAATATTATATGTGTAGGAAGCTATTCAGCAGGAACATATGCCTTGAATATGTTAGAATTCCTTGTAAGTCGCTTGATCAATGTGGAGTACTTGTGTCCCCTCTGTAACTTTGCCCTAAATTCATATTCATCAACAGAGGTTGCTCGGTGCTTAATGGGACACTCGTGCATTGAGTGAAGCGAAGGGACAATACGCAAACAGGGTGAAGAATGAGGACAAATGTAGATGAACTTCCTCAAACAGGCACAAAATGCTCATTCCTGAATAAAAAATGTGAAAAGGTCAAGTGCCCCCAGAGGTTTCTATTGTGACAGGCACTTAACCCCTTCACTCCTGGTTATCTGCTTCAGCTGCTGGGCCACTCAGTGCACAAGTGCCATTAGCATCAGTGGAATGTGGGGCCAGGGAGCGGCGCATGGATACGGCTGGCGAGACCCACCTCCCTTCCAGGCGTGGGGTGAGGAGGAAATAATCCTTGTGGACGCTGACCCTGTCAGGAGCTGTGTCTAGAGATAATTATTTCCTAACATGTAACCTTTTCATGGTCAATTGCCTCAGTATATTAGACAGAAATGTGATTTCCTTCTATCTTCAGACACACAAGCTCTCGTCCTTCCCTCTTCAAGGATGTAACTTAGCAAACACACAGACAACCCGGTGCTCTCCAGCATATATTGTTCCTGTTTTGCTTAAATGGAAAAGAGATCATCTGCTTTTCCTTGCCACCGAGCAGAAGGGATGCAGAATATAGGCCCATTCCCATGCTTTTTGGCAGCCAGGGCTCTGCCTTTAAGAATTTAATACTTATCAGTCAACTGTTGGTGTTTATCAATCTTCTGCTCCACTAGATTCATCTCATGTTGATGGAATCTGGTTTACCTTTTGCTTGCTTGTGATGCTTCAGTGTGTGCCCCTTGACACATCACCTAGGCATCAGAAGAAGCAAGATCAGCAGAGTATGTCAGTACAGCTGCTCGGAAGGCATCGGGTTTGATGCAGTCAGGAACGTCAGAATGGGCAGCCAGGGGTGAAGGCAGTTCTCTTGTGTGACCCCATGAGCCCACCCCTCTTCTGCCCAAAGTGCAGCAGCTGGGGACTGCCACAGAGTGCTCCTGGAAGGATGCTGTCCCTCCTTCTTCACCCATGTGCTCCTCCTTGCTTCTTGGGGTTACAGTGCGTTCAGCAGAGACTTGGGCACATCACCCAGAGCCGGTCCCTTTAGGGAACAACCTGAGCAAATTTACCCTCCTAACCATTTGGAGACAGTTTGTTCTGCTCAGCACAGTCCAACACAATGTTATAAACCCAGACAGTGCTGCGGAGCATGTTTGATAGTCAATATTTTCACAACTTCCTTCTTGCTTCGTAACAAGATCTAATTGGTTTGAAAAACTCAAAACTAGGTCAGTTTGCCACTGGGCCTTGTAAGACTTTAGCTAAATCTCTAGACTTTTGTTGGAAGTTAATTTGAGCCAGACTTAGGAAAAATATATATTAATACACCCGTGGTCTCACGTGAGAAACTTGTAGGCAGCGATTTGGGATTCAGGGCCATACTCGTATTCCTAAGACTAAATTCAAAGCTGTCGTTTAAAAGCAAGCTTGCACACGCGTATGTCCTGATCTTTAATTAGGCAAAACTCCCACTGACATCAATAGGAGTTTGACTTGAATAAGAACTGCAGGATCAGGTCCATAATTTGGTACCTGGGATTTGATTAAGCAGCTAAATTACTAGAACAGTTTCCCCATGAGTATAATTGCCTAATTAATTTTTAAAATAGCTAAGTTCAGCACTGAATATGGTGTACCTCTTGCCACAAGAAATGTATGCTGTTTAATGCAAGTTGATGGAGCTATTTGCAAGAGTCTGTAGAGTTTATTTTACTGTTAAGTAGTACTGTTTATTTAAAGTTCAAAATAAGTCACCGTTGTATTATAATAGATTTCAGAAAAGATGTTCTTGTAATAGAATTCGCTAGTACTTAGTTTGGCTGTTGGCCTTTCAAATGCATTTTAAAGAGCTGCGCTCCAGTACCTCCTAATTCCCGCTTTCTGACTCCAGTGATTCATTTCACAGGTGGGAAAACACTGGGGGAGAATATATTCTCCAACAGGAGTTCTAAATTCAGTGTTTTGGAAGGTTTTTGCCCTATATTGTGGTTGTTTTTCTTTCTTGTGCCTTATCTCTCTTCCTCTCTCTTTCTCTACGTATGCATATGTCTCTATATAATATAGTTATATAGTATATATTATAATAATAATATGGAGATAGATAAGAATATATCTATGCTATATATTCTATTATATATACATATATATATATATACATAAGAATGTAATATTTGCTTCTGTTGAAGTTCCTGTCTAACCCTGTAGGTTGTAGTTGCTGTAGAAGGACTGGATTTCACAACTAAAAGATTAAAAACAACAACAAAAAAATCAATCTTTTTCTATAAAAGGAGTAGAGCCATCATAGCACGGGCTTCCTAAGTGGAAGAAATATCAGAAGGGATTTGCAGTGCTGAAAAGTAGAAGCTGTTCTACCTAAGTGTATGCATGCATGCCTGTGTGTGTTTATGTATGTGTGTGTCTGTGTATATAGACATAAATAATTAGACTTGTAGTTGGCATAATGCATAATGCCTGCTCATGCTGTTGACAGTTACTTAATAATGCACGCTCTCCCATTCTCTCCAGCTGAATTCTTAAGGCATTACCATGGGAATTTTCCCTTTCTGGGGATTGTAACAGAGCTCTAGGACTAGTTGTTTTTGTGATGTGCTTCTTGACTGGCTGGAGCGGCCCTTATTCAGCAACTCCATCCAAGCATCTCCTGCAGAGAATGAAACCATCAGCTGTCCTCGAAGCGGTGCTCCAGACTGCGGTGACACACAACGGTGAGCCTTGCGGCGGTGGGGTCTTGGATTTTAACATGCTCAAAGCAGAGCCAGCAGCATCCACCTCAGCGTATCGCCGTATGAAGTGGGATACATCAAACGCGTCCTTCGGAGAGGTAGGCTTGAAGCTGTTAGCAACCACGCTGCTCCTTTTGCAGGCTCTGAGAGTACTTGGTGGGTAAACACGGTGCGGCTCTGAGGCTGCAGCCACAGGCTGAAATTGGCTGAGCTCTGCAGTCTCGACATCTTCCTAAATGATAGCATTTTTCCCATTCTGCCCGTGTCACAGCCTCACCCGCAAAATGGGCAGTCGCGTACACTTGAAAATTAGCCACCACGTCCACCCAAAGTGATGAGATGATTTAAAAAATTGGAAGGCTATCTTTTCTCTTCAAATTGGAGTCATTTTGAAGGCTGCCCTGCTGTATTGGCTTGCCAGTTTTTATTTTGCATTCAGCTCTTGTTTTCAAGATTCTGCAAGGGAAACAGAAGGGAATACAGTGAACCTCAACTTTCAGCCTTTGTTTAAAAAGAAAATAGCTAACTGTCTTGCAGCCTCTTGATTTCCACAGCTGAAATTCCCTGAAACATCATGGCTTAGTGTGATTAGTGATGACTGTTGTTTAGAAGTGATGAATACCGATTTGGGATTCTCTGGGTCCTAAAATTTGGAGATGCATTGATTTACTTTATTTTTTTTTTCACTTTCTCATTTGCTGGTGGTGAATCTCAGCAGAAACTGAGTGTGCTCCTCTGTTACGGGAACATGGAACGTAAGAAAGGAGCGTGAAGTCTACTTCCAATTCCGGCTTCGCTTTTTCTCCCAGAGCTTCGGAAGCGTTGTACCCCTCTCTCGGTGGCACTCTGACCTCCTCTAGTGGTGGATGGGCCACAGAGAGCCTCTCTGCTGCCTGGCAGGGATGGCTCTGCCCTGGGGTGACATGTCTCAGGGATCTGGTGATGAGAGACCTACTGGGCTGGGAGGCTTCCAATTCAGCTGTGTTTTCACCTTCTGCCACGATTTCTCCTTTGGACAATGCTAGGAGCTTCTTCACAGCACGTGTTGTCCAGAGGGATGTGGGATGGAGGGCTGACAGATCCCATTAGCTATGCTTATTTTTAGTCTGGGTTTCTGAAATATGAAAGCAGCAAGGAACAAACACCAAGAATTTTGCTTCTTTCTCAGTCTCCCTCCCCTCCTCTTGAGAAAGAAAGTAAATCCAAAACAGAAAAAAACAAACATGGGGAGAAGAGCCAAGTTTCCATTTCTCTTCAAAATTTATAGGCTCCTTTCTGTAATTGTGGATGCTTGAAAAATCAAGAGTAACACCACAAAGGGGAGATCTCTGTGTGTCTCGTTTCCCTTATTGTCTTGGCTCACTTGACCCTGTTGGGGATGTGCCCTTTCATTGTATACTGCTGTTGGGCCTGGGAGAGGAAACAAAGGGGAATGAGCTCTGTATAAGCCTGCGGCGTGACCAGGGACCAGCTTAAGTTGGCAGACCAGCCCTTGATGCGGTGCGTTGTGTAGGGATGCACAACCAGGGTGCTCCGTTCCCCTTCGCCAGGAGCAGCACTGACCTCATGTCTCTGTGACACCCAGAGGGGACTATCTGCTGTCCTACCAGTGATAAGGAATGGGCACAGCTCTGCTGGGCTTGAAGAGACAGAAACACTGAACTTTCAAGAGCTGCTGAACTGCATCCCACTACAACATGAGGGTGAGAGACTGGTTCTCCTGTGGTCCCTTTCGCTGAGCAGAAAGCGAAGTGTTTCAGTTCACGGATCTTCACCACTGCTCTGAAGTGTTGTCTTGTTATCCCTGGTTTAATGTTTAAGGAAGTGGAGATGGATTTACTCAAAGCCATGCAGAGCAGGAGTGGCTGGACTGGATGTAGAGGTTTCTGCCTCTGCTGGGCTCTTACTTTCAAGAGAGAAAATAAGATTTTATATCTTAAAATTGCACTCTTGCTAATCTTGCTTATTGATGGTGGTTTGGGTACCTTTTAGATGGAGCTGAGAGCTTCGAGTCCCTGCAGATATCAACAGGGCTAGCTGGTTCCTAACCATCCTGTATGGAAGTGTAGGGATTCTGGCACTGCTGCCATCCATCGCTTGCATCAGGGAAGATGAAAAATCTTCCTCAGTTTTGCATCTGTGCCAGTTTCAGAGGATTCAGATCTCTTTCACTTCTTGGGAGAGCTTAGGGAGTGTTTAAACTGAAGACCTACAGGGAGTAGCAATGCTGGGAAGTTTCCTAAGCCCCAGGCAAAAACTAAATATCAGTATATTTCAGTCTGTCTGGAATGTTTGAGGAACTTCTTTTTTATCTTAAAGTATTTTGAGACCCTGGAGAGAAATACAAGTCCCATTCTTCTCCCTCTAAAATAAAACAGGAGCAAATATGTATCGTTGCTGCATTCTAGTACTCTTTGTTTCGTTATTCTTTATCCCACTATTAAGTACTTTTAAGTTGGATTAATCCTTGGAGTGCAGATCAATTTATATTTAACTCTACCATGATCACTCTCTCCGATCACCCCTGTGAAACAGGCAACAGGATTTTCCTAAAAATAATTATTTTCCATTTGAACGAGGGTGCTTTTCACTTTGTCTTCATTGAAATACTGTAGCATTGGATCTGCATCGCTATTACCTGTGGTGAATGAATGACTTCTATCCCAGCCCGGCTGTGTTTAACTTTAGATTCTGTTAGGCCTTTGCCAGACTGGGAAGCTCTGTTATCAGTTTGGTTCCCACGTAGGTGTGTGTGAACCTATGCTTTGATAAGCTAATTAGACAGAGATCTCTCACTAAAATGCCTGTCCTATCCTTTAATCAGCTGTGTGACTGCTTTTGGCTGCTCTGATTTTAAGGAGGTATTTTCTGTTTTTACCCCTCTACCTGTTCCCTCTGTAGTTTGCCTTTAAGTCTCTTTACTCTTTAGAGCTGTGACCATGTGTGTTATCCAGGACCTGAGAGGGCTTCTGGGTACTGCCTTAATAAATATGTTAAATAGCAAAGCCCAGAAGAGATGCTGCTTTACCAGTATCAAGGTGTACCAGTGAAGAAACTGAGAGCAGACCCTGTTAGCCTCTCCCCTTGCTTAGCCAGCTGGGGGCATGGGAGATGCTTTAAAGATGCACTGTGGCAAAATCATCATCGTATTTACTTTATTGGTGGTCAGAATCTGTGGCCCTTCGATGTTATATGGATTTTTTGTTATTTTTTTTTCCCCTGAAAAATGCTGCTGCTGCCTTGGAAGCTGTGAGATCCCCAAAGCTTGCAAGGCAGAAAAGCTCAGGGAGCTCTCAAAGGATGTTGCTGCTTTTCCCTCTAACCTCTTACAGTCTCTACCTTCCCTCTGTTCTCTTTTCTTTCTTTTTCCAGCAAGGCGCCGTGTGCAGTCTTCTGTGAACCCTTCGTGGGCCAGATTTCTCCCTGGTGCTTTTTTTCCTCCTCAGTAGCTGCAGAAGAGGCAGTGGATCTGAGGGGAAGATGCACTTTATGATTTATGACACTTTATAAATTGCGTTCCGCTGCAGGATTGACAGAGCTGGAGACTGAAATCCACTCAGCATTGGGGATGGACCAACCTGTGGTCCCTGTGCCTTGGGGCCACTTGTGGAGTGAGTGGGGCAGCCTCTGCTTGCCTGATCCTTGCTCCCCTGCTTGATCTGCCCTGGGGCAAGATGGGGATTAGTGCCAGGTGAGGCCGGATCCATCTCTGCTGAGAGCTGCTTTGAGCACAGCAGTGCACTTCACGTCATTGGTATCTGTCCAGAAGCCATGGGAGGGCTGACGCATGTGACTGGGCTCTGTTATCCAGCTGTTGATCTAAAGCCAGGCTTATTTTGACAACCTCACCTCCTCTTCCATGGGCTGCCTCCTGATGGCAGGGGTGTCAGCATTTTCCCAATGTGAAGGAGCTGGGCTTTATTCTGCATTCCCCTGGCACTCGCATGCTCTGTTAGATACTTCAAACAGGGCTCTTTCCCACGGTTCTGCTGTGTTCATCCCTGCCTCTGCCCCTTTCTTGCCTGTAGCCTCAGGGCTGCAGCTCTCCAGCCATCTATTTATATGGCCCTCATTTGTCTTAGTCTCTTTGGCACTTATATGGCTCCCACTGGCCCAGGGATGCCCTGGATGCCCAGGGGCCCTGAATGCCCCTCAATCTTTAATATATTTATCTTCACACGTGCAGACGCACATGCATACCTGTGAGGTCAGGAAGTATCATTACTCCTATTGTACAGATGGAGAACATTAAACGGCAATTGGCTAAACTGGGAGCAGGTGGTGGTGCAGGCTGCGTACATGTGGTAAGAAAATGGCATCACAAGAGATGGTTTGTCAGCTACAGTGCAGTGTTGGGAACTCAGGTCTCGCCACTCAGACATGAGTGTTATAACCGGTGGATGCAAGGTCTCACTCATTCTATCCCTGTTCTGGCCGTTTTAATCTTGAATCTTGTTTTAAAATCAAAGTTGTCCTTGTGATACAATTTCAGATATGAAATGCTCAGTCAGGATGGAAGCAAAGGTTGGAGTCCTCATAGTGTGACATTTGAAACAAATGATGCTTTAATGGCAGAATCCTTCCCTCTTGCTCACTGGCTCTGTGGTTCTTGGAGGGTGTACGCCTCCCTCTTTTCCATGGCTCCAAGGTAGGGATGAGCCCAGCAGTCCACAACGCAGCCATTGGCTCTGGGTTTCTTTGTTTTGTTAAGGCACTCTGAATGTTTGGCAGCTAATACGCAGCAACACTATTCCTTGGCAGTAGCTTTCCACTAGCATTTCCCAAAGATGGCAATGCTGCCAATCCTATCTCCAAATGCACTGCAAACTCACAGTAGTGTCTTCAGTATGGAGTCAGCACTTATGGAGCTAGATCAAAACCCACAGAGGTCAGTGGTCATCTGGTTCTTCTGAAGCCAACAGTGCCTGTGCCTAAAGCTGACTGAGCAAAGCATTTGTCTGAGCACAACTACATGCCCAGAGCAATGTGCAAGCTGCGAGGGGAGAAGTCAGGTGGCTGCTTCCTGGGCCCATGCCTGGCCAATAGACCACAGTGCTTAATTAGTGTGGCAGCTGTTCTCTGTTAGCAAGGCTTTCCTTAGGCACCTGCGCTAATGTTCTTGGTAGCAGTTAAGGAGAAAAAGGAGGAGGAAATTGCATCTATATTTAATTAATACTGCATTCATATTTTATTGCAGAGAGCCCTTAGGTGCAGGAAGATTCTCAGTGAGAACAATTGCTTTTGAGTGGTGAAGCCATTGTGTGGTGCTGGGAAGAACTTCGGCATTGAAAGCAAACCTAAATTCCTTCCAGGGTAACCTGGGGAAGCTCAGAAACCCTGTGCTACTGACCTCCCAGCCTCAGGCTGCAAGGCAAATGGTGAATTTGCTGATAATTCATATTCGATTAGCTTTAATATGTTCTAATTCACCGGTAGGAGTGAGAGAGGCCTGGTGGGCTGCAGACAGATATCACACTGATTAGTTTTTCCTTTTGATAAGCTGCCAGGCTTGGAGAGGTTCCCTTTCCATTCTCCCTCTTCCAGCTGTGCACTGAGTTCCTTCTCCTCTGTCTCCAAACCCTAATAAGGAGACGCAAGGTGCTGTTAACACGGCCATCTCATTGCTGCCCTTTGCAGTTGGAGTGATGGTGGGTCCAAGGTTGCCCGTGGGGCTGGCAGGGGTTTTGGTGGCAGTCCATGGAGTCAGGAGTGTGCAGGTGGTGCTCTTTTGCTGGAGGACAGTAGCCCAAGCCTCTCACAAAATTATGTACACACCCTCAGTGCACCATGAAGTGTCATTGTTCCATGTGCTCAGCACACAGCACTGTTCTGCCTGTTGTTTGTAAAACGTATTACACCTTATTTTCCAAAATGGTGTTATACGTGATGGTTTTCATTATTATTAAAACGTGCAAACACGTGTTATTCAAATAAAACTAAGCACAGTTTAGTTTTTAAGTCCTCCTCCTCCTTTCATCGGCTCCACAGCTTCTCCAGAAGTCAGAAAGGAGATCCGAAGTCAGCAGTGTTTACGGAAAGGAGCGTTTCTGTCTTCCTACAACTACAAAAGAAACATTTGTTGCCTTAGATAACTCCTGAGCAAACTGCTGTCAAAACAATTAGTGTTATTTTACTATTATCCTCCTATTTGAGAGTAAATAGCCATTTCATGAATATGTTAATTACCCGGTAGGTGCAGGAGATAAGTGCGTGCTATGCCACCGTAAATGATAAAGCTTCTGTCGTAGACAAACATCTCCAGCAATGATTTTTCCCAACCATTGGGGTCAGGTGGTTGCGGTTCAGCTGCTCGCAACCGGACTCGTTCTACTTTACTTTGAGAACTCAAAGATTTAACAAAAGTCACATCACCGTGCAAATGAGGGTTTTTTTTTTTCCTTAAAGAAAAAGCAGGCAGGCGAGTGGTCAGGGCTGATTCCCTGTGTGAATGGGTGGTATATCTGCGTGCTGGTGAATGCGTGGTATATTTAAATGTAAATAACGGTGTGTTATTCCGTTTAAATTCCATTCCGCAGGGCAGAAATTATTTGTGGGTTTATCTGCCAGTAGAACTGCAGGTTACCAGATAGAAGTGTTTATTTCTTATACCGCACCAATATTTGTTGTAGCAGAAGTGTGATTATATCGGCTCTGCAGAAGCAGAGTTTTCCTTTTGGAGATGTGTACATTTGGGGGGGGGGGGGGAAGTAAAACAAAACAAAAAAATCAATATTCTGAAAAGTTGAATGCGCCATTGTGCCAGATAATTAAAATGTAAATTTAAGTATCTATGCCCGCTTTGTGATTTTTTTAATACTTTTAAGTTAGTTGTCTTTTAAAACATGTGGTCAGCTGTTGTATTCACATATGGTCAAATGATCAAAGTCTGAACTCCTCTCTAATTGTCCCCTGCTGCTTGTCTGCTCTGTCCATGATCAAGGCCTCAGCAGGTGATAAGAAAGGCATGAGAACAGGCTGGAAGGAGAATGAACTACTGAGGGGCCCAAGCTGAAAGAAATAAAGACTTCCAGTACATCACCCTGACAGTAAAGAACCAAGAAAAAGTGAAGTCTGGTTAGTTCTTATTTTTTTCTTTCTTTCTTGCTTTTTTTCCCCCCTTGCTCACAAATCGGCATGTATTATTTTGAGAGGCAAAATGCAAATGCGGCTGTCTCTGTGTATTCTCAGCTCGTATAAAAGGCCGAACCAAACAGCCCGCTGCAGACGTGTTTATTTACTTGCTAGGAGGAGGAAGCTGCTAAGTCACACAGTTTATAGTATTTCACATGTTTGTGGAAATCATTGCGATTCTTTTCACTTGTGCTTGTCATTGTTTGCCTGGAGTTCACTTTGCCAGATGGTTCTTTATTGTCACTGGTGTCCACACCTCGCTCTTGCATGGCTTCAAGACCAAATGGTGTGAAGAGCTTTAATACTTAGAGGATTTAGTAAAAGTAAATCCACACTTTGTTGAAGGTTCATTCTCAGCTATTCAAGCAGGTCTAGCACTGATTCAGGGAGGGAGTAGCCGACCCAAGGAATGAAGAAAGGATGAAATAAATGGATTGGCTTTGCCATTCCTGTTTGTGTCCTGCTCTCTTGCAGTCAAAATGTAAATGGAAAAGAAAGGATCAATATCAGGTTTAAAACGAGGAGTTAACAGTTAAAGAAAAGAAGGCACGCTGTCAGATTTCTCTTAGTTTTAATTTTTGCTTGCTCTTAACAGAGAAAACAGTTGGCTGTGTTTCTTAAGCTAAATTTCTCAGGCTTGCAGTAATGTATTTGTATGCATCATGTTTCTGCAACCACGTGAGGATTAATTTTTTACATGAATTTGCATGCAAATAGAGTACTCCCTTTTGGCTTCTGTGGAGTTGTTTCTTGATGTTTGCAAACACTGTCACTCAGATGCGAGGAGTGCGGTTGCCCCATTTTACAGATGAGGAGGCAGTGGCTGACTGAGGAAGGAGTGAAAGCTGTGTGGGTTCTTTCTGATATGTAGGGCTGTGGGGCAATTTATATGTCATTAATAAAAACAGGTGTGAGTAGCTACTGCCCTAATTTTGTGGGTAGCTGAAGACTGTTTGTACAAATGGCTACAGAGGAAAAGCGGACGAAGAGGTGATGTACCGAGTGTGTCTGTGCATGGATAAGGGAGTGCTTTAGCAGGCAGCAGGTGTGAGAGGATTTAGAAGTTATTATGGGAAAATCCTTGCAGCAATCAGACTATTACTTGGTTGCTGTAAAATAGGCAAACAGGTTAATGGGGTATGTCCGCCGAGGAAAGCACACATCACAGCTCTGCTACTGGCTCTATCAGGAGGCAGAGCTGTGTTCAGCACCCTCAGGTTTTCCTGGGGCTCACCTCGTGGGCTGCGTGGGTTTTGGGCAGGATGTTCTCAGAGTGGGCTTGTGGTGGGAGGGAAGACATCTCATAACTGCAGGGAGCAAAAGGTGGTGGAGAAAGAGCAATGCAGCCTTGCCTCTGCGCAGGGCAAAGGGTGAGAGAGACATGAGACAAAGGTTTTAGAGCATTTTGACCGTGAAGATCTGTGGAAGGGAGGGCCCCAGTCCTGCCGGGATCTCTGCTGGAGAGTGTCTGCTTCAGCAGTGACCCACAGAAGTGAAGTGCCCCATGGAAATCTTGGCGCTTTCCTTCCCTCCCTCTTGCCTTCCCTTCGAGGGCATGAGCTGGTTCCACTTGGTCATGCTCAAGTGACTTCCTGATGTGGGGTCGGTGGAAGTGCACTGTGAGGAGGTGAAGTGCCCACTGCAAGCTGCTTTTAACGTGAGAATCAGTGGAGCTGCTTGCTTCAGAGTGCAGTAAACAGCAAGGCTGCCAAGCGAGGGCAGTGAAGCAGGGTGTATAAATGAGCTTAAGAGACAGCTCAGGGTTTTATGCGGGGCTGGGTGGGGAGGTGGAAAGATGTGTCAGAGGAGAGAGGAGGAGATAAACAGGGCAGGCAGGCTTCTTAGGCAGAGTGGTGTTGTTTTTCTTTCTTTTTTTCCTACTAATAATTCTTCATAGCAGAGCTGTGGTGTATCAAATGCAGGGAGGTGTATTTGTTATGCTTCATACGCACAATCAGGCTCTGCTTTCTATAAAATACAGGCTGGTAGCCTGGCATCATCTCTAAGGTCTTCTTGGTCACCCAAACCATGCGCAGTTTAAGTGCAACCTGGAAGGATAATGCTGCATTTCTTTCTATTCACTTCATGGCCCAAAGTGACTGGAGAGTCTGCTGTGGAAGGAGCCCCGAATTGGCTGTCACCACGTCTCCTTTTGCAGTACCTGGTGTGTATTTGCTACAGCAACCCTGCAAGGACTGTGCATTGTGCTTTCCGCTCCACCTTGATGACTGCTGTGTAATTGCAGCTTCTATCTGTGCTGCTAAATGCAAAAGGTTTTGTTTTTAAGAGGAATTGCTATATTTACTTTGCTTTTCTCTGGCAGTCCTACTACATACATTCAGCTCCCTGTTAAACACCCTTGCCCGGTGCAGGCTGAGTGATGGTGTGTGAGCTGTTTGTATTGCACACACCTGAGATGAGGTGGGGTTTTATCAGCTGGAATGGTTGGCTCCTGCCTAGTGAGTCTGGATTGGCACTCAGTTCCTTTGCCCTCATACCAGTACCAAAGATGATCTGTAGAGAATGTGAGAGTTAACAGAGCTGAGTATTGGGAATTTCCTTTCCAACTTAGGGCGTCTCACATCCTGTGTACCACTGGACCTGTTCCTCTGCAGGATTCTGCTGGTTGAGAGATGATATACCACCCTTCTGTTAGGATTTGCCATGCCCTAATGGCCTTCTTGTAAATATTTATTGTCTATAACATCCAGGAGATGGAAAGACCTACTGATGGGGGGCACACAGTGAGAACAGAGCCAATCAAATTTAACTAGCTTGCAAATTCTAGCCTCTGCCATTTGGTCCTGGGTTTCCTTGGGAATAAAATTAGCAATGCCATAGGAAGCTGGTGAGAATCCCCTTTACTTCTGGGACTTCCTAATCTGCTGTGACCTGACTACCTTCAGCGTTGCAGAGAGTCTTGTTTTTCACAGAGAAAACACAATGCTGGTTGTAGATACTGATGGGAAAGTAGAAGTGAATTTTGCTTCTGTAATAGTGCTAAAAAAGCTACCAAGAGAAATGGTTTGGTGGTGGGATTCAGTAGGGTGGTTTGATGGCTGGATTTCATGATCTTGAAGGTCTTTTCCAACCTAGATGATTCTATGATTCTTTTATAGAACACATTGATTTGTTACATACACAGTGATAATGTACAGCAGTACACTGAAAACCACAAAACTGTGATGGGAGTGTTAAGAAGCAATGGATGAAAGTATCTCATATAAGTCTACATTAGCCTTATAGATTTAAGTGCTTTGGTGGGGTGTTACTGGTCTCACCAACAGCAGATAACCTCACATATTTTTATATTGGCTCAAGTTCCTTTACTGCCAAAAGCTGGTCTTTCTGCCTGCCCCTGGAAAGTTTCTGAGCAAAGAGCTCTCCAGACCTGCTGCTCATGGTAGTTGGTGTCATGCTGTTTTCTTGGAAAATGTGTTTGGATGCTATTTTCTAGAATAAACAAGTTAAAATGGTCAGCAAATAAAATAGATTCCTCCCACTTCTCTCCTTCCCCCTTTTGCTCATAATAAGTGACTGAGAAAAAAATAAGATAAGTGGTTGAGTCAAGAAAATTACAGAGCCAACAAAATCAATTTCCAGCTTTAATAGTTCACAGGCCAAAGGAGTTTGGCACTGCACTTCCTGGGGCCAAAGTGCACTTTCAATCTCTGAAGTTCTGTACAGAGGAGGTGTGTTAAAAACAAGAAGTTTTTGGAGAAGTCATGTATTTAGGAGGTTTGGGATTGACAGAGGGTGTGTGGTTTGTTTTCTCTTGTGGCAGTTTTGGATGAGTTTGGTGGCAGGAGGTGAGATGCCAGGGTCCCCATTGCACCTCCTGCTGCATTGTCCTGTGAGGTGGGCTGTGACACAGCCATACCACTGCTCAGCCCATGGGCTTCAGTCCCAGCACTCAGTTGGAAAGCGATTGCTCCTGAGGTGGATTTTGTGCTGCTTTAGGGGTAATTGAAGAGGGCAAGTCCCAGCCTTGTTCCCTTGGCTTTGTTGTGTAGGAAACAGAGTATGGTGTATTACACTGACCTTCCAAGAATCAATCATAGAATCATAGAATGATTAAGGTTGGAAAAGACCACTATGATCCCAAAGTCCAACCCAAACGCATCCCCACCACGCCGATAATCATGCCCTTCAGTGCCACATCTCCACGGTTCTGGAACACCTCCAGGGACAGTGACCCCACCACCTCCCTGGGCAGCTTGTGCCAGTAGGCAGAAGTGAAGCAGGAGTTTTCAGCATAGAGGGTTTGGGTTGATGGAAGGGCAGCAGATGCTTTCTCTGTGCTGCAGGTCATGTGGTGGGGTAATGAAGAGAATAGTCCTAACGTATACAAATGCTCTCTGTCAGTAAGACTCTCCTCTTTAAATCTACTTGAAAGTATGCCCATGTGCCACCCTGAAACACATCTAGCAATTAAATTATAAGGTTAATGTGTTACATGCATGGGTGGCAGGAAATTTGGAGGTAGTGTTGCCATAGCAACCTGAACTCTGCCCTCCTGGGTGCAAGCATTCCTATAGGGTCGGTCACTGTGCGGTTGGAGGGGTGGGAAATGCCGCGAGCTTTGTCACAAAAGTCATAAAAATGTAAAAATAAGCCCAACTCTTTCATCTTGTTTTGTGGTGTGGGTGGAGGAGCAGTAAATGGTGAAGCTCCTCACCATGGTGCAGTGCTCGCTGCCAGAGGACATGAGACCCGGTGTGTTTGGAATGGCAGAGCTGGCTTTGCTGGCTTTAGCCTTGACAGATTGCAGCAGCTCCCAGCTCTCTGGGGACACTGTGCTAAGGGAGTCTTCAGAGTCATCCCACGTACCCATATGGGTAAAATCCTTTTCTGTGAAGGGCACTTCTTCTCCCAAGAATTGTGCTTCCAAAAGTTCTGCTTAGGCCTGGCCCACCAGGGGGAACATGCTTGGAACGTACTCAAGGCTCCCACATCCTGTGCCTCCACTGCCTCTGGGGCTGACAGAGGCAGTTCTGTGCCCTGACCTACAAAGTACAAAAGAAATCAGTGAGAAAACCAGAAATACTGCCTCGCGTTAATGAACAGAGCACTTAAACCGCACTGGTTTTTCAGAGATTGTTCTTGCTTCAGTATCCAGGCCTCGCTCCCTAGTAATCTCCAAATCTATTGTTTTGCCCTTATGATTTTCTATTGCAGTTATTGTTGCTATCTTCTCAGAATAGATATGTGCTCAGGTCCTACTGTGGAAACCAGGTAATTTTTAAAAATGAAAAAATGTCAGCTGGCTGCTGGCAGACACCTCTCATCTGGAAAAGGCATTTGGCTCATGCACCGGTTATCCCTGCTGAGATAAAGCGAGCAACTGGAGCAAATGAAGCACTTGTGAAGTGTGCTGCAGCTTCTCCCCGTAGCATGCAAACAAGCTGCAAATAGTGTGCGATCCTGCAGGAAGTCCTTTATGAAAAGCAATGGCACTGGGAAGGAAGTTGGACCTGGGCACTGATGAGGTTATTTTCAGTGAAGGGCCGCATGCGTTTGCTGTATGGTTGGCTGGGGTGCAGTGATGAAAATCTGCTTGCTGTGGAATGCTGTGGCTCTCAGAGGCAGGAGATGAAAGACGTAGAATGATATAGTGGTACATCTCAGAGCATTTTATTTTATACTGAAACGTCATTTTTTTGGTAGCAAATGGATACCAAATGTGAGAGAAAAAGCCTATTGTGTTACCAGACCTTAAAATTAAACCATGCACAGAGATGGTGCAATTGTTTTTATTGTATTAAGGCATGATCCTAATATCACTTTGGTTTATTTGAATAAATTATGTGTCTTTGGCAATTGCTTAGTAGGAATTTGACACGAGCAAGTCAGCAAAGGTACACGATGACAATACCATGAAAGGTAATGTTTATGGAGAAGACATTTCATATACCATTGTTCAATGTTGAAACATGTTTCTTCAATTTACATTCTCGCTCTTCTTTTTTTTTAAGGGTGCATAATAATTTAGTGTAGCATCAGGAACTTGGGACAGATCTAACTTAAGCAGATTTGTCTAACTACACACAGTACTTTGTTGTTTGACACACAGGCAGCTGCCATAGCAACTGCAAGATCACAAACTGTTATGATACCTCTGAGAAACGGGTTTCTTTTAAAAGAAGCACAAGTGTGTGGATTTGTGTGTCAACTTCATTCAACAGTAGCCATGACTTCTGGGGAGAAATGATATCTCCAAATACATGCTTCTCTCTTTATGGGGTCTTCATGTTGCCGTTCATTGCAGGGGAGTTGGACTAGATGACCCTTAAGGGTCCCTTCCAACACAAATGATTATGTGATTTTGATGGTATATTTTTTAAATTTGCCATAACATTTTCATTATCATATTTTTTTCCTCCGCTAAGCTAATAGCATATATTTTTAAGTATGTCATAATAGTGTCTAATGACCCTTATAAACTTTGAGGTGTCCCTGCGGCCTCCAGTTAAGAACAAAGAAAAGCAAGTCATTTCCCAGAGAGCTTAGGGCTGAAAAAGGTGGGAATGGAATTCGTGGCACAGAGAAGCAAAATTATCTGTCCTGGCCCCATGATAGGTTGGTGGCAGAGCTGGCAGAGAGCCTTCTGAGTGGGGACAGCTGTCCTGATGTACATAGATGGGGCTGCTAATTGGCTTAAGGAGACAGTGTTGTGGGCTTATTTCAAATGTCCAGTGTCACTTCCTAAATGCAGTTAAATTAATTAGTTTATTAGATAAGACGGAGACAGGACAAACACCAGCAGGAAGGTTGGTGGCAGGTCTCTTCTCTCCTGTTGTTTTCTCATTAGATAACATATCTCAAATGCAGATGAATGTCCCGTTCTAACAGCAATGAGCAAGGTCCCCACTTCGCAGGTGGATGAACTGCTCCACCAAGGAGTTCATGGACTCCTGTGGGAGCTAAAATGAATCAGGTGAGAGGTGGCAATTAATCTCATGAGTAGTTAAGGAAAATAGTGATATAAGTCCTTGAAAATGGATTTTTCCATGATAGGTGACAAAATAAAAGGTTGGGGGTATTTTGCAGCCGTGTCCTCGTCTTGTAGGCAAATCTTTATCAAATAGCAGGGGTTGGCCAGTTGTGTGTAGTGCTTGCCCTACTGAGTTCAGTTTTATTTTCTTTTGTTTGTTTTGAAAAGGTCTTGGTGATGTGTCCCAAGTCGTGCTGTATATCAGTTGGGGAACCACCTTATGTCTGTGAAAATAAGAAGAAACCAAGAGTTTCCCAGTTTTTATTAGTAACGCATGCAGGGAGTCTACAGACATTCATAGATGACTACTAATGGGTGCATTTTCTTAGAATTTACTTGCTTTGTGAGGCCCATGAGTTTTAGTCATGGTCCAGGATGCCAGGGAATGCACTGAAATAAAACAAAAGGGTCCAAACCTCAGACTACTTCCAAAGCAAGTCTAAGACAAGGAGTAACAGAAACAGCCAGATGGGGGTGTGTGAGGAGGTGATGAGAACATGATTCTATGGATCCTCTCTTGGGAAAACAGCTATTTAAGTGATGACGAACTGTTTGTTTGCATGACTGTTCGGGAGACTTTGAAGGTTAGTTTGAAGGCAAATGATGAAGTCACTTTGTAGATGTTTGCTGGTAGCTCTTTGCTGGTAGCAGGAGGGGAAAAGCACCAAAGGGGTGTTGTTTGCAAACATAATACACAGGCAATGGATATGTCCTGAGAGCAGGAGACAGTGCTGCAGTTTCATCATCTTATATGCATAACAGACCTTTATCATCTGTTCTTATCTATCATACTTGCTGTGAGTAGTAGTATATTGGTTTCTCCCAAGGTGATTGCATTTTGAGTCAGAAATCTGGTAATGCAGACTTTGGGTAGAATCTTTAGGTGGGTATCTGTTGCTTATTTCAATATTTTCTTTGCAACTGAGAATTGGAAACTTATTTTTGTTGCACGTTCTTTTTTTATACAGAATCGAGGTTCAGGTGAGTCACATACCTGCAAGTTCTGGGACTTCTTGCAAAGCACTTGGAGTGCAACAGAGAGAGCTTGCATTGATGCTGGTACAATGAGGCCATTTTACAGCAACCTTTCTGGATTGCTGGATACAGCTGATTTAATAATAATAATAATAATAATAATAATAATAATAATTTATATTTGGGCTAAAAGTTGAGGCTAATTTCCAAAATGTTTTAATAAGGCATTTGGTATCATGATTTACTCTGAGCTTTTGCATGTCATCTGCCCATGTTATTGTTTATATTCTCTTTGTGGTTGCAGTGGACACAGTGCAGAAACGCTCAGGATATGCTCATTATTTCTGGTGGGAAACAGGCTGTTTGCAAAATAGCGACAAACTGTAATAATTACCTTGCTGTCCATTTGAAACACTGATCAGAAGCTCTGACCACCACAAAATTCCCGTATAAACCACACAGATCTTCAGCTGTGTTTGTGGGATCTATTTAGATCCCTGCTCGGTTTCTAAAAGTAGGAATAAAGCCTGCGAACATCTCTTGCCACTTCCTCCCACATATTGCCTGCTGTGAGCTACTGTCTGCTTGGGTATCTATATACAGCTTAACTGTAGGTGTGACTTTCTGTGGTTTGACCAATTTCCATAAGTTAGTTGCTAAAGATGACCTCAGTGACAGTTTAATACGAAAAGCTGTTTGGAAATGCTGAGCCAGCAGTGAATTTTCTAGGGAGATCTGCAAGAAAATATTGAGCATTTGAAAATTCAGTGGAAAAAATGTATATTTTGAGGACTAGATGCCATGAGAGGAAATTCAGTTTATTTACTCTTATTAGTATTGATCTGCGTTGTAATCATGATTGGAACGTTTGTAGGTAATCTGAAAATCCTTGATGGGCAAATTTGGAAGAGATTTGGAATCACCTTGAGTCTTAATTCTAACTTTCTTGGTTTTGTTTCAATTCTTCTACCAAGAAAATGTCCCTTTACTTTTCTATACTTAATAATATTCAGCACAATGGAAAAGAAGCAGATTAATTTGGTTGTCTTGGTGTTTTTCAAATGCACTGTTGATTTTTGAGGCTTTCAGAAGGACTTATTGTCAAGGAAGTATAATTAACTTGGCTTGCACAAATATAATCAACACTTGATTGCATAGCATAAGGCAGTGGCTCAGGCAAGGGCTTGGGTCAGATCTAAAGCACCTCATATGGACTCAGATACACTTAATTCATTTTTTTTTTTCTGCAGTGCTAGCAACCGAATCAGCAGGCATTAACTTCAGCAAGACTTTGTCAAAACATCTTCAGATGATAAGCAGCATACACCCATCTTTCCTTCCTGTTCCATCCCGCCCACTTAAAGTGTAAACCTCTCATTTTCCTCATAGACTACCCCTGGTGTCACCTCTAGAAAGTAACCGGAGGACCTCAGGTCCAAGCCTATCTCACAGCACTTCCAAAGCTCCTTTGATCTCAAAGCAGAGCACCAATGTGAACAGACTAGGGCGTGCTCTTGAGCAGTCACCAACCCTCTCTATGAGGTGGAGGAAATGCAAGTGAAAAGCAATGAGTTGACTTCTCTGTGAGCATGTAAGGTATGCTGGGAATGTGATTCTGTCCTCCTGACCCTGACTTTTGCACTTGGTGACTAGATTGTCTTTGTTTTCTCATAATCCGTGTGAAAAAATGGAGTAGATTTTCTTTGGGCAGCCATTGCTCTGATTGTTCTCTAATAGAAAGCCATTTACATTTCTCTTTCATTGTTTTTCATGCTCTACCACCTACTTGAGGCTGACGGAAAAGGCATAACTGGGAACTCTGCTGGGAAGAAGCAGGTACCAGCAAGGGAGAAAAAGGAGAGTGCTCATAAGGAAAGCCGTGTCATCCTGCAACCTCTTTCACTCTTGGCATGTTTTGCCTGGGGTTAAGTAAGTTGCAAGAACCACATGGAAGAGGGGAGTTGCTCACACAAACATTTCTGTGCCAGGGGTTTTTACCCCTCCCTCTGCAATTAGTAGCATCTGCTAGCAGGAGAAACGGTCAAGAGGATGGAGAGCCTGATGCCCTGTGAGCCTGTATGAAGGAGCCATGGGGCTGGGGGTGCTCTATTATCGGTTACAACTGGAATCAACCTTAGGGGAAAGCAAGCAGTGGAAATAAAGGTCACAGAGGAAAGCGAGGATGTAGTCTTAAAGAAAGACTCTGCTGCATGAGATTGCCATGTGCAGTGCTGCTGAGCATCTTGAAAAGCAAACCAATAGCATTAGGGTGGGAATTCCCACTGCATCCCCCTCCTCTAGCCCCCTCATCCTTGTCTCAAGATCAAAAAGGCAGCAGCAGTGCAGCTCTGTCTGCGTGAGAACAGAGCCTGTGGAAGGGAGCGGCTGCCTGGGAAAGCTGCTCTGGGAAGATGCTTGAAATAGAAACAATGGAGCATCAGCACGGGGTGAGGCCGCTACCTGATGCTCCCAGAGAAGGGTGAAGGAGAAACTATTTGTGCTCAGGGTAGGCAAGAGCCTGCCTTCTTCTCTCTTTTGAATGGCACAGTCTTCATTTCCATATAGTTATCAGGCCCAGGGTAGTGTTTACAGAGAAGGCAGTTTGATAGAGGTAGACGCTGCAGGCAATATAGCGCTTGGGGGAATACATTTTGTCAGATTGTGCTTTCTGCTTACTGAAGGCTAAAGCCCCTCAGCACAAACAATCTTGCAGCTTGCACTGGGGAGCGGGACAGAAATGGGATGTGCTGGGAGTGTTTCCTCCACTGTGAACGAATGAATGGAAAAGATTGAGAGAACTTGAGGTTTTTCTGGCCCCAAATTTTTGGCACTGGCTTGATCTCTTGCTGCACCTGGCAAAATCTTTCCCAGTGGTGTGGCTGTAATGCAACAAGATAATAGGTAAGAATGGAGTGGTGAACATCTGAAAGGCGCACTGACAGGTCCGTGTAAGGATGTGCAAGAGGCTGGATTTTCCTCTTTCCGCATCTTGGTTTCCTGGGAAGCCATTTTGCTGCACGTCTGGTGTTCCTGACCCACTGCATGGGAAGCCTTGAGTAATCCCACAGTGCTCTGAGCATGTTTGAGAAGTTTTGTATGACAAGATCGCTAAGTGGCCTGCCCTTTGCTCTGCCCCCTCTCGTGTTTGTCACATCTAATAATGGGCAGAAATGTGGTGTGTGCCACTGAACACGGGGAATTTGTTTGTGTTCCGTGTTTGCCACATCCTTTTAATTTGAGTAGAGAGCGTGGGAGCAGTGAATGGCTAAAAACACTGCTCATTGCTACCTCTGCCATAGGCCGCATACAGCTCTTAGGCAATGATGTGAACTTCAGCTGAAGCTTGGACTTTAGAGTGGCAGTCATGTCTCAAGGGGCAGTCTTAAGTGCTATAAAATGTTGTATCTGTTTCAGTGAATGGCGAGGGGTATATAAGACACGCTGCTGTCAGTGCTCTCTTATCTGCAGCAGAGATGCTGCTCACTGTAATTTTGAAGGAGGATATTGCCAAGCTTTGTATTGTTACTGTAAAGGAATTGTAAAGGAGCAGGCAGGCTGTCTTCAACTGTTAGCCTATGTGGGGTGCTCGTGCACTTCTGTGATGCATGTTTTTGTTACAGCCAGGTACAGGACTGTATTGCCATGGTCAAAGTGGGCTTCTGTCTTTAATTTCAATATGGGTAAGTTTGGAGAGAGCTCCTTGGAGAGAGCCCATCTAGTCACACAGTGATAACAACTGGTATACACATAGGAGAATCGTGACTTATGAATTTCTAATGGTATTTTCCATGCCCAGAGGTCTTTTTCGTCGTTGAATGCATATGTCAGAGGAGAGAGCCAGCCTGAGGGCTCTTCTAGTTGGGTACTGCTGCTCTCCATTCCTAAATATAGCAGGTTCACTTGTTCCCACTGCCACCTCCCATCCTTTCTCTCTCCTTTTTGTTTCCTCCTTGCATACTCAAAGTACAGTGATTGAATAAATTCAGCACAGCAAGACTTCTGCAAGTGTGAATATTGGAGGGCTCTTTCATCAAGACACGCAAAGCAAAAAATGCAAGAGGCTTTTAATGCAGTTCTGAAGTCACAGAAGGAAGTTGCTAAAAACACTGGTGGGGTCTTTGTGAAAAATTAAGACTTATTTAAGAAGGCTGGGAAAGGTATGCTGGGAGATAATTTGTGGCCACCTTTGATAATGGCCATTTTGAGAGGGTGACATTAGTTTGAAAGCTTCAATTGCCTTTATTACGTAGTCCAAGGGAAAACAGGGCTGGGATAGCTGGGATGTTCACGGGAGAGGAACACATATAAAAGAAATTTGTTCCCCTGTGGGGCCTGCCTTCCCTCCTCAGCCAGTATTAAATGGGGACGAGGTCTACTTTTAAATACCTATGGGTATTCAGCAGTCGGCAGGGAAGCTTCCACAAAGTAGATAAAGTCCCTGAAATATCAGAAAAGCATCTGCCTTGTTCTATAGGCTATGCAAGAAGTGTGGGATCTTAAATGAGACATGGAAATTATGTGGATTGAGCCAGTAGGAGAACATTTTTGAGAGGCATCTGGTTCAGGATTGTGCAATGTCTAGCATGGGTGCTTTCTGGGACAATTCCCCAGCCAAGGCTCAGTTCCATTTGCTTTGTATCTAAGGCCTTCCAGGAGCGTATTGCAGAGATTTCTGAAATGATGGCAATCAGACAAGAATTGGATTCTGGAGCATGAGTGCTTTGTCAGTGTGATATTGCACCCAAGAGGGGAAGCCCTGCTGACAAGATAATTTGGCTGCTTCTGGGACCTGACTAGCATTTCCAAAGGATATCTTGTGTATATACTGGCTCTGTGCACTGGAGGAATGTCCTATGGGATAGCTGAAGGCAAGTGATGTGCCAGGATTAGTGCTGCTCTTGGGTAAAACCTGATGGTTTCCCATTAACCAGAATATTTTAATAATGTCTTAAGGGTATTTCCAACAAGCCTAAGACTTTGGATGACTGTTCTTATCTTTATTTATGTTTTCCTAAGCTTTCTCAATATCTTTTTAACTTCCAGCTGTGAAATGAAAATACAGCATTCTTTTATTTTTTTAGTTTGCTTTATGCAGTGGTTGTGGACTAACTTTGTTATCTCTGATGCACTTTGTGTGAAAACAGCTTTTGATATCAGGATTTTAATTGCAAAAATGCAAAACCAGATAAATACCAGATAAAACCACCTGAACATATGACAAAAACAATTTTGATGTGCCTCTGAATATATGATAATGCAGAATTTGCCAAATGTTTGGGAAAATTGGTAGGGAAAGGAATGTCATTTCATGGTCCAAGCTAGGTATTACAGATGGCTTCCCTTTCAGCTTTATAGTTTTCATTGTCAGAGCTGTTGGGCTCCATGTATTATGAGCTTTTGCAGTGGCCCAGCTTTACCTGTGGATAAACTGGCTGCATATCAAATTCTCTTCTCTCTAGATGATGCAGATTCTTTTTCTTCTTGAATCAGATCGTTACGTTGGAATTTAAGGCCTTTCTGGTAAAGGGAGATTAGAGAGGGAAATCTTAAAGCCATGAAATGCTTCATAAACTTAGCAAAACCATTCTTGGCTCTTGGGCATGATGTATGGGTACCCCCTGTAAGAGCCTGGGTGGATGCTTCGTTCTGAAGTGCAATAACCTGCACTGTGGACTAAATCCCCAAGAGTCCTCTATGTTCCTGTGAAGGCGGAGTTCTGCTGGCACCCACCGGCACAATGGCAAATGGAGCACCTGTTTAAGAAAAGTGGTAAAGCTAAGACCAGTAGTTAGCAGAAAGGCTGCATATCTGTGCGCTTAGATCAGAGAAGAAGCCTTTGCCCTTAGCCCTAAACGCATTTCGGTCAGGTACCTGGAAGATTTCAACAGCAGCTTTCTGCTGGAGTGAGCATTAGTGAGCTTGGGAAGCTGTGGCTCAAAGGTGGATATAAGCTTCAGCCTCTGCAGGGCTGAGCCCAGCGTAACCCAGGGTGCTTTGGAGAGGAGGAAAATGCTGGAGCCAAATCTGCTGTGTGGTTTGCACTGTGTGTTTGTCCAACTCTTATAGTAACAGCTTTTATTGATTCTGGCATTATCAACAACATGTTCAAGAAATGTGTAGATATTGTTCTTAGGGATTGGGTTTAGTGGTCAGTATTGGTTGCACATGGATGGTTGGACTAGATGATCTTAAAGCTCCTTTCCAACCTTAATGGTTCTGTGAGTTGAACATTTTGTGGTCAAATAACATTTGGGTAAGATAATGTTGATTTTAAATCTGAAGGGGATTTTTTCAAACTTTGCCCTTTCTGCTTTATGACCCTCTCCTATGGCTGCACATGGATTATGCTCTGTAAAATTATTTGAATGTCCAGTAGAATGTGTGTGGGATAAGGAAAGGAAACACTTTGTGTTTCCAGCTCATCAAAAGAATGAAGCCAGATATGGTTCTCTGTTTTCTAAATGGGATGAATTCTGGATGTTTTCTTAAGATTTGGATTGAAACTATGTGCTAATGGTTTAACATTTCCCTTGGAAGCTAGGAAATCTGGTTGAACAAAGAAAGTGGTCCATGTAACTTGGCACTGTTACTCAGGTAGAAAATCAGCAGTAGATCAAAAGTATTGATACTGCAATCAACATCACAGTGTCAGTGCTGCAAAAAGCTGATGAGGTGGGGTATTGTTAAAAGAAACTTAGAGAAAGATCTTTTACTTACAATTAATGGCCCAAATCCATCTCTTACAAGTGACTTAAGGAGGTAAAACTAGTGAGGTTGATTGTTAAGCAGCTGATCCTAATAGTACAGGTTTGATTGCTTTGGTAATGAGGATACAAGAATGGGGAGGCCCTTCCTTTCCAGGTACAACTTACACCTACTTTTTAAAAGTAATATTCTTCACCATTATGAGAAGTGGTTATATTTCTTGAGAGGAAATACGGATTTTTGGTTTGCATTGTAACTTATCTTCTCTTCCAAAGGAAAACTTGGCACTCTGAACTTGCTAACTCCAGCAGGCATCCAACACGTGCTTTTGAGGAGGTGATTATTCTATGTCACTGGGGCAGGTGTCTTCGCCTGTGAAGATTTCTGCTGTCATTAAGGAGTGATGTTCTTAAGGGGTTTGTATTTTTAGCAGCTGTGATTTATGTCCTGTGTGCTCTGTCTTTAAACCATGCCTCAAAGAGGGATAGGTTATTTTACAGAGAAACCCATAAAGTAATATATGCTTCAGGTCTGACTTGCTTTAAAGCTGTGCATTAATTCGTGAGAACTGAGGTCAGCCTGCTTGTGCTGAGATCTGCACAACGACATTTCCATGCTGTGGCTCATTTCATGCTGATATGAGATGCAGGAAGTAATAGTTACCATATGAAGGTACATAGTGCTATCAATAACACTAACTAATAAATATTAATGCAGTGGATTTCTAATTATTCTTTTTATCCTTACGTCTCAAAATACTCTATAGAATTTTCCCTGTGTAATAGAAAAAGTAATAGGGGTGAATTCTGTTTTTGTAGGAGTCAGATTCTGGTGCAGACACAAACCCTTGCTCACAGCTTGTTGGCAAGCTCCTTTGTTGCTTTGGACTTGTTGCTTTGTTCCTACCAAGGTGTGCTCTTGAACTTGCTCTGCTGGTCCAAAGGCACAGGTATGTGTGGGGAGCCACTGCAATGAAAAATGCCTTTTAGTGTTTCCAATCCCTTCCTCTTCTGTAAATAGAAACCCAAATCAAAGTGAGAATGAAGAGAAAGAAGGTAGCTTTTGAGTACACTTAGCAAATAGTGGTTTAAAGAAAATTCTGAGCAGTCTTGCCACCATTCTAACCCAGGGTACTTTGAGTTTGCCATCCCAGTGAAGAAGATTCCACTCTTCGCAGCTCTCTCTCTTGAATTTCCAGGAGTTCCACATACCTCCTCTCTAATGTCCCATCATAGAAAAGCAGGAACCAGAAATACTCAGAAGACTTGAAAAATGTCGTCTTTTGCTTGATGCTAGGATTTAAACTCATTTGTTACAACCTACGTTCCTTTTCATGGAGAAACATCAGGAGGCAGAAAATGTGATTTTATCCATTTCACATGTGAAAGGAGAATTCTTGTTAGGAAACCACTGCCTCTCCTCCAGGGCGGCCAAAGTATCAAATAGGACCACAATGGGAATAAACGCACTTAACCTCTGTACCTTCAAGTCCCCTTATAACCTTATGCATAGTAGTCTAGCTGAGTAAGTGTTATTGCTGTTGTTGATATTGATTATGTGGTAGCACTATTTCCTTTACTCCTCATACTAGAAGTCATCATTTACAGCTCTTCATAGTCTGAACAGGCTGTAAACCTACTTCTGTGGGGAAGATTTATATGTAGATTGTAGATTCCAACTACAATCTTAGCACTGTGCTCTCTTCAGTGGCAGTTATGATTCAACAAATAGGATCTGGTTCATTATGAATTAAAAAAATAAATAAATGAAAAAGGTGATGCATCTGTGATGCATGAAATGTATATGGAGAAATATAAGAATGGAGAAATATAAGAATGCAGTAATTTTTTTCACTGTGGAGTCATGCTTTGATATTGCAGAATTGCTTTATAAATGAAATTGTAAAGAGCATTTAAGTGTCAGGTATTCTTCATCTTGTTCATTCAAAACTTGCATTTATGAGGATAGTGTCAATAAAGCATCTGTGCATCTCTGACAGTCACTGGACTCAGTGTTCAACAGGGGAAGAGACCAGAAAAGTGAGAAAAGGATGTTTTCAATGAAGTACTTTGAACTTCTCTTGCACATCCCTTTCTTTTGAGGGTTTTGTGAATTGCTGCAGCAATTTGCTAGGTATTAAAGGGAACAAATGAACAGGGCCCTCTTCTGCAAGACAAAGAAACAAATGTTTTAAGATTTTCAGATTGCTTCAACAATAGCTTGATGAAGATGGACATTATAACAAATGAAATATTTAACTAGAGTGACCCTTACTGAAGTGATGTCAAGGGTAATAAGTAATACAATTGTCACATTGTATGTAATCACTCCTTTGTAAGTTACTGACGCACAATTATTTTAAGCAAATTGAAATGTCTAATAGGGACAATGCTGTTTTTCTATAGCCAAAAATAATATAGCAAATCTTTTAAATCTTTTATATGTTGTGGACTTTTAACATCAAGGCTGGAGAAATTCACTTGGTTTTATTCTTTCTAGCTAATATCTTTGCTCAGAAGTTTTCTTGTGAGACAAGTATTTACCAGTTCGGGCTCAAATGACGAAGAATAGTTATCCACTTAAGTTGATTTTCCTACTGAAAAGATTAAAGAGGTTTCATTTTTTGAATGGCACTCTTGAGACTTGGCTGAAGTGTTTGTGATTTGGAGGAGCTGCAAAACTGTTCTAAGAAATGTAATTGAAGAAAATGCTTCTAAATTACCCAGACAATGAGGAAACAGCTTTGGGTCCTGAGTCATTCCTGTTGATGCAGATCAGAAGTAAATGTTGCACCTCTTTTCTGGAGGTGCATTGTGGTCTTCTGCATGGTCGGTGAGCTCTCCTTGCCATCGCTGGGGAGTGATGTGTCAGCAGAAAGGTCAGGCAGATTGCACCTAAGTGTTTGGCGCAGTCAGAGCTTGCTCTGAGAGTCACTGAGATAATGCTAGTGCTATGTTCCCCCTCACCCTCTCCACTTCTTTTCTTCTTCGTAGGCTGCACCGTCTATCTGCAGGCTCTGGACAGGGATTTGCAGGAGCTGAGCATAAGTGCCTCTTCTTTCAGAAGCCTGAGCTTTCTTTCCTGTGTGTTGGTTCCCAAACCTCTGGTCTTTAGACCCCTTACCATAGGTTCCACTAGGTTATCGTCTTTCTGCTGTGGAAATATTTCTCCTCTTTATCAAACATCCACAATAATGTTGGAGGAAGTGTAGTGTGTTATCAGGATACTGGTGTTACCAGCTCACTGTGCCCACAGAGCTGCTGTAGATGCATGAAGTAAGATGCCCAGTTACTAACTCATTTTCTCCTCTGGCGGTCGGCATGGAGTCCTCTCCTCCACTCAGTCTAATCTTTAAAATACCCTTCTTCCATTCTGAAGCTCTGTTTGCTTATGTATCCTTGCTACCTTTTGGAATCAAATTATTCAGAAGTAATGTGTTTAGCTTGTGTTCTGGAAGAAAACTGGCAGCCACTGCTTTTGTGACAGCAGAGGAAGTGGCTAGCAGCCACTCCTGTCACCAGCCCTGTAAGTCAGGCACCAGTTGATGTTTTGGGATTGGTCCAGTGCTCTTCCTCAGTGACAGTGAGATTACCTGAATGCCCTTCCCATAAATTTCCTGTATATAACCACAGCGAGCTGAGAAACAACGTTACCTCGCAGATGAATTTACCATGGACTAACTCAGCATACTGCCTTTCTCCCTTTTGCAGCAGGATCAGGACTTTGACCTTTGACAGTAAAAGAAAGAAACATCACTGCTTGAGATTGGAAAAAAAAAAGGAAAAATCTTAGCGACAGCCACTGTAGCATTAACATCTTTTGTCAGAGGCCCCATCACCAGTCGAGGGGTAGTACCAGTCTGTGGAACAAGCCCTATTACCACAGTAGAGTACCTTGATGTTATTCTGGGGGTCTGTCTGAAGAAGGCTTCTAGCTGCAGCAATTGCTATATAGAAGAGATTTCCCTTTAAGAATCACAGGGGATGTGTGGACCAGCAGCTAGCCCTGAACCTTTGCCCTTGCCTCATTCGTAGTTCAACAGGACCTTTGTGATTCCTGTTTTCAAGTTGGCAGGAAACATGCACTGAAAACACTGCTCATCGGTTGGAAAGTCTCTCTCCTGATGAGTGCTGAGCTGGCAGTTTCTGAGTTTCCAGTATCAGAAGTGAAGTTGCAGCCAAATGACCAAACTGAGAGTATGGAGTATGTCCCCTTCAGCTGTCCATTGCTGCTTTCTTTGAGAGCTCACACAGAAGTTGTACATCTTCAGATGATGGAGGCTGCAAAGGGCAGTGCATGACCTGGATGAGTTTGGCACAGGGATCCTCTGGTGCCTTGCTGTTGCCCTGAGCTCACAGGGTCCTGAATAGTCCATTTTAGGTGATCATATCATTTGATGAATATCACTGAACACTACGAGGTTCCGAGTTTTCCCAAAGAAGCTGAAAACACGTGAGATGTTGGACTGAGTATTTCCTTGTCCAGCTGGAGGCCTCAGGCCTACGTTACAAAGCTTTTGTGAGCTTTTTGTACCAAGTGCTGCCATATTTCATATAGCAATAATTATGTCCTTTGCCTCTAATGTTCTGGATAATGTTTAGCTTTGCCTTTATTACTTGCTACTGTTCTGCTGGGAGCGCTGGTTTGCATTTAATTATGGATCACTTGCAAATAATCCTTGTGGCCCTGATTCAGCAAACATTTCTAGCAGGTGTGTAATTTTAAAGCAAGCGAATGAGCCTGCTTAAGTCAGCGTAGCTCAGATCCTCAGTAATGTTTAAAGCAAAGCATCTACTCATTCCACGACTCTTATACTGTTCTTTCAAAAACATGAGTCTGTGATCGACTCAGCAGGTGTCACACTGAGACCCAAAATCTCTAAGAATGTCATATCTCTACTGAGCTCCTTAAATTGGGCAGGAGCTGCAGCTGGCTATTGGTTATCACTGTATAGGCCTCTAGGACTTCGGGATTTCTCAGTAGGAACAGCCACACTTTTTGTCATTTTGCCATAAAGTTGGATCCACCTGTGCTGCACACTTCCTTTGGCTCTATGTAAGTGTTAGGAGGAAGCATGTTGTGGAGCAGGATATGCCAGGAACATTCAGTATATTATATCATTTAACGGATTGTTTGAAATGCATAATAAAATATGGAGTGTTTGAGTTATTAGTTAGCTGCCTATGTAATTACTTCTGTTTAATAATTAATTGTGTTGATCTTTTTGTCTTGTCTTTGTTCCACAGAGAAAATTGATCCTTCTTTTTGTCTATTTGCAGCCATTGGGCTACTGGGCAGAGGGCTTTGCAGCTAATCTTTCTCATTGTTCAAATGTCACCATCAAATATTTAGCATCTTGATAACTCCAAAGCTATCACAGCAGATTGGATGGCAACAATTAAAATTATGCCAACATCACTAAAACAGATATAACGGAGTGATGCTAGTTAAGCACTTAATGATCCCTTTCCCCAAGGAATTCCATTTCAATTTCTTTATGCTGCCTGATTGCCTCAGTGCATCCTGCAGGTTTTGTGCACTACTGCTCTGTGTAATACATATTCAGGCCTTTCTCTGCAGCTCTCATCGTGCCAATCAGGGATGCAAATGGAGGTCTGTGTGACAGTGTGATCAGAATTTCTTGCTTGTTTGCAAGCCTGCGAATGATGGAGTGAATAAGAATCTGATGTGTAACAGTATAAAAAGTAATCAGACCTTGTATCTGGCTTCTAGTAAACATCAGTATGACCCTCATCCAAGTGCTTCTGTAATCAACGGGAGGTTTTTATTGACTTAAATGGGAGTTGAATTAGGCCTTGTCTGTGGTTTGGGAATTCAGCTGCAGGTATTGGGGCAGGCCCTTGGCTGGTGTAAGCTGCCCTTGTGCTCCTGGCAATCAGTCAGCCATTCTGACGTACTGCAAGCAGCAGCCCGTCCTCAACCCCTGCTCCAGTCCCACTGCTCTTGGGCACTGCTTTCCATTCAGGGGGAGCTCTGGGTTTTGCTTCATTCTGCTATTCACTTAGGAGCTCAAATTACTCTGTGAACAGTGTTTAAAATATGTAATTATCTGTGGAAAAAATGTTTCACTTGAAAGGGATTCTAATAATCGTTATTTTGAACTTTTGTAGCTTGACATTTTCGTCGCTTATGAAAGAACAATATCTTCTGTTTTATTTTGGCTGCAAGGGAGAAATGAGCCTAATTAACTGGAATAAAAATAAACTAAGTTGATAGAAAAAGTAGTTCTCAAATATTTTCAGATCTTTGCTTGCAAATAGTGACATGAAATATTATAAAGGCTTTTTGAAGGATCTCTGCTTCGGGGTCTTGTCAGGATGAAGGGGCAGAGATAGCTGTATGCGGATGGAAGGCTTTTTGAGCACCATTTTGGGGATTGTGTATTATGAAACACTCATAGAGCTGTGACACCCTTCCTGTTCCTTAAGTAATACAATGAATATAAAGACCCTGTAAAATTATTTGAGCGGAGACTTATTCTGTCTGCTCTACTTTGAAAGGATATAGGAAATATATCCTTTGGGAACACTTCTGGCCAGCTGAGCTCTCCAGGGACAGGCTTGAAAGCGTACTGGATTGATGTTCTGGAGCAGCTCCAAGAATGCTTGGCCAGTTGTGCAACTACGTCTGCCCTGAAAACCATAGAAGCAAACGTGCACCTATTTCTGAGACGTGTGTCTGTTTATAGGCTTACTCCACAGCAATGAAAGTTAATGTTGTGCTTTTTCCTTCAAAGTAAGGATTTATGCTGATTTATGTTACCTGAAAATCAATGTCTCTACCTCCTTACATATGCACAGCCACCATTTTTTTAATTATTTTTTTTTTAAACTAACCTAAGTGGTGTTTCCAGCAAAGATTGGGGGAAGCAGGTCAGACATGGTTACTTCAATGAGAAATTTGCCCTGTATGTCAGGAAGTGCTTGGCCCTGTTGTGAAGGGCAGTGATTTTGCCATCTCTCAGCAGAACATGGGTTCTTTGCTCAGCCTGGGTTTGGAGTCAGCAGGGTAAGGGCCTGGCCAGATCAATCATAGAATATTTTGAGTTGGAAGGGGCTCTTGAGTCATCTGGTCCAACTCCCCTGCACTGAACTGGGACATCTACAGCTCCATCAGGTTCTCAGAGCCCCGTCCAGCCTGATCTCAGGCGTCTCTACGGATGGGGAACCACCAGATCTCCGGGCAATCTGTGCCAGTGCCTCACCACCCTTATTGGGAAAAAAATGTCTTCCTTATATCCAGTCTGTTTCCTCTCTTTTAGTTTGAAATCATTGCCTCATATCCTATCACAACAGACCCTGCTACAGATTATGTCCCCTTCTTTCTGTGTTTGGAGAGAACAAACATGGAGGTTGACAGTGATTGCCTTTCTTGTAAAGATGCTGGCTGTGTTTTTGTATTGTTTTTCTACTTTCCTGAGTTTCATATTCACTGGCTTTATTTTCTTCTCTCCGCCCCTTTGCTATATTCATTCAATATCAAACCACGCAGCAACAAGTGTGGCTGTACTGACTCATCCTTCTCTAATGGCACACTCATCTTAAGCATTTGAATGCAAAACCCTTGGCAACCATTGCTTGTAGGTGAAAACAGACACTGCTTTTTCTATCTTTTTTTTTTTCTCTCTTGTGTTGATTTTGGAGTTGCTCCTTTTCACTTCTAAAGATTTCAGTTCATGATGATATTGGGTGAGCCTAGGAAATATTACCAAACTCAGCCAGAACACATAGGAGGAATGAAGAGGCTGTTTAGTCTGGGGAAAAGGAGGCTGAGAGGAGACCTTACTGCTCTCTTCTAATATCTGAAAGGTGCTTACAGCGAGAGCGGGGTTTGTCTCTTCTCACTGGTGACAGGTGACAGGACGTGGAGAAATGGACTTAAGTTGTGCCAGGGTAAGTTTAGGTTGGATATTAGGAAACACTTCTTTACAGAAAGGGTTGTTCAGCACTGGAATAGGCTCCCCAGGGAGGTGGTTGAGTCACCATCTCTGGGTGTGTTTAAAAGCCATTTGGATGTGGTGCTCAGGGACATGATTTAGCGGAGGGCTGTTAGGGAAGTACGGTTAGGTTGTGGTTGGACTCGATGATCTTTAAGGTCTTTTCCAACCTGAGTGATTCTATGATTCTGTGATTCTAAGAGACCCAGAGAACAGTCCTCAGAGAGAGTAAAGCCAGGCAGGCCTGCAGAGGAAGTGGGATGGCAGAGGTACCTTTTATAATAGCAACTAAACATCTGCGTATTCGCACCCACTCATGTTCTGTTACTATGCTAGGGACTGGAAGGATTTCTTCAAGAATGCTCTTTACCTTTTCTCTTTATTATTTGAGCTTATGAATACTTTGAAAGCAATTTAACGTTTCACAGAGAAATTTCACACAGGTTTCCCTGTGCTAGGGAAAATGTGAACAGGATTTGCGTTGTGATGTTAACTTTAAACTCCTGAGTTGGGTAAAGCCTCCAAATCTACCTATTGCTAACATGTGGAGCAGTTCTTCCCCTTCTTTATCTCCTCATTTTCCCACAGCAGTGTTTTACCAGCCAGATATTTTGTTCTCTTTCCTGAGGAAGAGTTGGTTCTCTTTCCCATCAGCTCCTGTTGTCTGTTGATCTTTAATCTCCTCATGGATCTCTACTTAGTTCCTCTCCCTGACCCAGTCTGTTTGGTGTTATTCTGTCGCTGTTAAAGTTCAGGCTACAAAGACTTTGCTCTTGTCTTCATGTGCAATTAGCACAGACTGCATGGTAGACATAAATCCTGCTGCAGCTCAGGGCACAGGGAGCTCAGCCATTGAGTTCAGTGGGGTTAGCATTTGGGCACATTAGAGCCTTTCAGCACGGCATAGCTTGCAAGTAATTTAGAATATTGGATTGAATCATATTGATAATTATTATTAACAAACATGCCATGATTAAGCCCTTCAGGAGCCCTTAAGAAGCTGTTTTCGCACAGCTGTTCCTGGTGCGTTGAGATTAAACTTCCTGTCAAGTTGGACATGTGTAGGCTTCCAGGCATGGGCTGACCTCGCCAGTACTTTGTAATTAGGAAGAATTTTCAAATTTATATGATTAGTTTTATTTCGTGGTGAGTACATACACACAATCCACCCAGAGAAAGAAGAAAGACTCTTCTCAAACGCAGCCCCATCTCCAGCTGTCTTCACAATGCTCTGTCTGTGAGAGCCATAAAATAACTGCCAGCTTATAAATTCACTTTTTTCAGTTATTAAATGTGCTTTACTCATTCCAGCCTGTTGCTGTGGAGATAAGTACAATATAGGAACCTTGGCAGTATGACAGGCAATTAAAATACCAAGATGTTTAGCCATGTATGAGTATTTTCACACAGTGAGACCTCTAAGCTTAGCCTGCTACTGACATTGTTAGTTATTGAATCAATTGCATGAGATGAGGTTGACAGGTGTAATTATATATTTCTATGGTGATTATGTATGGCCTGTCATAGAGACCAACGTGCCTGTAACTTTGCACTCTCTTAATAGTCATTTATTGAATGAAGTATTGAAGTTGGCATGCCATTTACAAGGGGAGGAAATGTAAAACAAAACAGAAGTCCATTTTGAAATATAATTGATTCATTAACACATTGACCATTACTTTCTTTTAGTAGACTGAAATATTTCTTTTCATTTTTCCTATGGATCTACCAGTTATTTAAGCGTGTTCTTGCACCTGACTTTAACAAAAGGAGAGAGCTAATGCAGTGCATCAGTGGGAAACTGGACTGGATCTATAGCTGCCACATTAGCAATGGAGAAGCAATGGAGCTGGCTGGAACCAGATGGGGATGTTTTTAAATATCTGCTTCAAAATATCTTTAAAATCTTTTAAAGCAAACTTTTCCATGTACATATTTCTGTACAGTCTTATTTTTCTTTGTAACAATTGCTCTCCAGTGTGCTTAAAATTAAGCAAGTATTATTGGAACACACTGAGGTGAGACATGAGCTGTTGCTGAAATTCCTCAGCCACTTTCTAGATATAAATTTCTCTGCGTAGGGACACAATCCAAAATATTGCTGTGTTTTTTTCCCATATAGTTCTTTCTTCTGGCCTCTTGTGACATCCTGATGACAGGAATGAACGTATCTTTTCCTCAAAAGGAGAGGAGGCAGAAAGAGAATAGAAAGTAAATATTGATCTCAACTTATTGAGAGATCCTCTCATCCGGCTGAAGTCGAGCAACCAATTTGACTCGTTTTCCTCAGCCATCTCTCTGCAGTACAGCTGTTACCTTATTCATAACAGTTCTTGTGTCTGAGATTTGAGAGGTTTTTTGAAATAGGGGTGGTTTCCACAAAAATGTCATAGGACTTTGTGGGACTCTGTGAAAAAATCACGATTTCTTTTCCTTCCCATTTCACAGGATGTGAAAAGAATCTCTTTCCTATCTGTAACACCAAATTTCTGTTAGTTAAACAATATAATTTTCAAACTTCTTTTGACTTTTAAGTGGAAAAGAAACTTTTTTTTTTCCCTGGTAATTTAAGTTCTCGTCCCATTTAAAAGCTATTTCTTGTTGGTTCTTCAGTCATCCAGGTGATCAGAAGGAAAGAGGTCATGCCGGAAGGTGGATCCCAGACAAAGGACTCTGAAAGGTCCTGAGTCCTGCTTAGGAGGAGCAGAGATTGAGTTGTCATCTAGAGGAAAGCCAGATGATGCAGAGGGGAAAAAGCAGAGGTTACTCTTGTGCTGAAGCTCTGAAAGTTAGAAAGAAAGTTAGAAAACACTGAAAACCTAAAACATGTCAGTTTGGTTTTAAACTGACATCCAATCAATCAACAGTGAGGAGAAAAAAAACACAACAGTCTTCTGAAAGTCAGGAATAGGTCTGTTTGCATAAAAGCCCAACGCTATCCCTTTCCTTTTCAGAGCTTTTTCCCTCCAACCCCTTGGCTAACCTCACAGCTTGGAAACTGGTCCAGGAATAATAAATTTGGGTTAGTAACATCTTCTGTTTAATTTTAAAGAGCAGAGCGTCAGCATTTTTGACAGTAGCAGTAGGGATGAGAATAGCGGCAGCTCCAAGATGGGAGTCTCATTTTCCTCACTATCACAGCCGGCTCCTGGTGTGGATTTAGCTGCATGATGAACACTCACGGCATTCGAGCTCCAAAAAGTGGATGCAAATCTGAAACTGGAAAGTTTCATCCCCAAATTTAAAAGAACGTCTTTCCACAATTTCATCTGCCTAGGACACGTTGGCAAGAAGTTTAGCAATAGGAAGGGTTTGGGCTAATATCTGGCTCTCTAATTTTGTGTGCTTGGAAAGACAGTTTTTGTTGCTGTTCCAGAAAACTTCCAAAAGTGCAGTAAAATGTGTGGTGTCCTAGAAAAAATGTCCCCGAATAAGGTGGTGTTTGGTGAATTGCATCCTTTTTACTCTGTTCAAGTAGCATATAGAAGTCATGGAATATTTGATATTTGAAGGGACATCTGGAGATGATCTAGCAGTTGGCAACCCTGCCTGTGGCAGAGGGGTTGGAACTTGATGATCCTTGAGGGCCCTTCCAACCCAAGCCATTCTATGATTCTATGATCTAATCCAACCCTCCTACTCAAAGCAGGGTAGGTTGGAGCAGATTGCTAAGGGCCATATCCAAATAGGTTTTGAGATCTCCAAGGATGGATACTCCACAACTTCTCTAGATAACCTATTCTTGTGTTCAATCACCTTTAGGTAAAAGCTTTTTCACCGAAAGATAAAAAAGGCCCCCCATGAATGCAAGTTGCAGTGATGGGATTTTATGAATGCTTTGGGATTGGAAACCAACAACTCTGGGGTGCTGGGTCTGGTGCAGCTGCAGTGGCTTCATTTCCAGCCTGTGTGTGCTTGCAAATCTTAGAATCATTTCGCCCCCCTTGGTTTCACAAGTCAGTGCTCATCGCACTACAGCCCCCCTCGCCCCTTACTGCAGACTTTTGCTGTGCTGTACTTTTCCTTTCAGATCTTGCCCTCCTGTTAGAAGTCCTTCTAAACAATGGGAGGAAATGGGATTACTGGGAGGAGTTCGTGTGTTTTGCAAATTGCAAGCCCTCAGTGTGTTTCTTCTCATTGTCTTATCCTCCTGGCCACCCTAGTAGCTCTGTGTTTTTTTTAAAGCTTATTGCCCCTGAAGCTGATGTTTCCCTTCCCACTGTTGTCTCAGCGCTGCAGTGCCCAGGTGTCCCAACATCTTTGTCTTGAGTTAGCGCTTGGTGCAAATGGCCCAGAAGTAGGTGTTTTGGATCAGTATAAAGGCAGCCATGTGGATCACTTCTTGAACAGCAGTTGCAGGAGGAGACTTACAATGTTTAGAAACGATTGAGATGCCCTCTCCTTTGCATGGTGACTTTTCCCCTCCCTCCCCTTGCCCTGCTCTACCTCATCTTAAACACTGAAGTTTAAAAAAACCGTGATTTCTATTTTCAAATTACATTCTGATAATTTAACATCTAATTGGCTGCACGTATCCCTGATTAAATTTGCGAACTTACATCAGAGCCGAATACTGTCTGATACATTGTGCTGCTTTCTGTGAGAATCTCCATAGCAAAAGTACTTTGCAAATCTGGGAAAAAGAGATTTCATCATAATCATTTTGGCTTTTGTCTTAGACCCTGCACTTGCTTGCAAGAACCGCTATGGTCTCCCCATCAGACACCAATCCACTCCATGGGTCCTTCATGTGTTGTTTTACAAAGGTCGATGCTCTGCGCACCGGCGTTGCAAACTTGGGGCAGTTCTCTCTAAAAAAAAGTCAAGATCTGTATTTGCTTCTGCATCTTGGCAGGATTTGGTGAACAGTTACTGTGCTGAGAGGTGGTAATGCAGCAGCTGCTGTTTGGAATTTCCAAATCACAGCTGTGGTGGAATGAATTTAGGGGTAAATCATCCTCAGCCACAGGGGGACTGAATCCTCTTCTTTAGGTTTTGGGAAGGAAAAGGGAGTGGTGAGTGTCTGTCTGATGCTGGGAGCAGATATGAAGGAATAAAGGAGAGGGAAACAGAGTTGTGATTCCAGGTAGTTTCCAAGATATAGGGGGATTTTAGTTCAGGCTCCACCAATAGAGTAAATAAGACGCTGTTTTCTGTCTCATCGTGGTGCTCCTTTATTTCCATCCCCAAAACTATGCCCCCGTATCACTTACAAAAAATATATGGAGGTTGAAATGTGTAACAAAGGCAATCCTTTGTAAAATTGAGCAGACTAAACTCTGGACCTGACGATGTGAAGCTGTTTGTGGATGAAGCTTTCAGCTCCTATCAGGTGCACGTGGGGGATGTAGAGAGCAACAGGTTGGAGGTACTGTGCTACAGCACTTTTGGTGGAGTTCCTCCTGGGTTTGCAAGGCTGTTGGCAGAGTGGAATCGCTCATCTTTTGAGGATGATTATCTTCACAACTGGCCAGCTCAGAAGGAGTCATGAAGTGTAACTGGGACATGATGTGAGCAAAAGGGAGAAGATTTCTTTCTTGTTGTTTTGGTATAGCATTTATTTTTGATTGAAAGCAATTCCTTGTTTTGTTCCAGTCTTGGCCACGTGGCTCCAGCAGCTCCATAACTCGTGCTGCTGATGTTCTAATGTGATGGAGCCAGAAACAGACTGGTATTTATTTCTCTTAATAATTGGTTGAAAGGCTAAAATTGTGAATGCTGCGGCTTACTTGCACACTAAACTTGACAACAGAAAACAAGTTTGCTTATTTAATATTTGCTTTGATTTGGTGATTAGTCATGGCTCTTAATTATTTTTTACCATTTCCACATGAGTGATCAGGAAATGAAGTGCTGTCTCACACTTTCAGCGAGTTAAAAAGAGCCTAACTATGGCATTTCCTTATTGACTTTTTACTCGCCCCCGTGCAGAATGTTTTAAGATGTTGCTCCTCTTAAGTCGCCCACCTCACAGCTTGAGTAATGCCACAGCTTTTAAAAACGCTTCCCTTCTGACTTGCTGAGGTGCTGAAGACAAGTCAAGTCATCCAGCATAAAAGGTACACATGAACAAAACGTGAATTGAAGGTGCGGGTCAGGTTACAATCCAAACAAGGGAAATATTAGAACCAGTTTTGGGGTCTGGGGAGAGCAGTAGTGCGGTGTGTTTGCAGTGAGAAATAATGCCATCCCGGGATGCTGGGTGAAGTTTTCACCCCGATAGCAATTCCCCTTTAGAAAATAAAAAGAAATGACTCACTCTGCTCCTTTTTCTGCTGATGTTTTTCTTTCATCTTTTCACTCCCTTTCAATTCGGTAATGATTGTAAATCACTCCTTGCCACAGAAAGCGCTGTTCTCGACAAGCAGTGATTTGATTCTTGTAATCTTATTAGTTTTATTCAATAAACACCCAACCTATGCTCTAAATGCCTTTTGAAAATAAACTAATAAACAGACCTCAATTGCTCTTTGATTGAATTGCAGATAACTCACTGCTGATATAAATAACATTAAGTTAATCAACTTTCCTTCGGAAGTGCTTTCAGCACAGTGCAAACCTTCGCTGTGTCTACAAACTTCTTTTGCAGAGGAGAAGACCACTACCTGAAGGGTGCTGGTCTTCTCTGCACTCCAGCAGATGTAGGATTTCTGGGCTTTAACAGACCGGTGGGTTTCACTGCTGGTGGACGTGATGACCGTTTGTGCATGGATGGGTTTTGAGAGAGGCTATTAGAGCATGGAGTGTGACTGCGGCGCTCCTGGCAGGGTCAGGAAAATGCCCGAGGTAGGAACACTTCTCAGGAGCTTTTGTGTGGCCAGCTGTAGAGTGACACAGCAACAGAGAGGGTGCAGGAATTCCTCTGCGTTACAGCAGATGTTTTAAAAGGCTCCTGGGCCTTCTGAAAGGCACCGGGCAACATTTTCTATCTGGATGACAGAATAGCCACAGACTTCTTCAGAAGGTGACATCTGACCTACGCTGGAGGTCAAAGCGAATGTAACACAGGCAGACCACATTCCACAAAGGTGATAATTGCCAGTTTTCTCGGCATGGGGTACGCTAATAGGAAAACAACTGCACTGTTGTGTGGCTTTCTAAATCTTACAGCTCTTGAAAGATTATATCAGCTCCAAAGGCAAAGAAATAGAGTACGTTGCAAATGTTGCTGCAGGCAGATTGTCTCTTAATAGCCAAACTGAGATGATTTTTCACATTTATTGTGTTCTTTAAGTCGCTACAGTAATGGCGTGATGTCGCTTATAAAATCTGCTTCTAATCAACTTGGTTTAGTCTAATCAAGAACTTTAAATAATACAATATCAAACGGAGTCCTTATTTAACTGGTAAACGGCAGAAGGATGAACTCTTGACATTACCCTGTTACATCCTAACTTTAAGTGGAAAGGCAGCTTACAAGGCGATGGGCTTGCACCTGAGATGTGAGCAGGCTGATGCTGTAGCTACCACTGGTAATACCCCATTAATCCTTCTTTTGAACTGAGACTTTCCTGGTGATGCATCAAACCTCGTGAAATCCTGTAGGTGACATAGCATTATCCTTGCAATTTGCACTCTTCAGCAAAGGTGACCCCCAGGTAAGCCCAAACTTTTTTAGTTTTAAGGTGGAAGTTTTTGCTACCTCTTTGACTTGCTGAAAGCTGAAAGTGCTGCCTCCCTTCTGAAAGAAGGGCTGGTGACTTCAGATGGCTTGGATGTGATAGCAAAAGGCTAATACGTTCTTACAGCTGCCTAGTCTTGCTGTCGAGCTGGGGTGTAATTGGACTAGTTTTTCAGTGGTTCAGATGTCAGCTGGGTGTGGGCTGAAGTTCACTGCTACGATTTAGTTCAAAGGTTTTCAGAGCTGGGCTTCTCGGCCTTATTTAGGTATTGAAGTCAGTGCAGTGATTTTTCAGTGTGCCGTTCCTGCTGCATTCACAATTGATTCAAAGATCCAGGGAGAACTGTTGGGAGATGTGTGGCCACTGAAGCCTCGATTCTGAGTACCCCGCGTGGCAAAGCTGGAAGGATTTGTTCTAATGACTGGGAATAGTGTTTCTCAGGGTCAGGATAGCATGTAATGCTGCTATCAGCTTCTTACTATTTGACAATTAGGAACTTCGAACACCTTCTCTACTGGGTTTTCTTGTTTGACTTGAAAATACTGCTGTGGATGTGCTTACCAGCCTCTCTCATGTTTTCTTTTTACTTTTATTTATTTCCCTACCAGAAATTGAGGTTCTAGTATACTCTAATGTGAGTCATATTTACACTAGAATTTGCAGGTTGAGACTGGCGTGATTATGATCTACTGCTGCGATGCTCCTGGGGTATCTTCTGCAGATGTGACACTGGTGATCTGGTGACTCTTCCTGCCCAAGGAAAGCAATGAGTGGCAGCAGAGGTGCTCATAGTTTGCCAGCAGACTTGGAAAGGCAATGAAGCAATGGTTTGTCAGTCCTTATTTAGAAATAGACGTTACAACTGTTATACTTGAAAATTATTGCCAATAGTCTATTACAAAAAAAAAAACAAAAACAAAAAACAAAAAAGCAACCCCCAGAACCTCATAACGACTCCAAAAGCCAGTACTGTTATATATCAGGCTAAGAATAATTCAAGAGGCACCCAACTCTGGTGCTCCTCCTGGTGGTTGCACCCTCCACCTCTTCAGTTAAGCTTGGAGCCGTACACCATTACTTCTCCCTGGATAGCCAGTCCTTTTCTAACCAACTTGTAATCACCCTTCCCTCTTTCCCCTTTCTTTTTTTTTCCTTCTAAATACTTACATAGAATGTCTTAAAGAGTTGCAGATGAATGGAAACAATCTGTGTACCTCACATTTGGCTTAATGTACCTACAGGCTCATTTTGGAGAGGTAATAAATACACTTTGAGTAAAACCCATTTGGGATTATCCACCTACAATGGAACTGCCTCAGTGGGGTGACTGATGGCAGGTGTCCCGGGGTCAAGAAAGAAATGATGCTGCCAGTGTAGCCAGTGCCCTTACCTTCCCTTGTGTTAACCCATCAGATTAGGGCTCCAATCTAACTGTGAGACTGAGAAATTTTGCTTTAGATTAAATCCTGACTTATCCAAAATGATCTTGGTGACGAGAAAAGAGTAACCAAGGTAAGAACTGTGCTAACCAGTAGTTTGGATGTTGTCGGTGCTGCAATTGGAGCAGCAGAAGCTGCACTGTGTGATGTATAACGTCTAGGGTTGTTTTTCTGAAAAGAAAGAGAAGTTGCTTTGAAATGCTGAGGTTTTTGGAAGGATGCTGAGAAATAGCACTATCTCTGTGTGATCAGCAGCTGTCGCAGCTTTGGTACCAAGTTATGATGAAAAACAGATTCTATTGCAGTGGATCCCCTACTAGAAAAATGAATTGTATCTCTTCCTACCAGTGGCTTTTTCATACTCTTTACGGCTCTTCATAATATTATCTCATTTCACAGAGACTCTGAAATTGTATAAAAAGAATGCTTTGTAGAATTTGTGGTGCAGCTCTTAGGAAATACAAAGCATACTTATAAAGTCTCCTTTTGCACATGCATTGTACGTGCTTGGATGTGGGTGGATGAGCACGTAACGTTTGCACGTGTTTTGAGCATGCACACAAAACTTGATTAGAGATTAATTATCTGCCTTGAGTATGGTGCAGGGGTGGGTTTACACCGAACACTGTGGTGGAGTTCTGTAACGAGGTGCTGGTACTGAGCCTGGAGTTCCCTCTGGTCTCCTCATTGCTCTGGATAAGAGCCTATATTGATATAAGCCCTACCTGCATGCTGGTAGGGTCTAAGTGCTGAAAATCCTCTGCTTTTTTCTGCCCAGTTCCAGTCTCTGGATGAAGACTCTGATGCTTTGTTTTGCCTCTCTGCTTATATAGGTGCAGATGGCACAATTTCATGGACCATGTTTGTGCACAACACTGCACTTTGGCTTCCACAAGGAAAGATTCTGATGCTGTCCAGATCAGATGGTTGGTTTTACTCATTCACTTTCCACCTAGTGGTCCTGTATACTTTATTTGTCTGCCCATGGCATATGTGTATCTGACTGGGCCATGGTGTCTTTATTCTGCATTGATTAGCTGTGATATCCTTACAGGCCTCTGTTTCTGGTTTACTCCAGTCTTCTTCAGCATGGTCATCTTCAATGTTCCATGCATGAAGATCTAAAATAGCATCACATGTCCCTGAGCTGACTTGCCTACATGCAGTTTTGTCCCACAATAATAGTATCGTATTCTTGGCATTGTTGCTGAGATGGCATTTGAGCATCCTTGAATTATGGACATTCAAAAATGTGTTGAGGAAATAATGTGGAAAGCAACTATAAAACCATTTGCAAATAGAAAGTTGCTGTTGCTTAAAATAGCTTGAACTGTGAGTGAGTTACTGGCGACAAAGGCATCTTGCTGTGGCACAGCACAGTACCATCAGGTACCACCTCAGGTCTGTGCAGCACTACAAGGGGAAGTTCTAAGAAATCATTGGTCATTGTGTCAATCAAAGGAGAATCTGATTTGGGGAGCTTCATCCGATTAATCTCTTAATTTTACTCTATGTTATTTTTGTGGAAATGATCATTTAAAGACTTGTCAGTGGTTGAAGGTCCTAAAAGTAATCTTGTAACTAGAAAGCATAAAGATGAAAACTTTTAAATACGTGAGTTAACTTGCCTAGTATTTAATGTTTTTGTAATCAAACAGAAGTGTAAGAGAGCTGCAGGGATGGTGAGAGCTCATCTGGTTCTTTATTAGCTCCCCAAAAGCAGAGGTAAAAGAAAAAAGATAATTTAAAATCTGTGTTTATTTAATTTATATTTATGTATCGTAATATTGTTTGTATTTATTCTCCATATGCAGTTGATTTAAGATATCTCATTTTTAAGATGAGATTTTAAGAATCAGTATTTTCTTGGGTTTATTTCTGTTGTAAAAGGAGAAGTAATTCCAAATACTCTCTGAGCCAAAGGTCTTATTTAACTCTGTGACCTGGGTGCAATTTAAAGTGAATTATGATACTCTGCGACTCCTTAGTTTTTGGTGCATAGTCTTTAGATGCTTTCACTCCTGCACCTGTCATCCATTAGGAGACCTCCTTCTGTGATCTTTCATCATTCAGGATATATGATGATTTTCTTAAACACTTCGGCTAATTGGGAGTGACTCTTGCTTTAAAATATATGGCAGTATTTGTAAATACAAGATGCTATGCAAGCTTTAAATAAATGTAAGCAGTTTGACTGGAATTGTTGAAAAATGTAAAGCCACTATAAATTTAAATGATTAACTTAAGGGCCCTGCTATAGGCAGGATAGAATAAGCATGCTATGTTCTCAGATAAGCTTGCTACTAACAAACAGCGTTGGTTGCTCTTCGTTGCAAGAGTGGGATCTCTCGGTGTTGGTCCTTGACCTTCAACATGCTGCCAGTGTTTCCACTCGAAGGACAGAGTGTGCCGGGTATAGTTTTTGACAGTTTGATGGCTTAAGTACCATTTTAATTTAGTAGGAACAAGCCATTCTACTAATGTAAGATCACTATTACTGATACAGTAACAGAAAATATGGAAATGGGCTTGTTTCCTTTAAAGACAGTAGAGGTATGTGAATACATGAATCTAACAAATACTTTTTAGAATAGAGATAGCTGCATATGCCTTCTTTTTGTCTTTCGTAGTGGAATCCAAACTTAGTACTTGTTGTTTATATTCTTTCTAATAATCTATCTTGAATTTCCATATTCATATCACAAGAGAGCTGATTAAGAAGCATGAATAGTTGGTTGGGAACCCAGAAGTTAAAGGAAAGGCATAGTTTTGGTTAGTGCCGTGCTATTTCACACAGTATGAGCTCACCAGATGATAAAGAAACATGAAGTGGCCAAACAACATCTGTCAAATCCAGATACAAAATCCCAAGTCGAGCACTGACTTTCATCCTTAAATCTTGTGTAGGCTTAGACCAGAGTTTAAATCCCTAGTGGGTTATATTGATTTGTGGGTATGACTTTTTTCAAATGGCACAGCACCCTAGCATAGCTAAGAATGCTACCATTCCCTGGTAGACCTCCCTTGGAGTTTATTATTGTTAGCTTTATGGAATAGATCAGGAGAATCTCTTGTTGAAGGTTTGAGTCAATCTAAAATTAGAATTATGAGGAGGATCATGGATCCATTAATAGTAATTTTGAAAGTATAAATTCATTCCCTAGACACAAATGTAACAAATTTTTGGAAGGTGATTTTTGACCCAATAACTGTTGTGGTCTCCTTTGTGAAAGAGCATTTGTGGACTCTTAAATCATTTGACTGAAATATGCAGAAAACAATTCTGCTTGCGAAAAATTTATCCTTGGATTGTCTTCTTGGGTGAAGTGCTGGTCCTCATGCGGGTATTTCTTTAGCTTTCCCACACAAGGACTTCTCTGTGAGAAGTCACAAATACAGAAATAATGTCTGGCTTTTTATGGAAGCAGACACTCACTTGATAATTAACAATGCCAAAACATTCAAAAGTTTTTAATTGGATGAATCAATAATAAAAAATCATGCATAACAATCATGTTTCTGGCTCAGATGAAAAAGAAGCTGAAGGCTGAAGTCACAGGGGAAAAACATTTTTACTGGAAAAAATAGCTGATAGACAAAAGAGTTTATTGGAAAAAAGTGCTCAGGAGGTGATTTGTTGAAAGGGAAACAGAATTAGAAGGCAGAGGTGGTAAATTAAAAGAGTCACTTAAGATTTCTGAGATCCCCATTGTAGTTGCTGCTGTACAGCTGATAGCCAGGAGTTTTATCTGCTCTGACTCCTGCTGTAGAGCCCTACAGTAACAGCTATCATGCTTCCTACCGGCAAAGGGGTAAACCCATTTTGTGCAGGCAGAAATGGGAGCATAGTAGGATGTATCAGCTGTGATATGATATTCAGAGGAAGACACTGGCCCCGATGGACATCCAGGACAGATCAGTGTCCTGCAGGACCCCTGGGACAACACTGTCCCCATTTCAGGCCTGCCCAGCAGAGCCTGGGTGTCCCGCCCATGCAGCACGTATAGCTGGAGGCTGCTTCCTGTTTACAAGGTCATAACCATGTGCTTGGCTAAATAAACACTTCAGCCCCTCAGTTTATGTAGCCTGTGTTACAGTTGTTAACAAGAGGCACCCTTGAGCTATATAGTAGCTTTATACTGAGATTTCCCATGATCGGATCTTTTATTGTTGTTTACAGAGTTCCACTGAGAGGTGGGATGGCCTCATGGTAAGGAGGACAGAGCTGAGCGCACCCTGCTCTGCCCCAGACCCCTCCAACGACTTCTGCCCAGAAAGCTGAAGGCCTCTTGGCACTTCATTTCACATGCTGAAGGCAGCTGTGCTCTCCTCTCACCTGTCTGCGCTGCAGCTCTCTGTGATGTGAGGGAGGGAGCAGCACTTTGCTGTGTGCAAGGGCTGCACGAAAAGGGATCTGCTAAAAATGGGGGGTGCCTGGGCTTCTGCTGGTGTACCTGGCATACCTGATTGGTTAATTTTACTGGGTTACGAGATCTGGCAAATCTACAGGAAGACCTATTCTTTGTTGGAAGAGAATTTAATTCAAAATGCAGCATAAAACCATCTAAGAGGTGCCAGAATGATGTAGTTGATTTTGAATGTTTCTCTCTTGCTCGGGTCAGCACCTGGGTGCAAGCTTGGTATGAACTTAGAGCATGGGTTGTGATGATGAATGCCGAGCTCCAGGAGGCCGAATAACTAAGCTCAGAATAACTATCTTGACATGTGCCCATAGGAACGGCCTGGCTTCCAGAAACTGGAAATGAATCGTTCTCCTTTAGAAGATCACACATCAGTTGCTGTTGTGCTCTGCCTAAACAAAAGATGCTCTTCTCTCTTTTTCTCTCTCTTCCCCCCCCCCCGCCCTTCCCTGCACACTCTTTTATTTATTTTTAAAAAGCAATTGCTAATAGTTTAGAACAGTTTTTTAGCTGAATTTTTTAAGGGCTGCAGACAGACTTACTGGCAGGTTTTCAGATCTCTTACGGCAATCGAAAGCAGCTGATGCATGTTTTGAAATCTATTTGCAGTCTGCCAGGACTTAAGACTCAATTAATAAAACAAATGTGCCTATGAACTACAGCATAACCCTTTTGACCTTCATAAAGTTCTAAGTCTGTAGTGAATCTGTTTCAAGATTTCGAATCTACACACAGCTCATATTTGCACATATGTGCACGGCAGTTTATTGCCTTGCCACACTACTAACGTACCCTTTGCTAAACTTATGACCCTTGAATGCACACACTCCTTCCAGATGACTGGTGATTTGGAAAACCTCATCAGACAGAAGGTTACGTTTCTATGCCCTGTTACTTGATATAACTTCTGTCTGACTAATTGCAGCTTAGGACAGGGCAAGCTGTTCCTATTTCTTGTACAAGGCAAATACTGGACATGGAGGGAACTGCCATCTCTGCGCTGCCCTGTGTGAAGACCAGCTCCTTCCTCACTTGGTGCCACGCAGAAGGGAGGGCACCATCCCACCTCGTGCCCTGCGTAGGCTGGCAGAGTTATAGGGATCTTCTGGCACTGTTTTAAAGTCAGTATGTTTGTCCCTAGCCTTGGAGACTCTTCTGGAGCAGAGTGATAGCAATACTTTAAGGCTCATTGGGAATTTTCCCAACTCCCAACTTTGTGATGTTACTGTTTGAAGCCTTGTCCCCAAGCAGTTGCTCTTTTGCTACTGGAGAGATGGATATCTAACTACTGAGCTGGGCTAATGCTGGCCCAGGTGTCTGTGCAGTGCTGGCTGTCATGAGATGTGTTGCAGATGTTCGAGATGGATTTCCTGGCATTTCACATAGGTACAGAAGTCCAACAGGTAGGATGGAAACCTTCAGGGGTTTGGGTCATTAGTATGCTTTTGTTATCTTATAAAAGGTAATAAAAGATAAAAGGGGAAGGTACAGCTCATGCAAGGAATCTTTTGCTCTTTAAAGCCTCACCTAGCGCTTCTCTCCTGCACCCATGGAGCAGAGCAATGTCAGTGGTTACCCTACTGCTGCCAATCTCAGGGCAACAGAGGGCATCTGAAGGGGAACACAGATGTATTTGCTCCACAGCCTCTTCAGATGGAGGGTTTGGACAAATTTCTGGAAAACAATAACTATCCAGTCAACGTCAATGCAGACTCTTAAAATATGAATTGTAGAGTATCCGATCTCTTAAGGCCTTTGACAGAGGGAAAGGCATTGCTTCCCAGGAGAGCTGAGCAAGCTGAAACAGAAAATTAAGTGCAACAATGCTGCTCTCTGTGCTCACTCTTTTTATTCTTTCCTTACAAATGTTCCACTCCAGCTTTTCTGCAAATACTTGAGATGGTTCAGCTTGCCAGGGACTCTTACCATCCTGAAGATGAAGGCATGGTCAGATAATTCCCTCCTTTTAGTATACAGTTTTCTTGTTAACCTATTATTCTGCTTAAAACTACTTTCATAAATAGGAATTGGCTATTGCAGTCAGGTTGTAAGAACATTTTAATGCTCTACCAAAGGGGAAGGAAGGTAAATTAAGGACTGAACAGGAACCTAAGCGAGTTGTAATACGATGATTGAGTTGTTTCACTGCTTTGATTTAAAACTCATTCCTAGCTCCATTTTATGTGTGGATTGAGTTCTAAGTACAGCCATCATAAGCATACTTTGGCCAGGCAACGTTCACAGAATCATAGGGGTTGGAAGGGGCCTCTGGAGAAGGTTGAAAGTTGGTTGTATAGAGTCTGTGATGCAGTGATGAGCTCAGCACTGAGGGAATAGGAGGCCTGCTCAGAGTCGGTGAAGACTTTGCTGCTGTCTGAGGCTATGTAGAAAATTGGAAGTTTCTAAACCATTGAAGTTCTACTTTGATTATTTTAACTTTACTGAAAGCACAGTTTGATTTGGAAACAGGAGGAGAGGCATTTAGGAGGCAAAGCGTGAAGGGCTCACTCTTCTAACTTGTTTCATTGGGAAATGAGACACGTGGATATCCAGAGCATATATAAGATCATACTGTAATCCAGATTGGACAGGACATCATATGTGTGTACAAACCCCACTCCTTCCCCATCCTCTTCTTCAGTATTTTTTGAATGAGACAACCAAATTCAGGTGAATGTCACAAGACTGTTGAAGCTACAAAGATACCAGATTTCTACGTGGTTTCATGAAATAAGTAGTGTTTTATAAAATTTGTCACTTTTTAAAAAAAATTGGAAAAAAAACCATTGGGGCAGAGTAGATTTCCATGCAACCTCTGAACAGAATGTTTCTGCCACTTCTCCACCAGGACCTCCCTGGGAGCAAGGACATCGGTGCCACCTTCCCCTGCCAAGAGGCACTGTGCTAACAGATGTCTGCTGTGAGCAATGCTGCCCTCTCGTGCTGACATTAGAAGGAGCCCATCACCGCGCCAGGCCTCCAGCGACTGTCTGTTCCCAGCACCGCTTGCTGTAGAGGATGGTGTCCAACTGGCTAAAGCTCTGCTGGTGTGGTTGCCAGCTCTGTGCATCTGCTTTAGCTGCACTATTATTTTAAATAAAGGCAGAAATGCCCAGAGCAAGATGCTCATTGTAAGCTGCTGAGAGTTCAGCCCATCCTAAACCCAGATCACTCTTGCTTAAGGGGATCTGGTGCCATTTTCTACTTTGTTGCAGACCCTGCAAAGCACTCGTATCCTTAGCTCTCGAATGGAGATAACCATCTTGTTCTCTGGCTGGTTTGATTGTAAATACTGTGAATTTCATAAATAGACATACAGTGCTAAGCACAGCGCGTGGCAGTTCTGACTGGGGGCCTCTTACAGTCTGGCAATTGAAGTATAAATATTTGCAGTGCACTGAATTCACTGTACTGTCATAATTCAAACCCTGAGGAGGTTTAAAGGGAAAGACTGAAGTATAAAATGAAAGAGCTGCTTTTCGGTTACATTAAGTCCAACTCTAACTTTCCATAGGTATCTGCTTGGAAACACTCAGAGCAACTCGCTGCTTCATTTTTATAAGTCGTGCTTTCCGGTGATCCTTAACTCTTCTTGAAAGCAAGCTTGCAATAATTGATGTGTGCCTGTGGGGCTGATAATTATAAAATGACACATTATTTTACAAACTGAACAACTACTTAAAGAATCTCCTGAATACTGTATTTAAAGAAAAAGTCAGGCTTGATCCATAAGCTGACAACAGTAAGGAAATTCAGACATGAGCAGGGAAGTGTTCCATATGTTCTCCAATACCTAGGCACAACTGGGTGCCTCTTTAATGATGAGCTGAATGCTCCCTGTTGTTTCTAGGTACTGCAGAACATATGGCGTGCTTTTCCCTTTAAATGTGAATTTTCTTGCTTTTGTCAGTAGGTGTCTTAACTCCATTGTATTTTAATTTAGTGCTTGTGCCTCTGAACATAGTCCAAATTTGATCTTAGGCAAATGGGAGGGTAGATACAGCTGTTGATAATCTCATATTTTTCTTGAAACTGTATTTTGATACATAATCTATATGTCTATAGACACACCTTGTAATTGTTAATAAGGGCCCTTTGAGAGTTTACAAATCATTTCATTGTGCTCCAAACTTAGCATGGATGATAAATGACCATTTAGTTGCCAATATAGCACAATATTTCAATTTCCTGCCTTCACAGAGGTATTCCAAAGGTTGAATGGAGTTCATACTCACAGTATGTGTTGTCTAGAACTCTATGATCTCTTACTGGCAAACTTTAACCAAAACCTTTTCAATTAACTAAACGCATTCCTTGTGGAAGTCAGCCAACCTAAGGCTGGACAAACAGAGTTTCAGCAATGTTTTGCAATAACCTCCCCCTGCTCCTGTCTCTACGTGAGCGTAGCCAGAGTGAGTTTATTAGTTGACATGTAGGCTTTGTGATTGATAAAAGAATAATGTAACATCGTACTAAATTGTGTTCTATGACAGTGATGCAGCTCCAGCGCAGTTTCCTTCTGTTCTCTTGGAATCCTGATTTACGTGGTGCAAATGTGGAAAAAAAAAAGTTTGGTTTCCAAACAGCAGAGCAGAGATCACACTAATGAAAACAGGATACTGAGATGTTAGCTTTAACCAGACTGGTTCGCAGCTTGAGGTTTGGTTCTGGTCACATTTTGCGATATCCACGTAGGGGACCTGTTTCAATAGCTGTGCTGTTGGTTGATGGAACTATAGGTAATAAAGTGGTCTGAGGAATACTTGCATTATGAAAAGAGGGAGAAAAACTCTCCAAGAGAGTTTAAAGACATAGCCTCTGCCACTGGAGTTGTCAAAGAATGGTCTTGGAGGAGAATATTCTGGATAAATACTGCTCTGTACTTGCTCTGCACATGTGCTTTTGTGTAGCACATTGTTTGTTGACCACTCTTGAGATAAGTAACTGGGCTGAAGGACCTTTTGTCTGAACTGGTACAGCCTTTTTTGTGCTCAACATTTGAGTGCAGTGATAACCACGAGTACTTATAAAAAGCAGCTTGTTCTAGGGACACAGACAGAACTCCAAATTCTCTTCATTTAAATCCTTAATAAATTCATTTGCATCAATGGGAATGCATCTGAATAAGCCCCCAGTCAGCTCAATGTACTTCTATCTGAATATTTATCAGTTGGAACAAAGCATGAGGACACTAAATAGCAGGTATTGATGGAGGACATGATTCTGCACCCCCTTACATAGTTGTCCTCTATTCTAACTTATTAACTATTTCCTGAATAGCAGTTGACTCAAATGGAGGTTCCTCCAGCTGCATAGAGTTCACTTGGAAACCACCAGAGGGCTGTTCTGCAACAGACCACAATGATTCCCCTGCTTCTGTGGCCCATGGATGTTACCTGTGCTGGTTGCTACAGAAGCAATACGTAAGAGGAGAGTCTCAGTGCAGTGGTTTTTTTGTTGCTGTTGTTTTTGTTTTGTTTTGTTTTGTTTTTTGCTTTCTGTACTGGTTCCATATAAAGTCATACTTTGTGACCAGTGCCAACATGCATCATCCTGTGGAGCAGTTGCCCATTCCAACTGGCTCTTGAGCTCTCTTGTGATATATTGGTTTATTTTCCATTCCTTGATTGTATCCCATCTATTTCTCCCAAACTCCATCCGTTTTCCCTCACTCCAGGCAACCTGCATCCTCAGAGCATGCTCCGTGCTGATAAGAAATAGCTTAATTTCTCTGCAGTCACCTTTTTCACTGTTACTGCCCCTCAAAATCTTCTGGCAGCCATTTTTTCAGTTACCTCTTAATTTTTCCTTACTAATTTTGTTTTTAAATTCATTCTAGGACTATCTCATTTCTCAGTCATCACAACTTTTTGAAACCTGTCCGCATGATGGGGAGAGCCTTCCATGGGCCGTGTTTCTTCTCTTAGAGTGAGTTTTCACTTCTTTTTAAATGTTACCTGTTTGGCTGAAATAACCCCTTGAACCTTGCTGTTTTCCCATGCAAATTTTATTTTATTTTATTTTTTTGCCTTCCATGTTTCTTTGAAAGGCTACACATTCCTTCTGGGACTCTATTATGGTTGCTTAAGTAGCCTCCATGCTGAGTTGAAGGATTTTAATTTCCTCACTTCTGACTTCAGGGCCTTTTTGTCTAGCTTCCTCTTTTTTTTTTAAATCCCTTTTCTAAAGCTTAATGTCACAGTGCTAGGTTTTGTTGCATTCCTTCCCACAAGGACACTGAACTTAATTACACTATGCTCCTTTGTACTTAGTGATTCAGCTATAGTTATTCCTTCAACTGACTTTTGCATATCATTTTCACTGCTAGAAGAATACCTTGTTTGGTTTTTGTTTGTTTGTTTGTTTTTTAAGGAAGAGAAATTACTTCCAACAGTTATCTCAGTTTACAGTCCAAATGGTGCATTTCTACGAAGAGCTGTACGGCCCAACAAATGCTGCCCTCATTCATGGAGAAGACTGTCTCTTCCTCAGTTCTGTTTCCTAACAGTACATGTAGGATAGGTGTAGAACCTTCCTATGGATCTATTCATTCCTGGAGACAGGAGATGACCATTTGTACTGTGAGCTTCTTGGAGTTTAAAGCTATTGTTCTTACCATAAGGATAAAGTCTGATATCAGGGGTATGTCCATCAGGTCACACAGTGTGAATATGAGACTTATGTGACTCACTCCTCACCCCTTGGCCTACACAGCCAGTCTCACAACAGAATCAGAGATGAGTAGAGTCCCCAGCACAACAGTCTCCTTCATACATAGCCTGGATTTCTTAGAAATGTCAGGAACATCTCCAGCCACACGACTTCAGGTGTTGGTGACAAATAATTTTGACGGGCTGCTACATGGCTCATCCACTCATCCTTTCATGCCATTTCACTAGCCTGTCTCTGTGAAGTACCTGCACTGTTGGCTGGGCTTTTTCATTTAGCTATTTCCCAGCCCCCAGCAAAGTGGCCCCTTTGTTCTGTTTTGGGGTGTCCAGTCCTTCCTGGAGTTCAGCTTAATGCCATTGCAGGGAAGAGTGGTTGCTGGCATTTGTTTGGCCACTACACTCTATTTTATTGACCACCTTTTGTGATGTCAAGTTGTGTTGCTGGAACGTCCCCCCAGGAGGGCTGCCTGCCTCTTGCAAAGCTAGCTGTAATTTTTGCCCTCTCCTTTACAACTAGATATCTTGTTACCTACACATAACTGACAGCTTGTCTCTGTTTTGTATGCTCAGTTTTCTCCTGTTCGCTAGTTTAAATAACACCCTTGGACCTTGTTAATTTTCTTGTAACAAAGTCCTGGTCCTATTTAGCTTTTTCTACACCAAAAGTCCCTCAATATGGAGAGGGTAATCTGCTCGATTACTATACAAATAACTCATATATCTTTATACAGTTGTCTTAGCAAACAGCTGCTTTTGAAAGAGAGGGACCGGTTGAGTGCCCTTGCAATGTACCCTGGGTTAAGGGAGTAGAAAGAGTCCAGCTTGATTAATCAAGATCACCATCATTACTGGATATCCAGATAGTCGTCTGGATGAGAAAGGGACTTACATCTCAGCATCTGCTTATGGCATCCAGGCATGTGTTTACATTGTGATCTCAAGACAACAAGAAAGGCAAATGTTGATTTAAGGAGCTGAAGTCCCAGGAGTGAAGATCAGTTGTCTCCTGCAGGAAAAGCCCTATCATTGGTGGTATTTCATGTCCCTGGAGTTTCAGATCAGACCTGTAATTCTCTGGCTCTCTCTTTTCTTATAGAAATCATCATGATGTCATTTGCCTGTGGATGGATGTCTCATCTATCTCACTTCTCTTTCCTATTGATTTGCTCTATCCTGACCTGTTCTGACAGCCGTTGCTTACCATTCTGGTTCCCAGCCATTGCCGATGTGGAACTACAGAGGAGTACTCAAGGGAAGAGGCAAATCCAGAATACTCTTTGCTGTAAACCTGCTTATCTTGTCTCTGGTAAAGACCTGCCTGTGTCATTCTCTTCTACCCTGAAAAAGGAAGGTATTTTTTTTGGATTGTGATAATACATTTTTCACTTTCTTTCATCAAGTGTAGACACTTGGATGTTGGATGTTGGATGCTATTTTGGGCATAAGTTTTGTCTCTCTTTGTTCAAGAGAAGGAGCTGGCAAAGCTTCTTTTGAGTATTGGGAAGGCAAACCTTCCTGCTTGCAGTAGATTTACTGGTAAAGGTGTGAGAGAAGGCAGCTTCTGCTTCTTGATGATAAACACTTCGTTTTAATTGTCTGGATCACCATATTGGCTTATTCAAGTACCTGGCTCAGTTTCCTGGAACTCTTCTTGGTATGTTTTTGAAAAATGGACAGTCTATCTTACTTGTGTGCTCCTTAACACCACAGAAAGTATCCATGGCTAAACCACAGGATCAGTGAATTGTACACAGATGGAGAAGTGAGGTGGTTTGTTGTTTTAGTGGAGATTCCTGAGAAAGATTGGCCACCCACTTAATTGCAATCCAATGATATCCAATCCTTGGTCAAAACTAGCTTTGCAAAACTCATTTTGCCCCTTGTTATGAATGGTTTAATTAAATTAATGGAAGTTTTGTATTTATTCAGGCTGGAACTTGGGCAGATTTGCCTCACACATCAGGCAGGAATGAAAGCCAGTAGCAAAAATTTCAGTGCATAAGCAAATTCAAAGCTCCCACAACAGATATTTTAGTCAGTCCCAGGCTGCTGAATTGCTTCGGTACAACAATTTTCTGTAATTGATAATTAACACGAAGGAAATTACTCTAACATGTCTCTGAGACATTTTTAAAATTTGCCTTTGGGGACATGGAATGTGGTCAGAGGAAGCACGTTGTAAATTCATCTTCGTTTTAAAGAATCTGCTGCCAGAAACACAATTTTTGCAGCGTTTTAAGTGAGGAAAATGGAAATGTAGGGGATGAGTTTTAGGGATGAAGTGTCTTGTCTTGCAAGTGAATTCTGAAAAATCCTTTTGCTGAGGCCTTGTATTTGCAAGACAATTATTCTCATCATTCGCTATGTGGAAATGAAGAAAGCTTTAAAAACGGAAGACAAATGTGGCTTAAAATCGCATTCTGACCCCATTTTCATGCCACTTGTCTCCCAGAATGTTCAAGATAGCAGCAAATACTTCCAAAATAGTTCAACACGCAAGACATTACCTGCTTTTGGAAAGGAAAAAATGCACTTAGCAGAGGCAAACCTTTATTTAATTAACTGCAGTGTAAAGGTTTCTTGTATTCCTTTGCAGTTACACGGCCATGAGAGACTGTGGAGTACCTGAAGGGTAACTCCTACTGGGACTAATTCAGTCCAGACAGCTCCAAGTATGTTCATTAAGCTCTGGCTGGGTTTCACACAGGTGGGGAAGGTTAGAAGGCAACAGATAGAGAATGGTACTGATTGTGTTAAGCATAAAACGCCATCTGTTTCACAAGTAAGACGGGAACAAAATCTGCACGTCTTGAGGGATACTATCCCGCTGCTAGAAGTCAGTGCTCTGTTTTATTTATTTTTTATTTTCTTGCTACATTTTTGAGCTTCAGCATAAAGCAGTTAGAACGTAGAAATGGTCAGCTCATAAATCAGGGGGCTGTTGAAAAGATGCTGAAGTTTAAATTACCTCTCAGGGCCTCTCAGACCTGTAACATGTCAGGAAAAGAGGGAATTTTAAATAAGTATTGTGGTTGGCATGAGAGAAGATAGAATGAATTTCAATTCCCAAAGTTTTTAAATAGAGGAGTACAGGCTTAAATATCAACAAATGTAATGGTGAAAATGTTCTTCCTTGACTACTGCTTTCTTCTCAATTTCAAATGACCAAGTGAAAAAAAAAAGGTTTCGGAATGGCGCAGTCAATAGGACAACATATTAACTTCTTTGTTATCGAATTAGAAAACTGTCTTGAGGGTTGCTGGTTATGAAGAAGCATTACAAGCAAAGATACATGGCTGAATGCCAATGTGACTAAGCTGCAGAGCTGTGTGGATGATGTGGGCCCTGCACATGGCCACAAGGGGAAAGGGGCAATGCTCCTCCGTGCTGTACCTGGAGAAAATTCTGTATGGGAGAAGCTGTGGGTGGGAGCAGATAGCTGCAAACTTCTGAAAGACAAGGTGTGTTGGAATGTCAAAATGAAAAAGATTTCTGAAGATCTTGAAGACGATGGTGTGCTCAGAAATCATCTGCCTGTATGAAGTGCTTCTTCCTGAATCCAAAGGCTGAATGTGTAAGTTCCATTTCTGTAGTTCTGGCTTGCTGTATATAACCCTCAGTTTCTAATTAGAGAGACTCAAAGTGCAAATAGTCAAATAAATGGTACTTCTTAACTCTCACAACTGTATCAAAAGTTTAGTGTTTGTAGTATTTTTGCTAAAACCCCAAGCCCTGAAATCATGGAACTGGGAGTCTCTCCTTTCTATTTCGATGCCTCACTCTCCTCCTTTATCATTTTTATTTTGTTTTCTATGCTTTTAACATAGTTCCATTACTTAAACAGAACTAATTTCCTAATGCATTAGCTCAATAATGGTTTTGCCAGCTCTTTAGCTGTTAAATGCTCACATAGGCTTGACTTACACCATTGAATATTTCACGTTAGAACAGGATTTCCAGGGTCTAAGCTAGAGTGGAGGTAGAAGTGACTGACATTTGGGATCTCTGACACACAGGTAATGTATAACGTTAGAGAAGAATCCGTAAACAAGCGTTTATTGGTTGCTTCTGCTTTCCTTCCCTGAGGAGAAGCATCATCAATATTCACTTCCTAACCTTTGTGAAATCCCTTGCCCTTCACTTTTCAGCATTCATCTTGCAAGATGAGCAGGCTTTCAAAGGCTTTATTTTTTATGTTTAGAGGAGGTTTTTCTAAGACAGTTTAGCTTTTGTCCCATGCAGATGACCCCCTGAGATATAATGTGATCAGTGTCAGAAAGGAGGGGCAGTGGAAAACTTCAACATGTAGAAGCCCCAAAGATGGTGGGTAAAACCCCTGTGGCCATCAGACCCTGACTTTGCACTGTGGGAGTATCTTCTTCTCTAACATCATTTTAAAGCTCAGTCATCTTTGGACCACCTCAAAGCAACCCCTCTCATTAATTCAAGTGTTTCTAAAGCTATTGTGACTAAAATTCTTCCTTACAAATTGTTTTAGCACTCGGGATTTTTTGTATCACAGAACATTTAAACTATCTGTGATTCCACTCATTGCCTGATTGCCAAGGAAGGGCTCTACTATCTCTTTGAATGGCTAATTGCTTAGGAACACTGAAGATGAACCTACTGAGGGCAAGACTGTTGTGGTATGATCGTAGAATCACAGAATTGTTTGAGTTGGAAGGAACCCTTAAAGGCCATCTGGTCCAACTCCTTGCAATGAACAGGGACACCTACAGCTCCATCAGGTGCTCAAACCCCCGTCCAGCCTGACCTTGAGTGTACCCAGGAACGGGTCATCCACCACCTCTCTGGGCAACCTCTTCTAGTGCCTCAGTGATCTGTAATGGATGCTTGGTTTTTGATTGCTTTTGTGTGGGAACGATGAGGTGGCAGAAGGGAGCAAGTCAGCAGCTCTGCAGCCATTGAGAAGGAGTTCTCAGGCAGAAGGTTTGTGCTCATTTCTTCCAAAAAAGCTCATCTAATACTTGCATGAAACTAAAGCACAAATCTCCTCTCCTTTACTGTCTGCTGGGTGCTTTTCACTGAGGTTGAAGGCACACAAAGGTGGACTGAGGTCTGCTTGTGCTTTTGGATGTAGTACTGACCTGTTCAGCTTCTTTAACGTGAACTTCCCTGCACTCTTCATCAGCTCTGATTTTCCAGCACAGACGTGCCTGTTCTGGTAGTAGAAGTGAATCAAAATATCTCAGTGTCTTCAGAGAAGCAGCACGAGGCTTTCATCGCATTTGAAATGCAGTCAGGGCATCACCCCTTACAGTGCTCTCAGCTCTCCCCTCGTTTTGCTGAGGCACCGTTGGCTGTGTCCATGGTTGCTGGTGGGCATCCCCTTGTTGGGGGACTGAGGTGGCCCCAGGCTGTTGGCATAGAGACCACCACATAGGGGGAAAAATGTCAACCAGTCTGAAAAGCCTGGATTATGCCACAAAAAGTTCCAGTCCATTTTGCAGCCTGTAAAAGACCTATTATATCACCCAGCTGAGCAATCATTTGGTGACCTAACCTCGAGAGTTTATCACGTAAAGTACAAGATATTAAGTTCATTACCGACTATATGGATTTTGATCAAACAATAATTAGAAACACTTAAAAGATATTCTGTAGCCTAAAAAAGTAAATCCATGGGTATATAACATCCAGCCGTGGAACATATGTGTGTGTAATAGTATCAATATTGAAAGCCCCTACTGTGATGAGCCGTAGCAAAGCATTTTTAGTCGGCATTCTTCTGGGATTGCTAATGATTAATTAGTGTGTATCATAATGTAAAGCAAATGTCACCCCCGCTACCTGGGGCTGCTGTCATTTGAGAGGGGAAACTATTTCCAGTTGAGTGCTGGCTGGAAAACGCAAAGAGCATCGCAGCCTGCCATCTCGTGGGCAGAGCCCCGCAGCTCCCACGGGGAGAGGAACGCGTTCTCTCCGCAGCCACTTGCCTGGCCCTGCTCTTGGCACTGCTTGGAAATGGCTGACGGGTCTCAAAATGATTTAAAAGGAGAAAATCTGCACCAACAAATGTGCTGTCCCCCCTTCCCTCTGCCTGGAAGGGAAGCAAGCACGAGGAGTTGCTGATAACCGGGCTGAGATTTCTGATAGTTACATGGCAGTGTTGTGTAAATAAGAAGTAAGGATTTGGAGCCTAGGAACCACACTATTGACGATTTCTCTTATAACCCACCTCATTATCTGAGGGCCTTGCAGTTGAAGTAGTCTGCAACATAGCCATGTGGCAAAGTTTTTGCCTTTGACTGAGTAAACTCTCTATGTATGAATTTTCTCTCTATGTATGAAAATCTTATCTTGCCTAAATTTGGGTTGGAGTATTATGTTTTAGTCTTCTTCCCCTTCTTCTTCTTCTTTTTTTTATCTCTCAATTTATTCAGTGTAAACAGGGCTATTTTTATATGTATTTTTTGCCTGCTAAAAACCAAAAAAGTAGCTCTTTAGAGAAATAGTTATTAATCAGCAGGAAATACTGCAGGCTTGGTCCTGCAATGAGATCCGTAAAAGGAGATTCCTGTGTTAGCACGGGGCCCCTTTTAATCAAATGGGGCTCCATGCAGACCCAGGGAGCTGGCAGGGTTCATGCAGCTCATTGCAGGCTCAGCCTCAAAGCATTTGCTTACTGATTTTTCCTGGAAATACTCTGGGAAGGCTAACACGACCAAACTAAAAGATGAGATTCCTATCCAACACCATTGTAAGCAAATGGCGAACTCGATGCATTCAGCCGGTGTTGTTTGCTTTCAAAACTGCAGCTTTCAGTTCCATAAAGTGATCAAAAACAACCCCCAAAAAGCCAATCCAGCAATACTGAGGGTCTCTAAATACTGCAGTCAGATATCACTGTAATTCGGACAATTTATATGAAGGTAATACAATTGCAGTTCAACTTCAATTTCAGAAGGGAAGGAGTTGTTTGATTTACCACATATTTTGGGCATGCAAGTTGAAAAGCGTGCTTGATTTCCGCTATAAATTGTCTCCATGCCTCATCACTCTGTATTTTTAGAGTTATGCTGACATCCTAAGCACAGTAGGATCTTTCCTTGACGTTTTAAAGGAGCGTCTCTAATTTATGGGGATGTTTGATACAACATATTTTTTCAATCTGTAGCACGGGAGGGTTACAATTTAAAAGTGAATTTGAACTTTCATTTCTGCAGTGTGCCAGGAGCAGCTGCATTTCAGATATAAGCTGGAGAACTTGCATATGTTTTACAGTGCTCTACCTGAACTATCTGGTGGTAATTTATTTTGTAAAGGCTGTGGTGGACAGGAATTAACTATCAGAATGATACCTAACGTATTTCCAGCATGGGTTTGATTCATTTTGGGTTGATTTTTTTGCTACTTATTAACATCTTGAAACTTATTTCATGTCATTCATTAGCAAATAAAGCTCGCAGAAATGTCCCGTTATGCATCGATACCACTGCTGGCCAATAAATAATGCTTCAGATGGCAGTTTGTTCCTGAGAGATGCACAGCAAGGGCAGAGGGATAGGAATTAGTGCAGCCAAACTGCAGCACGCTCGCTGTGCAGCACAGGATCACCATGGCTGTTTGAAAAAATAGAGTTTTTTTTCACTGAAGGATATTTATTTCATGGAAACTTTGCTCTTTTTTTTTTTTTTTCTGTTCAAAATCCTATTTGTGTTCTGCTTTTATGTTCATCTTTTTAGCAAGAACTTGGCAACCTAGAAACTGTGAAGTACAATGGGTGCTGCCTTTTCCCCAGTATCTTTTATCTTTATGGAAGGAGAATGTGTAGCTGGTTTGGGCTGTTGTTCCACACGGTGGATTTTTTCCTTTAAAAGAGCCAACATACCCACTATTATTAAAATCTCTCCAAAAGGGTGCAAAGGAAAGCTCAGAGAAATAAGTTAGGGTCTTTCATTTTTTTTATAACTCTGTACTTTTTGTAATTTAGAGGAAGATTTTCAGAATGAGTGGCAGCTGAGGGGTTCGGAAGTGCTTTTGAAATCACATCACCAGGCTGTTAAATTGTTTCCCCATTCTTGTCTGGCCTGACCTGGATAGTGCTGAGAGATGCTTTGGGGCAGCTCTGTGCCATGTCACGGATAGGGAGTGCCCAGTGAGCCCCAGGGCACTGCAGTCTCTGGGAGCTGAGCTTTCAGGTGCACTCCTGTGTCACCGATGGGACCTGGCAGCGGGAGCAACTCCACCCACAGATTTGTGTGTTGGTGATGGATGGGCACAACCTGATCTGGTTACACACATATCCTGATGGGGTTACTATTGGAGCTACGCTGGTAGCTCCAGTACTGAAGGTGCTCTAGTGCTGAGTTGTGGCCTGCAGGATGCAATTTCAGGAGGGAAAGGCCCATCTCAGTGCCACTGTTACAGTTCAGCTCTAAGGGCAGAGGCAGCGCAGTGTGGTGATTCCTCCCCCCAGAGTCCACATCACCTTTGCAATGACCTCATCTCCTTCAGTCTGCGTGCACGTGGGCTGGGTGCGTGCAGATGTACGTGTTCTGCCTGTGTGTTTGTAACATAACAGTGTGTCTTGTGGGAATAAAACACAAATACACTTACACGTACACGGATATCTACGCAGCCTGTGATATGTATCTTTTCAGAGATATTCAGCACATTCCATTAATATTTGTTTTAATTGTATTATTAATGCATTACATAAATAGATCGCAGAGTTAGCTTGTGTTAGCTGGATGTATTCTCCTCTTTTTCATTCAGTCAATCTCCTTTGGACCTGCCATATTCTGAACAAGAAACAATACAGATTTCTCACTCGAAAGGCTTGCTTTGCAGAGTGTATCTGTTGAATAACGTGCATTTGCTAATTTTGTGAAGATACTACACGAGGCTGAATGCTGAGTTTCATAGACATATAGTGCTAAAATTGCCTCGCCTATTTTAAAGATAAAAATATCTTTTTTGTTCAAATGTTCTGCTTGCTTCTTTACAAATGAAGGAGTTAAATGCTGAAAGGCAGGTGGATGCTGTAACTACTTTAGAAAAAGATGAATAGGGCTGATGGCTAAAGCTACAGGGAATCTATTGAAGGTCCAGATGCAGACGTGGCTCTTACTCCACACACAGTTCAAAGTGGGGTGAAGCTGCCTGGGTAATTGGCTATGAAATAACTAACCTCTGGGAGAAAATTGCCCTTGTACTTAATTGCTTGTGTTCAGGGTAACATGTAGCCACCTGGCTGATTAGTGCCCTTACCTATATTTACACCCACCCGAGTTTAAATGTAAGCACTATTGTAGGCCTGGCTACATGCATTCATCGAGTGGCCTTAGTGGATTAAAGAAAATATGACCACCAAGGTCACTTTTTATTTTCATTCTTCTTTTATCTCTTTCTGAATCCCCCATTTCTCACATGAGAAGAGCAAATTCAATCCCAAAGTAAATCCAGTGGCTTTAACAGAACAGCAGTGGAATGAATTTGGTCCCGTGTGCTTCGTTTGGTTACATTGAGTACTTACAGTGTGGAAGTAAAATCTAACAGGCTACGGGAAGTCATAAGGCAAGGCAAGTGAATGAGTGGGAAGAAAGGGAAATGCTGAAACAGAGAAAGCGGATTGTGGTGTGTTTGTCATGGGAAATCTTTGTGAGCAGGTTGGGTAAGCATCTCAAAGATCACTTTGATCTATCATGTAGTGGAAGGATGGAGAGGAAAGCCTTCTGCTGATCCCACCATGCAGCTGTTTCACCTTCAGGTTTTCACCCACTTAAACATTTTTATGTAACATAACTGGATGCAGTCTTAGGCAATGTTTTACTTTTTTTTTTTTTTGGTGATTAAGTGGTTGATTTAGATTGCCTGATTAGGGCCCTGGTGTCAGCCAGTAGGTGCGCCAGCACTGCTCTCCATGGCTCCTCTTTGAGTCTAGAATGCATTGATCATTGGAGTTGCTTCAAAAGAATCTTAGTACAACGAGGTTTAGAGCCCGGTTTGGGGTTGGTTTTGCTGCTGTTGATTGACATGCATGAACTCTCCAGTCAGGTATATATTGCCAGAGATATCTGGGCCTGAAAGTCTGGCGTATCAGCAGCCAATTTGTTTGCATAAGTGCTTCCAGTAGATTTTCAAAATATAAAGGGATAATTGGAAATGTATGAGATGCCATGTTCTCATAAGAGAAATGCCTATATTTTCCAGAATGAGATTTGGATTTTGTCTGGTTTTGGTTTTGTTGATGAAGATTTTGAATATAGGCACATTGTAGAAGGCGTCGCTCAGGATCTGTAATTAATTACCACTGAGAGAGAGGCGGGGTTCCTAGAATAGGAAGCACTTCAACCTATTCTAAATTCCAGGAAAAAAAATCTGAAATCTTTCCAGTGACAATATATAACTTGGGAGTATTACTGCATCATCCCATAATTTCCATACACCTCAGCTCCTGGAGTCATGCTATTCTGCAGATCGTACTTCTCCTGTTTAAAAGAGAAAAAGCAATCACTCACTTGGAGAACAGTTCCAACTCTGAAGTGCTCAAAAATTTGAACACTAGTAGAAAGGGAAAACAAGCTGCAAAGATGCATGTAGGATTGTGTCGTGCTGTTTTGACCTTCTGTATTTGGCAGTGCTGCTGGAGGAAGCTGAGCTGTGTTTTCACTGGGACCTGGACCTCTTCTAACCGGTTGCGCTGAGCACCTCCAGTGCCTGTTGACTTCAGTGCTGGCTGATCAGTGTCTCTTAAAATCTGGCCCTCTGTGGAGAAGATGTTGTTCAATTTGTAGGAAGGGGAAGAGGTTATAGCAGGGAGGTGCCAAAGGATACTTTCTTCAGGCACTGCTTTTCCCATCAATTCTTTGACAGCCGTGTTTTTACTGTTGCCTTGTTAGTGTTTTCAACTCCCATCTGTCATAGAAATGCTAGCATTTCCCTGCATTTAGAGCTAGAAAGCTGCAATTCACCATCTTTACTGAGGTACAATCTCTTGTCAACTTTGAGTCCAGAAACAACCTGAGCAGGAATGTTACACAAGCCTGAACTGAGAGATTCATATGTGAATATACAGTTACTGACTGTGAAGGGTTTAAGGCCATTCTTTTGTTCTCAAGAGGTACCTTATTTATTGAGAAATGGCCGGATGCTGTATATTCCAAACAGGTGGTCACATGGAAGAAGTGCTGGAGTTGTTGATGGAAGCAAACCCATGGGACAAAGTGTTTTGCACTTTGCTTAGCCAGCTCAGTCTGGCACTTTGAGCTTCTCATCCGGTGTTCTTCAACCATTGGCCCAATACCTCGTGAGAGGAGTTCATCCCACTTGCTCTATAGGGGACACCTGCTGTCTCTCTCCATTAGCTATGGAGCAAGCTTGGCTCAGATTTCCGTGCCTTAGCAGAGCAATATTAGCTGAGATTAACTCTTCCTAAATAATTCTGCTGCCCTGTAGCTCTCTGTTGACTGAGTCATCTCCTTTTCAGTATGATACAGAAAACCTTTCAGTCCCGGTTAAATAGGCAGTTTCTATACAGCCTGGCTCTATTTCGGGGAGATAGGAAGGTTTAAGTGAAAGTTACTACCATATGGAATTAGAAACTCTTATGCTCTAAACTCTAAAGCAAACTTCTGTTTAAATTACACTTCTAATATTCTGTTTTCTTCCTGTGTTAATGACTTATTTTACTCTTTCATTGTCACAATTGAGATATTGTGAAATGCAGACTGTTTCTTTTATTGGAATTGTGGTAGTTAGGTGGAAGGTTTATTGCAACAAAATAGAAGGTTTATTGCAATAAAAAGGAGAAGGTCTGCAAGAACTGCAACAGGAGAGAAGGATTAACACATCACAACTGTGAGTGATAAGAACCTGACAAGGGTAATTTCCTTTACGATTCTGTAGAAGGATATATATATTTATAAGGAACTTGAACCTGACTGTACAGACATAAAAATATACATTAAAATGGTGTGACAGGAAAATATTATGTTAACAACTATTTTCCAGTCTGTAAAATATGGGGAAAGTGCATAAATTCATGGGCTGGAATGAGAAATTGTCTCCCTTAACTCCATTGTGTTATAATGAGGGCCTTCCACTTTTGTTAAGAAATGGAGCCTTTAGAACCTAGCAACAAAAAGAGTTCATTTATATTAAAGATTTTTTTAAGGATGGACGTTTTAAATCATTTGACCAATTTGTAGAAGAATTTAATATTCCTGGAGCTCAGTTTTCCCGTTTCCTTTGGATAAGACATGCTATTCTTTGTGAATTAAAAAAAGGTATAGAAATGCAAATGTCACAGATTGAAAAATTGTTGTACAAAGAGACTGTCTCGCTAAATTGATTTCAAGGCTATATAGGACATTGTCAGTATCCTTAGACAAAGGCAAATTGGAAGTTAAAGAGAAAAAGGAGAGAGATTTAGGTAAAGATCTAAATATAAAAGAATGGAAGCAGGCAGATAGTTTAATAAAATGGATTTCTATGAAAATAAGACATCAAGTTGTTCAATTTAATTATAGCTTATTCAGAAGACGTATTTATGTCCTGTTAAATTGCACAAATGTGTAAAGAGGTTGTTACTATCCTGTAGAAACTGCAAGATACTCCATAAGCGGTAATGTTTACATATACTTAGGCATTATTTGGAGAGCAAACCTTTTCATTTAAAGGTTTCAGGAAATCTTCTATGCAAAATGAAATCTTTAGGTGTGTTTAGGCTGAATTACAAAGACTTATTAATTACACCAGTGGAAAAGAGATATCTTGGTTTGCTTCGACTCTTCTTAACAATTTCTTTCTGTGTTTCTACAGGAAGACATTAGATTATGGGCTAGGCAGGGGACAAAGGTGGTCTGCGTCATGTGTGGTAGAATATCTAATTTATCCTATTCCTCAGCATCTTATTTATTAAATATTCCACAAGAGTGGTGAGACAGAAGAAAACAAAGCTTGTGAGGTATATTGCTCAGATGGAAGGGAAGGCCATATAAACATATGCAGACAACGGGGATGCTGGGAAATGGCCAAGAGATATCATTTAAAGAGATATCATTTACAGTATGAAAAGAAGGGAAAACCTCAGAGTGCTGCAATGCATTATTGTGCAAATTCTCAGGCGTTTAGTCCAGTAAAGTACTAAATAAGCAATGAAATAATCACTAAAAGGGGCTATGGCATTTTGAAACTTTTCCCTGACAGCTCAGTTGAGAATATCATGGCTCTGCATGGTCAGGAATGGGAGCTAATGCTGTGATTGCTATAAAACGCCTCACTTTTGTGAGAGCAGACAATGTGCCACAAGAATTGGAAGCAGGCCGGTCCCTTGGCATAGGACATAGGTAGAGCTTCACCACCCTCTCGCATTGACATTGGCAATGTGGTTTTGGAGTGCAATTCAGAGATCTGTTTGGTAGAAAGCTCAATTTTGCTTTGATAGTTGCTGCCCATAATTTTCCTCCAATGAAATTACAACCTTATCAGGAACATGCTTATTTTCACCCACCTATTTCAGCAGATGATAGTACTTCAAAAACTCCTGCAAAATGAAAGGGGATATTTTAATGTTGAATAAAACTTATTATTCTTCAGCTGGGGTTGGCTCATTCTTCTCAGCCCTAAATAAATGTGTTTTCTTCCTCCTGGCAAATAAACAAATAAATGGAAGACCAACAGCTTAGAGAGGGAAACAAAAGGGAGTACTTCAAATGTAGTCTTACTAATGAGTTAATCAGCATGTTGGAATGCTAATAAGCACAAGTTAGTAACTGGATCATCTCCTTTCTATTGTCCACTGGGAAGCTACATTTAGGAAATTAATTCAAAATTCGTATTTAACTCACTTTTCTTATGAATTAATGTGCATATTTACATCTACCATGTGGCAGTATCATTGGTGCCTGCTTTTTTTCTGCTTCTTCTCTCCATTAATAATTACTATTCTCTAATAAAAATTAGAGGATGGAGGAAATAATACTAATCATGAATTCTAGCACTGTCACACAAAGATCCTCATTAGAGTCTGCAATCACATGTTGTTTAAATAAATGCCTGTAATTCTTGCCTTTGCATCTGTAGTATCCATTTTCCCTCCATGACATCAGTCAAGTCTTTCCCTGTTGACTCACACCTCTTGCACAAGCACTGGCCTTTCTTTCTGAGGAGGAGTATCTTTGGTGCTGGTCTAAGGCAAGAGAGGGGAATCAATTTGCAATGGGCTGGCTGTGCTTGTGGCCTTTGTCATCCCAATTCCTTCCATTTAAAACAGCGCTGTGATGGCAGGAAAACGTCACTGGGATGCCCTTCACCGCATAGACAACCACGAGCAGGATGAGAATTGTGACTCTGAGAAGCAGCTCATTCACTACAAGTAAGTAAGGCACCTGGTGGAGAGGGATAAAGCTGAACAAAACGCTGTGTATATAAACACACCAAATAGATGGACCCATTGAGAGCGCGATCCGCCGCATGCAAACCTCCCGACATGTCTCCTGGCTTGTGCTGCAATAGAAAACAGTTTGGCTATTCCTATTAATTTCTGTAGTTACCATTAAAGGCAATAGCACAACTAATGTTATATCAGGCCCAATTACGCTGCTTCTATTTTTTTTTCTTTCATGCTGTGGCATTTCCTTTCCCTTGAAAACACTCTTTCACTCAGTCTAGCAATTAACTGCTTGAACAGTATAATAAGGAAGCAATTAAGAGGTGACAGAGAAAAATTAACACTCCATTTCACATTAAAGGCCAAGCGAGTATCCTGGCCATTGTGAGTTAAACGTGTCTTTGAAAACCTGTAGTTTGGATGTATTTTGCTTTTGAATAAGAAGCCAGCTCCATGTTTTTTTGTCTAGAGTCCCAATCTGAAAATGGATGATAACTAATTGGGTGCTGTCTGCTTAAACAGGCTGTATTAATTGCAGTTTGTTCTCCTGTAAGTGTCAAGGAAAACAAAATCTTTGTAATGTGTAGGCACAATGTACGCAGCCTTAATTTGAATATGCATGTACCAGAGCAAATAAAGCAAACTACTGGATGCAATGTTGCCATGGCAGACAGTATTTGCATAATAAATAACAGCTATCATGAGACTTTCTTTATGAAGTTCTCTGCTGTGTTGTCAGCTGTAAGAGCCCTCGATAAAGGAGCCAATATTGAGAAAGTAAGAGTGTGTTTTGCTTGCAAATGCAACATCCCAACCACAGTCATTGTTAATCATATGTGATTCTGGTGCTGCTGACAAAACGTAGGGGGTTGCATTGCTTTGCACACGTGGGTGCACGAACTGCACAGGGAATCACGCTAAGTGACTCTCAAAAAGTGCTGATTTTTTTTTTTTGGCAAGGCCAGATTTTCCAAATCTGGGCTTTGGAGGCTGTGGGTTTGACTCGAAGTTGTTAGCTTGGCCTGCCACGTCGTGTCAACCCAGGGCCCTGCTTTGTGACAATCCAACAAGTGGGACACAGTGGAGAGGGCTGGAACAGTGCTGCGGTTTATTTTGTAATGGGTCTAATGCTCCAACTGAGTTTCATGGAAGTTTTGGTGTGATCAGTATATACACATAACTTTAGGACCTGTATGTGCCACTGAGATCACCTGAGTGTTGCTACTGATTTTGGTTGGGTTTGGATTGAATCGGGGTTTAGCGCCTGTGCTACCTTACAGAAATACATCTTCACATCCCAATAACTTCTGCTCTGTGTCCCCAGCAAGTCTCTCTCCTTCCAGAATAGGAGATGGGGAGAACCTGTGGCTGTTTGCCCCAGTTCTGTGCTAGCAGAGCTCTGTCCTTCGGATCAAGGCCTTCTGGAGGCTCTTGATGTTGTTCTGTCCTCACTACCTGCAATACAGGCCCTTCGTGTAGAGCTGGTTAAAATACATATATATATATAAAGTTTCATTTTCAGCTGAAGGGTTTCGAACCTCAGAGTGCTGCAAAACTTTCATGATCAAATCATAAAGCTTTGTGAGACTCCTTTGCTTTGGGGTTTCATTACAAATTGTAAGCACTGGGTCACTGGGGAGTCACTGAATATTGATAGTGAGCAAATGGATGTGTTGTGGAATTTGATATTAAAATCCATGACTTTGATGCAATACTAGCTAAAAGGGAGAGGTTTTGGCTGGATTTTACTTCGAGCTTCGTATTTTCTCTTTGTTGAACTGTCCAGGAAAAGCAGATGAAGGCAGTCATTTCTTCCACAATATTAGGGAGAACAAAGGGACGATCTGAGGTGGAATGTAGGAAAGAGCCTGAGGATGGAATTAAAGACAATAATAAATCCATAGCTGAGACTGTGTGCTTGGAGGTCAGCGAGGTTAGAGGAATATGGCTCACTGGCATGGTAGGGAGCATGGTGGAAGTGAAAGAGAGGACCCCTTTGAGAAGAAACCTCCTGGAAGGCTCACAGCATCTGAAGCAGGTGCTGCTGATGGTAATCAGCCCGTTCTGGGGTGGATTGGTTGAGTAATCTAGGCTGCCATTAAGTTCGGAAAAGGGGAGAGGATGCTGATTTACAAACAAAAATAATCTGACTTTGACCAGGACAATGCCTTTGTTTCTCTTTTGTTCCCACTCCTTTGCAAGAGAGCTACATTGATGCTTTCCAGACTCACGGAAAGCAAAGCATGGAAAATCTAAACCAGCCAAACAAACAAATGTTGTCAAAGTTTGTATGTGTGGATTTAATGAGCTTTGATTAGGATTTTAATTGAATTGAATTGATTTTAATTGACTTGGCTGACATGGGAACTGAGTCAACTTGTAACATCAGCAGAGGTATTCTTATTTCAGATATTTCTTGTAAATGCTCCTAGGTGTGATTTAAATAAGTAATTAACCATTTAGTCATATAAGACCTTCCATCCCAACCTTTTCCAAAATGTGGTTGAGAAACAGACTGGTAGTACTCCCCATCTGGTAATACTGGTCTGGGGTGGGGACTGGCACAGTGAAAAGAGTTGTTTCTCAGTCCTCCTCTTTTCCATAAATTATTGAGAAATGAAACAGTGCAGAAACTCATAGGAGGCTTTTCAGAGCGTGCTACCAATTATTAATATGCAGCAGAGGTTACTATGTTCCTGATACAGGTTGAATTTTGGAAGCACATAGAGGTTTAATTTTTATTTTTCTATAATAATTATATTTATTTAGATATGTAGTTTATTGTAAGGGATAAGCTGGCTATCTATAGATATGTAAGCCATCATTCTCAAGTTTTCTTTTGGTCTGAATATAAGAATCTGGATGTATTTTTTAGCTAATGGACGGATCATATAATATCTGTAGTACCTAATATCTTCTCCTAAATAGAAAAGAAAAAAATCTCTTCAAACAAGCAACTCTAGATCTCATACAACAGCACAGCGTGTGTCAATTCACACAGTGTCATGTGACATGAAACTACTTAATACAACCTGACTTGGAATGGCATTTGTATTGCCCATACCATAGAATAAAAAAAAAATAACACTTTCACAAATGAGTAGTTATCTTTTCCAGTTGGTGGTATTTTGCTATTTGCAGGTCAAAATGAAAAACAGGTAAGGGTTAGTAAGCTACCTTGAAAAGAAATATTACAGTAGGGAAGAGATTTGATAAGGCCTTAACCATGCTGGCAGTATGAGCAAAAGAAATGAAAGGATCACCCTACCTTTAGATGTGGTGTGAACTAAAGCAGGGGGAAATCCAGAGAGGGTATTTCAGCTTTTGAACAACAAGCTTGTGAGCTAAGAGGATTTTAATTAAGGTTAAAGGAGAATTTTAAGGAACGGAGAGAAGATTTTATGTATTGGCAAAGGCTGAAGGCACCTTGATGTTCTCCATGTCGTCCCACACATCACAATACAATGTTAGTGCAGGGGCACCCCAGAGATGTGCAGATTATTAAGCAAAAGTGGCCAGGGCTGGGTGCTCTCCTCCCCATCTCCCCACTGTGCTGTTCCTGTTCACGTTGCCTGTTGAGAGAACAGCTCTCAGGTGTATCCTCACCGTGAAGACATGGAAATGTGCAGCCTATTCTTAATAACTGTAATTTGCTCCATGGTTCAGAGCTGTGAGTCCTATGGATGCTGTACAAGAAAGTGGCTTGGAGAAGCTGCCTGATAGTGACAGCCATCTGTAGTACCTTAAGCAGTATCTCTTGTAGTACCTCAAGCCCTACAAAGGCAAGAAGTGCCATAGCTCTGTGATCTGTGAGATCCTTTTGGATGCAACCACGTAATCTTGCTGGCTTCTACAAAGCTACACAGCTCAGAGCAGAATTGCACATCATCTAACTCAACTATTTCTTTGCCTACAAAGTCCTGAGACATCAGAAATATTCATTGTAAATTTATTTTAGCTATTTTCACAGATTTTTTTTTACAAAGCTTACTAAAATAAGCTTGTTGTGAATGTATCTTGTTCTCTTGCCATGGCCCCATGCTGCCACTGCCATGGCAACCACGAAATCTCCTCTCCTTCCCTTCCAGGTCCTGGCTGCTCAGCCAGGGAGCTCTGCTAATGATGCCTCGACCATGGCAATGCCTCTTTCCAGGACCGGGGCTGCTTCCTTCTGTTCCCTACCTGCTGCAGAACTGCAGATGTCCTTTCTTCTCCATCCCACTTCAGTCTAGGGGAATAGTTGTGTTTCTGCTGTGTGAATGGATAACATATTAGGTGGGGTCTTGTGCTGGTTAGGTAGTCTTCAGGCAGTGCTTGGGAGGGGCTGGGTGGTACTTAGTGGACATGCTTGTCTGTGTGATGCCTACACATCGTTTCTCATAGGAAAAGTATAGCTCCAATGACTTTCAATCAAATTTTGAATGTTTTAATACCCTTTACATACAGGATAGATCTTTTTTTCACAGAGGGAAGACAGGACATGCAAAAACTTAGGAATGAGCACAGCATGACAGTTTTGCAAACTGCCATGAAATGAGGATTTATTTATTAGGTTGTTGATCTCCCTGGAGGACCTGAGAGCAATATGGGCAGGAGTCATGCTGACTCAGGCAGGAGTGAGGAACGCACTCAACTTGAAGGCAAACGGTTTTGTTGCACAATCCAGGGATGTAGGCTGGATGAGCTCAGCTGTCACTCAGTCTGTTAATCCCTCAAATCTTTTGCGCTTGAGGATTAATTTCTCTAAATATTGTGCCAAATATAATAGCCTCTCTATCTATCGCACTATTAGACTTGTACGAACGACAAGGAGCCTTTTGTCTCCCTAATAGGATTCAGCCCTAATTCTGAAATCATAAAGCACGAGTTTAAAATATAATAATTAATATATATACTTTTTCCACTGGTAGATAGGTAACAGCTGGACAGTTGCAAAGCCCTAATCCTGCCCATTACACCAGTCCTACAGCAGGAACAGGCCAGATAACAGTTGTACTAGCTTGCCTTTGATTTATCCCAGAATAGGAGATTTTCAGGATGACAAAGATTTGAAGTAACACTGTCACAGTGTGCCCTTCCATTGCCATGTCCTGATCTGCCATGTGTGCATGTTTTGGGGCAGAAGGAATCCAGGTATATTTACCATGCTGGGCAAAACTGCATATGTGAGAACAACCACCGTGACTGATGTAGTTATATGAAGGAGTGCATGCTGGTCCGAGTAAGACAATCCCAACCATATTAATGATGGCAATACTTTCAGATGAGAAATGGGTTATTAGTAAATTCCAGATTAGAATGACTTAAGTCCAGGATAATAATATGATAGCAGTCAAACCTGCAATCTCAACCCATATGATAATAAATTAGCTTTAAGGGTGCCAAGTGAAATAAAAGCTTTAAATTTGGAGTCATTAAGACTTTCACACTTTTGCTTTTCAGTGAAAGTGAATGCAGAAGTACAGGGATGCTGGATGCAAATGCTTTCACTGTGTTAGTTCCTAGCAATCTAAAAAGCAATGGCTATCTTTCCATAAATCAGGGTGAAGTAAAAAAGTCTTCTTTAGTGGGATATTAGTTCGCTCTGGGTAGCAGAGAATTGAATGAGGTGTGGGTACAGATGTGCAGTGTGGGGACATGCAGATGGAACTCAGTGGTCCATTGTGAGTTCCCACATCTGGGGAGGCTGTAGGGATGGCTTTGCCCCATGGTTTGCACTTGTCTGCTTTTCCCTTTCCCTTCCCATGCCTTTGAATGCCTGCTATTTGCAAACCTGCCGTTAAACTCTGCTACCACTGAACCCATATTAAACTGGAGGCATTAGAGAAATCAGCTGGAAAGCTCAAAACATTCTTGAAGGTCAGCATAAAGACTCTTATGAATGACAAAGAAGAAAATTGGAGTCAATGAGACACGATTGTAGGGGAAAAATATTCTCTCTTACACAATCCAGTGACTGAGGAAATTCCCCAGAGGAAGGAGTGTAAGGTGCTTCCTACATGACAGTGAATGACAGCTTTTTCATGCACTGTGGCTCAACAGTTACATTTTTCCCCTGAGAAGCCAGTGAGAAAGAAGAGACCGACCCTTTTCTCAGAACATTAATGCTCGCTCACATCTCAGCTCTTCTCCGTTTTCAGCGTTCTCTATTTCAAGTCCAAATCTTCCTCTGCTTCCATTGAATCCCGAGCCAGTCTGTTGCATGCTGAGGTTTGAATCAGTAAAAGAGGAGGGAAAAAGGAATGCCTGGAGCAGAAGGACAGTGTGGACCTTCTGCCATCATCACCCTAAGGATGAAGCAGTGACATCCCAGGGCCCCCACTGCTCTCTGTCCCCCTGTGTGAAGCCGCTACAGAGGGAAGAGAACTGGCTCCTGGTAGCCTGCCTTCTAGCAGGAGATGGCCTGGGTTGTAGCAGCCTAAATGTAATACACAACTTTTGAGAGCCTATGAAGCCCCTTAGGCAACTAACTGCTATGCAGTCTCAAAGCAGAAGCTGCTGTTGGTTTCTTTTGGGTTACAGCTCCTTAGCAGGGGAGTCCAAAGATGCACTGCTTCTTTCCCTCGACTGTCTCATTTAGCATCTTGTTTGCTTTTGCCTCAATACCATTCTCGTTACCTTTCTTTTCTTTTTCCCTGAAGGGCCTTGCTTGCTGACTCTCCCAATGGCTTTGCTGAGGTTTCGATGCCTAACTCTTGTGAGGTGAGTGGGGTGCAGTGAGGATGCTGGTGTAAGCATGTTCTGTAATTCTGTTCCCTAAATTCATCGTTCTGGGTTAACAAATAAAACCTACAAGGCTTCTTCTCGGGTCTCATGAAGGCCTTGGTCTTTGTTATTTTCCAGCTCCAGCCCCATCAGCCTTCTAAGCCAACCTTGCACCACGTCCTGCCAGGCTCTCCCACACAGGTCAATCTCATTTCTACTTTGGATTGTTACAGTTTAAAGATAGCATTTCCCTTTCTTGCCTCACAGCATTCAAATGCTAATTAGATCCCTTAAATGTCTAGGAAGTTATCCCAGTTTACACATATATGGTTTATTAACTCACGCTCATTTCAAACCTTTTCTTTGATGTAGGCTAATGGAATTATTCTTTTAGAATCACTTTAAAAGGTGACTTCTCTTTCTTTCTTGCTGGATGGTGTTTCTCCGAGGCACATTTTATTTGGATAAAATACTGCTTTTCTATGGGCTAGCCCTGAGCATTGCCAGACTTCAAGCAGCAGAAATACAGTTGCTTTCTATTTGCAACAACTTTTTCAAGTTCACACTTCTACTCTTTGTTGAAACAATATTTATTTTACCTCTCTTTCCGTAGCTAATAAGAGAGAGCAGGCCGGGTTTGCACAAATCCATCTGCCTGCAGAACATGGCCATGTGCGCCAGCATTTGTTTCCAGCTGTTTTCTTGTCATCAGCTTTTAATTTCACCAACTACCTGCTTGTGCCTCTCCTCTTTTTTTTTTCTTCCCCCCCCTCCCCACCTCAGGTATTTTGTGCTGTTATTGTGATTGTCAGTTCTGTTCTGCTTGAAAGGTTTCAGTGTATGTTGCCATGGTTACAGGTGCCAGAATTGGAGAGAAATGAAGGGGGTACCACGGCACCGTAGTGACTCTGATGGAGGCTTAGCACTGAGATGTTAGATATTACTTCCCTGGATTCCACATTATTTGAGGATGGATCCGTTTTAATAGAATATTTAAATGCTTGCCTGAATATAGATTGCACTAAAATGGAATTATGCGGAACTGGATTTAAAGTAAATGAATTTTTTTTTAGCAGGCTTTTTTTCCCCCCCCACCTTTTCTTAATGAGTGCACACGCAGCCTTTGGGACAGCCTGCAACTAAACGTGTAGAGTGCATCCAGAGCACGTCCTGCTGCACGGGTGGTGTGAGCCCCTTTTGGTTTGATCTGCCATGGAGGTGTGTGGGGGACAGAGTATATTTCTTCACAAAAGTTCAGAGAAGAAGATCAAAAACTCTTTTTTTTTTAGGAAATAGCTGCCTCAGAACGATTTCCTGTACCAGAATGAGGAAGGCGTTTGGGAAGTAGGTGCATATTTTCTCCCTTCTGCTGTCTGTGCAGTGATAGCACATGCTTCGAGAGGCTTGCGGGAGGCTCACAGGCAGGATGCCATAAGGGTTTCCTCAAAACCAGAGTTTCTTCTTCCATTTCTCATTGTATAAGCTTGATGCTTAATTCAAAGCATGGCAAAGTCAATGGAGAAGCTCCTAATGACAGCAGCAAAATGTAGAACACATCTTGGATCAGGTTTTTAGCAACCTTCTTTTCCCACATTGCTTGAGGTAGCGTGAGACTGTTTTAAGTCCTTTGCCCATCAGATTGCCTCAATCAGTTCATCCTGCTCACTGTGCATCCATGGGTGATGTGTGTCATGTGTTCCTTAACCAATGGGATGGTGAAATGCCCAAGGGCTGTTGCGTGTTTGAGATGGGTGGCAGGACGTCACGCTGGTCCCAAAGAAAGCCCCTGCTTTCCTTCCCTAGAGAAGAGATGGAGCTCCGTTCAGGGGTGACATCTGAAGCTCCTGCCCATGTGAAGGGAAATTGTGTAAGAGAACATATCCATGCACATATTTATGCACACGTGTAGCTATATATGTACGTAATTAAAATCATCATTCTGAAGGAGCTTTAAAATCAAGTGGTGTCTTCCTAGGTTCAGAAATTTTCTTTTGAACCTGTAGAAAGAGAGCAAACAGGATGGCATCATTGCAGTGTTGATTAGTGATTATAATTGGGGAGAAATGGTAATATGGCATTTTATCAACAGATGAGGTTTTTACAGTGATTCAATTTATAATCTGTAAGATGCAAAAAAAAAAATACAAATAAAAATAAGTGGAACAAGTAAAAGAAGTTACTCTTCATCTTTTCCCTTAATTTTTATTTTCATTTCTTATTAGCCCCTCCTCTTGGAAAATGGCTCAATTAGAGCTGTTTTACATCCAGCCATTGGGATTAATCCTATGGAGTAGCTTTGATAACAGTTAGAAAAGTGGAACTTAGAAAAAAAAATGCAAAAATGGCGAAAATGTAAAAAATGCAAAGTTGCATTTACCCTAATGAGAGTGTTGATTTCTTTTTCATAGCTGGCCCTCTTCTGAGGTGGATTAGAAACAGCAGTGTGTGTTAAGTGCAGAAGGACAGACGTGAAGTGTCTGGGATCTGTAATTTGGTTGGTGGCTCTGTCCCACCTGGGCACACTGCAGTTGGATGTGGCTGTCTGGAGAAGGAGGGGTTGGGCTGTGGAGTGAATCAGCTCAAGGGTGAATAAAGCTTGGGGCAGGAATGTGGTTAAACTCTGTCTTGGGTGGGTTTTTAGGTTTAGATCTTCCTTCATTTGTAAGATCCACACTGGTTTATGAAAAAAAATGAGTATATAAAGATCTATTCCATTCTTCATAAACCAATGCGGATCCTACAAATGAATCACAGAATCACAGAACTGTAGGGATTGGAAAGGACCTCCAGAGATCATCTAGTCCAACCCCCCTGCCAAAGCAGGCTCCCTGCATCAGGTTGCACAGGTAATGAATGAAGGAAGATCTAAGCCTCCAACTTCACAAGTGCCTAACCTCCCCCCCAGGACAGAGTTTAACCACATAAAGCTGTGTTGCAGCCCCACGAAAATTACACCTGATGATCAGAGCAGCTCAGAGTGCACACATACTGAACTTTTCACCGGTTAGGTATATAATATCTATATAATCCCACTTACTAATGATGGTATGGTCACCTTTAGTGTACCTTGTGGCATCCAGACAAGGGCTGTGGCTGTGCAGTTTCCACCAGAGTAGCCAGGGTAACTCCGTGCAGCACTGAAATATGCTTTGCAACACCCCCATCCCAGTGCTCCGCTCATATTTGTGAATTCTGCTCCACCAGCTGGATACCTCGAAGCTGAGAGCTTAAAAGCCTGTGGTGCCCCTTTGTCAGCCTGGGCCTAAATTTTTAACTCTACGTACTGCAGAGAGCTGGTTTGGGGCATGCTAGGGGAACTGCATCTGCTTTGTTTGAGCGCTCGCTTTGTATAAGAGCTCAGCAAACACACACGGCTTCCACAAAACGGGACGTCATATTTTCCTGTGATTTTGCAATTGCCTGTCTTTAGGTTGAGGGACAAACGTGCGCCCAGGATGAAAGGAGCTGCATCAAAATCAGTGTTTACACGAAGTCTGTAAACAAAGCAGCATCTGCTTGGCTTGCTGCAGTGTTTCCAATTCATTGCGGTACCTAATTGTCGTCAAACTGTTGTGTTTTCCTTGACGCTGAATATAATTTACAAGGAGAGGTAAGTGTAGCACCCGCTCGTCTCCTGATGAATGAACGGATCCACCGCTTTGTGCTTGACTTTCAAATTTTGACTACGGTTTGTACCTGGTGAAATGAGCGTGTGGAAATGATTTGTCAGTGTTCTCTGCCTGTGCCAACTCCAGGAGTTGTTGCTGCACAGGACAACAACGACCACTAGTGGCTAAAGAGAAATTTTCCAAAATTGGTAAAACTGAAAGAGAAAATCCATAGGTCCAATACACCGAGTTATTGCAGCAGACAACAGTGGACGGATTTAGTGTGCTAAGACTTAATCACAGAATCACAGAATGGCCCGGGTTGGAGATCTGTGACCACAAGGATCATGAATCTCCAACCCCCTTGCCAGGCAGGGCCACCAACCTCCCCACTTAATACTAGACCAGGCTGCCCAGGGCCCATCCAACCTGGCCTTGAACACCTCCAGGGACGGGGCATCCACAGCCTCTCTGGGCAGCTGTTCCAGCACCTCACCACTCTCATAGTAAAGAACTTCCCCCTGACATCCAACCTAAATCTTCCCTCCCTCAACTTAAAACCATTTCCCCTTGTCCTGCTGTTATCTACCCTTTCAAAGAGTTGACTCCCCTCCTGTTTATAGGCTTCCTTTAGGTACTGAAAGTCAATTTCTCCTTCCAGACCACGCTGTCTTGCCCTTACTCTGCCCACCATCAGTTCAGCTGCTATGCTCGTGCACAACACAAGGCCATCAGCAGCAGTGGCTTCCAGTGCTGTCCCATCTACAGAGAACCCAGACCTCACACTCTGTATAGGTACATTCCATCAGTTCTCTGTTCTGCAGTTATTGCTTCTCCTGTTGTTTAGCATCTTCTGTTCCTTGTCTTCCATGCACTTTTTAATTGGTTAATTATTCTATCCATATGCTACACACACACTAGTGAGCCAGTTATTAGCAATACCACATGTTCAGCTCCCTCTGTACATCTTTAAATTCTATATTTAGGCATTTTCTGGTCTCCACAGTCTCCTTGTGCAATACGACGGGTGTGTCATGTAAGCCTTTTGTTAGCTCCTTCATGGGCTGTAGGCATCCTGCTCGTTAGTCTATTATCTCAGTGATCCTCACTCGTGCTCATGGGCTCCCTGTCACTTCATGCGTGCCGCCACAATAATTATGCATCATTTTTTTTCCTGGCTAAGGAAACACCATGCGAGCCTGGTGCCCTTCATGGGCAGATGGTACAGGCTGCCAAAAGTTACAAGAGCTGCTCCCCTAGATCAGGCACCACCTCATCCTTGATGATCCTTGAGGTCCCTTCCAACTCAAGCCATTCTATGATCCTCGGCCAACTTTGCCTCACAAGTGAGGTCTGCAGTGAAACCGTCTGCATCCTGCATGAAGTCGGCTCCGTGGAGGCGAAGGGACCACAGAGTATCCAATCCCTTGGCAAAAGCCTTTCGCTAAGTGAGTGCAGGCAGTGCTGGGCGATGGGAATCGGGCTTTTTAGCATTATTCCTGCTGCCCCCCTCCGCCTCTTTGTAAAATCGCTGCGCTGTTTTGCAGTGGTTGCAGTACCAAGCAGCAGAGGAAGGTGGCATAGGAGGAAAGGGAATCAGAGGTTTGTTAAGCGCAAAGATGCTGCAGTGGGCACTGCTGCCTTTGTGCTGCTATTGAACCCTGTGTGAACTGAGTAAAAAGAGAGGGAAGTTCGAGAAACGTAGAATGAAATGCAGATAATAGAGAAGCGCACACCGATCTTGACATTCCTGCCTTGACTTTGTGTAGTCCCTTCCTATTTCTTGCTATTAGTCTGAGTAAAATGGGTTTTCCACTGCTCTTTGGGTGCACTGGGTGCTGCAGCAAGGGCAGGATAGTCATCTGATCCACAGCAGAGCTAATTTCCCCCATCCATGCAAATGTGTGTAGGTCACGTTGTTGTTAATGAGCTGCAGGCGTGATTGGAGGGGGAATGCACTCCAACACTCACTTTACGAGGCAGTGTGTAGTTATTGTTCTGAATGGTTTCTGCAAAGTGTAGCTGAAACCCAGCCAGGGGCATGGTGCCAAAGGAAAGGGGGAAAATACTTAAGGCAGACAGTTTGCCAGTAGCTTAGCAGCTGTCAACTAGTTGTTCCAGGAAGATATAAAGATTTAAGATTAATGATACCTGGCTCCTGCTCTCTTTCTGTGTATATAGTGTATAGCACTGGAGAAAAAGAAAAAGAGGCTGAGCACTAAGTGCTAAAACAACATCTCCTGTTTACAAGAGATTTTCTTCCCAGATGGCCGTGGTGAGAGGTAAGGTGGTTCTCTGCTCAAGGAGCTCAGGCTTTGGAGCTCTTTGCTGATTTCTCCTTTCTGGGAAGACCCAGATTGCCTTTGTACAGAAAGGCCTGCACTTGGACCCTGGAAACTATAAAAGGAGATAATACCTGGCTCTGTACTTCTACTGAAAGAGAGTCCTCCTTAAGGGGGCCATAAGGATGTATGGTAAGGAACTAAATCTATCAGCAGGAAATCACATCCAGAATGAAAAGAAAACTTTGGGAATTTCCTCTTACCCTCCTTTGTTTTTAACTGCAATACAAATTTAAAACAACTTCCAGCAGCTTGTCAGAGGACAGGAAAAAAATTCACAAACACCTGGTGACATTTTCTTTCTGTCTTTCTATGGAAGCGGGTTACTGGTGCCAAGGGAAGCAGGAACATTTGGCTTTTTGATGGCAGGGAGAATACAGGAGGGTTGAGCCCATTGCCTAAAGCATTGTTTAATTTATGGGCTTGTTGTCCTTCAGCCTTTCTGGCCAACAAAAGTGGGAAAAAGCTGCATCCTTCCCTGTGGAAAGTCTCCAAAATCTTGAAATGGGCACTGATTTCTGTTTCTTTGTTGGTGTGGTGAGCCTTGGGAACTGTTCATGCTCAAGCAGCCTTATGGGACAGCTGTGATGGTATTAGCTGGCTCTCCATCCATGCTGGAGAAAGTTGGTCACCGATTCTGGACTCAAGAAAAGTCAACAGCTTTGAAGCAGCTGATGTGGCATTTCTACCTCTGGACTTTTAGGAACTCCTCCTTGATTTTGCAGAGAATCTGTGCAGATGTACTCAGTGGTTGTTGAGGTCCAAGGCAGGACCTATTTGCCTGTCACACCAATAAAACCTTTCTGCTTCCTGATCCATGGTTTGGGAATGAGCAACGCCGCGTGGCTCACTGCAGCTGGAGCGTAAGCTTCAATGGCACTGTTGCTGAGTGCAGGTGCTTCTCCCAGAGCACCAAACCATTTTGGATGACTTATTCTAGGAAACCATTATGTACTTGTGGGCACTGCATAAGTAGAAAGAAAAAATAATTAACTTAATTAGATAGGCAGCTGAGTGTGATTGATGTGCTGGGAGCTATTGATTCAGACAGGGAAAATTGAACCCTGCAAGGCATCATGACCTGCCTCACCATCACAGCCAGAAGAAGACAAAAATCTTTCTCATTTCCAACCCTCCTTCAAGTTCTTTTCTTCTACCTTTCTTCCTCTTTCTGTTATATTTTTCTTTCTTGAAACACTGCACCATTTTGGTCATTTCAGCTCTATGTTAGTAGGTGGCAGCCTCCATCAAGTTTTGAAACCCAGTGAGATGTTTCTCCTTCCTTACCAGTTGGGTCCTGAAAATGGTGCAAAGCTCCTGCTAAGGGTTGGCTAACTGGACCAGAAGGATCCCTGCTCTCTCTTTCCTATAACAATTCATATGTGCTACACTGCCAGCAAACCTCACATGGGGACGCCTTCCTTTGTGGTCTCATTTCCTCCTGCAATGTGACTTTTAATCATACCTGTGAAAATTACTCTCCTCCAGCACGGTGATCAACTGGTTTCAGATGTTAATGCTCTTCTGCAGTTGGGGAGCAAATGGTTCAGTTTGGATTTGGTAATTGCCCTCACAGCCGTGTCTGAAAATCCCATTAAGAGACCGTCCAGACTGAACAGGAAAGGGGAGCGCTGGGCTGGGGCAGAGCTCAGCTTTCCTGGGGCCCTATGAGCACTGCTGGCATACAGCCATCAAAGTGCTAATTTATTGCAGTTATTTTCCAGAAGTTCTACCTTAGTAAAATAACATCAGCCTGAGACACATCCTTCCCTGTGTCTTTCCTCTCCTGACCCAAGAAGGAGGCAGAGTGGTAGTGCGGAGAGGGACACCTTGGCCAACCTCTTAAGGAAAAGCTCTCTGAGGTACACACACATCTATATACATTTAAATATTTGTGTATGTATATATATTTATAGGTATGCTTGGGTCACCAGCTGATGGAAGAGTACCTACTATTGGCTCCACCAATACGGATCTGAGAGTATCATTCCCTCAGCGAGGCACAGCTAAAATGCTCTCTGTGCAGTAGCAGGCAGGAAGAGCAAATGTGGTCTGGCAGGCATGGCCACACGCTGTGAATTCAGTGATGCTGCCCTTGGCCATGGGAGGGGAGGGGTTGGAGCAGTGCCTGTGCCTGCCCACATCTTCATGCAGGAGCTATCAGGTGCTTGTGGAGCATTTCAGCTCTCTTCTCATTCCCCTTGGGGCATTCAGCTGATTCATTTCTCAGGTTGTCTGACTGAACCTCCACCTCTGGAGAAAGAAATGGGAGGACGCACTTAGCTGGTTTGAAAGCCCTTCTATAGAATCATAGAATCATTAAGGTTGTAAAAGACCACTAAGATCATCTAATCCAACCATCAACCTACCCCTGACATTCCCACTAACCATGTCCCTCAGTGCCGCATCTCCACAGTTCTTGAACTCCTCCAGGGATGGTGACCCCAGGCAACCTGTCCCGGTTTGGATCCTTTCCCAGTCTGATTTATCTGTATTGATAGATAGATCACCATTTTTCTCTTTCAAAGCTGATGGCCTTGTGTTTGTCATCACAAAATATCTCAAAATTAGCCAACTGTGCAAGTCTACTGAAGGCAGATATTTTAAAAATAATCATCTCCATTGCAGATAAATGGAGTAGCAAGTGAGTGATGGATATATTTCTTCATGTAACTGGAATATCATTCCATTAAACTGGACTGAATGTTATAGTAGGCATCCAGTGAATTGGAGAGAAGCACTATTTTCAGCCTCGCATTAATCTAAATGGACACTTTCCCCAAGTTGTAAAATATTTATCTCTTTTCTATCTTGCAGGTTCGAATAACCGTAGTTTTAAGAACATCTCCAATCCATGTCATGAAGGAAGGACTCTGGGAATGGGGATATCAGGCAGAATTGGTCTGTGGTGTACCTGTGGCACACAGAGCAGCCTGAGCTGCCCCACAGGCAGGGGTGAGCACAGAGCTGATGTGTTATGTGTGAGGTGTGTGTGTGGGAATGGGCTCGGAACCAGCTGAGACCGTATCGTCGTACCTCAAGAAGTTCTTTTTTAAAGCTCTACTGGAAAAAATGGATTGAATCCTACCTCTCTACACTCAGGCAACAGCAACACTCAACAGAACCAGCAGCTTTGTCAGCAAGAGGGAGTGTGTCTCTGGGGCACCAGAGCTGTGGTGCTGCCTCTGCACTGAACACTTTATCATAGGGTTTATAAAATGATAGAGGTAGAGGTGGGAGCAGAAGGAACCCTTGTGCAATGACAGCTTGTGGGAGAGCAATGCAGCAGGAGGAACTCTATTTGGTGGAGAACCTGCCCTGCACTGGCAGATTGCTCCTGCAGCCCCAGACTGCTATGCTGGCTCCCTGTTGTACAGCAGTGCTTTCTGCACAGTTTTGCATTCTGTGCTTGGTCTGTGTTGTCTGAGATAAAACACAGTCAGGATTTATGGCTGTGATGCAAGAGCCGGGTGGTTAAAGTTTTATGGACTTCTTGTTTGAGTCACAGTAACAGGGTGGCTGTAAATCTTGGCAGCGGTGTTTGTAGTCTTCTAAAGGGAGTGCATGTCTGATACCAACAAAATGATTTCTTTTATCGCCAATAACGATGCCTACAGCATACAAATCCTTTCTGTGCCTGGGCCCGACTCCCACGTGTCCATGCCTCCTGTTTGGTGCCTCTTGATCCACCAGATGTCACTTGGTTACTCTGAATTTGCTTTTTCCTCTGCTCCAATGTAGCAACTGGTAACTGCCTGTATGTGTGGGTATTACTCTTATCACTCTGCTTTTCTTATTTTGCTGTTAATTTATAAATATTGTAATGCTAAAAGGGTCTGAAAGCAATTAATGGACTAGATTCTGCTGTGATCCACACCCAGTGCTATTTGTAAGAGAGCCCTCTGGGAAAACTGACACTCAATTCATAAACATTGTAATGACTTCTAAGAGGATTTTGCACAAAACCTTCCAAGCATTTTAACTTTCTGCTTTAGTATTCTCCCTCTAAACGTGTGTGATTACAGGAATATATCAATCGACAGGGACTTACTTCAACCTACTGAAAGCTCCATCAGGAAAACATCTGTAGAGAGGATCCTGGTGTGGCTGAGATGGTCCTCTGTAGTGGGAACCCCAAAAACGAGCCTCATCAAATGTGAGGAACAAGATAAAAATCAGTAAAAAACCCATAAAAACTAATACAAGTAAGAGTAATAAAGGTAAGACCACATCTTCATCTCCTGTTATAGATGATGAGATAGATCTGCCAGTGCACAATGCCACGGGGTGAAAAAGAGACAAAGGACACTATGAAACCTCCTTTAACTAGCTAGCCTGCATAAAACTAGCTCTGAATTTTGGATTTTCTTCCATTTGATTTGTTTTCTTTCCCAGTTCATTGCCTCCCTTTGGAGAAACAGAGGCTGGGAGTGTCCATTGGGGTAAAAGATTTAAAAATCTGCTTTCTTCACATTTGTATGGGGAAGAGCTGTTTGCCTTCTTGGCAGTCCTAGCCTCTTGCAAGCCAACTTCTAGTCCAAGCTCTGGCTCCTAGCTCTCCAAGCAATGTCCTAGCAGTGTTTCCTGGCTGTTCAGTCTGGCTGTTCTGTTTCTTCTACTTCTCACTTGCTGAAAAGCAGCTGTAACTGAGTCAGTCCTTGTCTTGCTGTGGCTTTGGATGGTGTGTTCCAGATTTATGTAGCGAGTTCATAGAATTGTAGAATCGTTTGAGTTGGAAAGGACCCTCAGATGTCATCTCGTCCAACTCCCCTGCAATCAACATGGAAAACATTCTTTCTTAACTAACCTCTCACTGCCCTCGTTACTGCAAAAAGGGCTCTGCTCTTTTTCCTTGATTTAGTGTGGTTTTGGTGCAGTTCTACAACTGTCATTTCAGGATTCCTGAAATGACATAAGCCCTTCACATCTGGACAGCTTAAATCATGAAGATGCAATACGTCCACCCAAGAATTCTGCAGTGTAGAAATTAAAAACTGGAGGAACTCAATGCTCCATTGCACACCTGTGGCACCAGATGTTTCGGGGGACATCTGTCTCCATGTTTCCAATGGGCTCTACCCATACCCATACCCATGATGCCCTTTTCTTCCCCTTCCTGCACGTTCTCCAGTCTTAGAGTCCGCTCCTGCCTCTCCACCTGATGAATTTCTCGGTTGTAAATATACCAGCTGTGGGAGACAGCGGTCCGCCCTCTGTTCCTGGTGATGTCTGTGTCCACTGGAGACAATGAGATTACTCTAGACTGAAATTGAAGCCTTCTGTCTCATACAACAGTGATTTTATTGAAACCGTAAATCTGCAAGATGTTTTGGAGTTGCCAAAGTGTCTTGGGCTGTTTTTCATTTAGACTCCAACAAACAAACACAAGTTCTGACCGTATTGTGAAGTTTTAACTTCTGAGACTTTCCTTCTGTTTTAACTGGGAATTGTACTACAGTTGTTGTTGTTGTTGTTGTTGTTTTAATCTTTGTTTCATTTGAAACATCATGAATTTTCTGGGAAAAAAAAGAAAATCCTTCAGTCTGCCAGAAAAACCTTTTTCCTTTTTGGAAACTTCATTTGCTCTTTTACATATGGAATTTCTGAAAGAACTGTATTCCCGCTGTTTTGATCACATCTCCAAGATGGGATCCTGCTTCCAGCTCCCTGTGAGCCTGCCATGAGCAAAGCAGGATTTGCCCTTTTGCTCCTTAAGATGGCCTACGTAGACAGATCTGTTTGTTTAGCAGAGCATTCCAACTAAATGATACCAACAATGTTAAGTAATGAACTTTGCTAATAGATTTTGATGAATTTCAAAGGCCAATTAAACCAAGAAGAGCACAAAGTAGCATCATATAAATATTTAATGTAAACTTATGGATTACATTGTTCTGGTGACTGCTGTCAGAGGCACTTTGAAACCACATGTGGCTCTTGATAGCAAGACAGAGCCAGTTGCAGCCAGAGATGAGTTCAGACTCCCCTAATAAACACCCCTCCTGGGATCACTTTCAAGTGCTAAAATTTTATGAGTAGCTAAAAAATGAGAGCTCTGCAGTCAACAATAAGCATTGTCATATTTCCTCTCTGCCCTAATGAAAGTGATGGAATATACATTTTTAGTACCAAAACCAAAGATAACGTGGTTTTGACAGACAAACGACAAGCAAAGCAAAATGTTCTCATGGAAAGGGAGCCTTTGTAGCCAGCATTGGTCTCCAGATGCTCTTAGAGCAGTGGGTTTGGAAGGAAGCTCGTTGTACCAGCTGCTGTCGGTGACGTGCGCCTGGGCTGGAGCTGCTGCTACTGAGCTCCACGGTACACAAATGGATCGATCCCTGTGTGTGCCATGGGCACTGGAGAGAACAGCACGTTCTGCCCTTGGGTTTGATGAGCTGGTGCTGCTGGCACGGCCGTGAAACCCCTGCGGTAAGTGCCTGCTGGGCTGTTCATCTTCCTTGATTCGCTGCTCCCCTCTTCCCGTTTCAGCCATCAGACAGAGGGGTTGCTCTCAGGATGGGGTAATTTTGGTGGCTGTGCAAGGTGGGATCCATGCAGTGATCCTTGGGCAGGACTTTCCCTTGGATTAAGATGAAGCTATCACACTGGTAGAAGTCAACAAAGGACAGGGAGAGAAGGGCATGAAGAAACTATATGCCAATTAGAAGATGGTCTGAGTGGCTCATTTGCTCAACTAAAATCAGTGGTAGAGGCAGTTTCTAGGACTCCCCACGCAGCACAGATTTCCATCCAGGAATATAGGGCCACTGGAGCTGAGTGGGTTTTCCAAGCAGGGATGCCGGGGGCAGAGGTGCAGAGGAAGCTGTCAGTATGGCTCCTGCCTGCGGGCTCCCATTGGATCCTCCCTCATCACCCAGGGAACGTGGCCAGGAGCAGGTTTCCTGCATGGAAGTCAGGGCTGTGTCTGGTGTGGCTCCCTAATGGAATTTGGATTCATGCAGCCAGTAATGAGCACTTGAGGACAGCATCTCTGCATCTATAAGCCCTCCCTTGTTAAGAAAGAACTTTAATCTGGTTCCCAGATCTCTCTCCATGATAGATTGAGGAGAACAAAACCAAACCAAAACAACCTATATCACAAGTCTCTGACGTCACAGGCAGGTTTTCCCATGTTCACCTCAGCATTTCATGACTGGCATAGTCTGGCATAGAATCACAGAATCATTGGAGTTGAAAGGGGCTCTTAAAGGCCATCTAGTCCAACTTCCCTGCAGTGAACAGGAACACCCACAGCTCCGCCAGGTTGCCCTAATAATAATATAATAATACAATAATAAAAGGTAAAAATGGCAATTTGCGGGTAAAAAGATCCCTAAGCACTCGCAACAGTGGCAACTTAGAATCTCCATTTCCAGAACGTTTTATGATGCTGCAAACATCTGTGTTTAGCACCGTACTGCCTTTTATTTTCAATCGGTTTTCTCATTTGAAAAATGTGTGTATCTCATTATGTCTTCAGCTCTGAGCCAGCATTTAATCCTCTGATTGCATACGGTCGGTACATCATGTGCCATCACACCCACCAAAATAATGAAATGACAGTTCCCTTTGCAAAGTAGAAGACTAGAAATAACTTTCTGCTGAGAGATGCTATTAATTCTTTTCCCTCTCTTCCCCCTTCCCCCCTAGTAAAAGTGAATTGCTAGGTGGCCAGGATTCAGATCTCAGGAAGTATATTCTGACTTCTCTGTGACTTGTCACATACAGGCAGCACTGCAGCTTTGGTATTTATGATATATTACACACATGTTAGAGGTATTTTGAAAAGCTACAAGATACCAGCCTTTTTAAAAATGTATTATTCATTGGCCTCTTAATCTTTCTTTTTCCCTTGATGTTACAAAGCAATGGGCTTAAGAATACCACTCTCATCAGGAAGATGCTCCCACGTTTCCCTTTGCAGGTTGAGCTGAAGCTCGGTGGGCGGTAGGTGGCTCTGTCAGCTCTTCTTTGGGAAGGTTGATTAGCACACCTGTGTTCTTCCCCTGCCTGTTTTTCCAACTTTATTTATGTTGTTTGTCTTGTTTTAATCCCCTCTTCCTCCCTCAGTATTTCCTCCAGCTTTGAACAGCTTCTCTCTGCCTAATTGAGAAAATTTCTTGTGGTTTGTGAAAGAGCTTAAAATAAGCCTGAAAGCAGTGAGAAGCAGCAGTTGGGATTCTTGTCTGGCTAGACAACAGTGTAAGCAATGCTTCTGGTGCAGCAGCATCAGCTGTGAGGGCTAGAAGAGCTCCCATAGCCCAGGGCAATCAGTGCCCATCTGCTGAGCACATGTGGTGCACCCCTGGTTATGCCAGAATGAAACAGCTCCAGTTATGGAGGTTTGTGGATGGGCACTTTCCCTTCATTTAGCACCAGGGAGGACTATTTAAAATAAGAATCAATTTTTAAAATGTGGGGTCTCTAATCTCTTTATTAATTACCATGAGACGATACTTTGGGGAAGGAGCTGGTGCAGAACAGCTGCAGCACTATCGTGATGTGCCAGGAGCCCTAGCAGGGCTCTGGGCTCAGGGTGGGGGCACAGAACATGCAACCCCAGTTCTCTGAGTTCCCCCACCTACAAATTGATCAATGTCTTTTGTCAAAACCCCAGTGACCTGTTTCACTGCCTTTATATCCCCGCTGAAGCCTAAGTGGTGAATGTTGCTCCTGAGGGTAATAAAGGAGAAGCTGTACATTTACCCCGAAGGTATCCGTTACAATTTAATAATGTTTTTTCCCCTTATTGGTTTTTTTTCCTCCTTTCCACATGAACTCTGCTGACATCCCTTTGAGTAACGCTTTCCTTCCACAGTCGTTTTATCAAGTCCCCTGTTGCTTCAGAGCAATTTCCTGCAAACCGATGGCGCTGATGGCCCTGGGTTTGCATGGAAGTTGTTATTGCTGTGCAGTTTGGGCAGGGGTGGGACTCTGTGTTCCAACGGGAAGGCTCTGCTGCAAGCATGAACCACTTGGAAAAGACACTTGTCAACAAGCCCCAAAGTCATTGCAACCTTCATCTCGCACGGTGTTGTTTATTCTACTTGACTTCAGTGAACAGATCTCAGAAAGTAAAGACAACACCAGGAAATGGGTGGGTGTTTGTTCAAAGGGAAGTAAACCCAAATGTGCTTTTCAACAGCGTTCACCTTTCAAGGTGCCAGCTCTTGTGAAGTTTCCTAGGCTTCCCACGCTCTTTGAAGCTGCGCTCCCACTCTTTGTGTCCCTGATGTTGACAATGTGCCTGGGAGCACGGCCCCTGATCCGCCAGCTCCCACCTATGCTACAGTCCGCAGTGAGACATCCTTTTTCCTTTTCCTACCAGGTATTTTTTAAATAAAAGGCAGACTCCTTAGCGGCAGCTTGGTTATTCATCAATATTATTAGATTCTCCCTTCCCTCTCCTGGAGCTAGGAATAGAAACCTATGAAATTACTGTGGAGGATGCACTCTTAAAACAAAGCGCCGTGTAAGGAGGATGTGAAAAAAAAAGTATAGCTGAAATAGAGCGAGATTTTATGCACCAGTGCAGGGGGAATATTGCATACAATACTCAGAGTATGAGCTGGCAGGAACCTGGCAAGGGAGAAGCATGGGGCAGGCAGTCAGGCAGGATGCACCATGCCCTTGCCCTGCTGCTGGTGCTCGTCTCTCCCGTGTTAAGTCATCCATGCAGCTTCTGGCCAGAGCCAGCAAGGCATAAAGGCACTTTTGAAGAATACGTTGGATTTTTTCCATGCTTTCGAAGCTGAGATGTACAGAAACCCAGAGAAGAGTGATGTCTCCTTGAAATCTTGGAGAGGTATTTCTGTTATGCTGCAGGGGCATGGACACCTCGTGTTGGGACAGCAGGTAGCAGATGGGGTTGTGTTCCAGCTGGTTTGCACTACGTGAATTGGGCAGAGGGGCAGCAGCAGGGATCCCTGCCCCAGCAGCACAGCCAGGCAGGAGGCAACCAGACCTTCCTGGTCACGTTCAGGTGTGGCATTGCATTTTTCAGTGGGTGACATGAGGCAACTGAGTCTAAAGTGAGGGATGTAGCCGGAGTGCTGGGTGTTAAGCTGGTTGGAGGGAGAGGTGCTTGAGGCTCCATCTCACCCAGTTATTGCAGCAGGTGGCTTTCCAGTCAATGTTTGTGCTCCTTCTCTTTGGGAGATACCTGTCAGCCTTGTCACAGCCTATCTCAAGCCTTGGGAACTTCTTGGTGGGCAATTCCTCATCTCTAATTTAACAAGCAGAGGAATAGAAAAGGCAGCCTTCCCTCTGACAGTAACAGGAGAGCAGCCTTCATCCTGCTGCTGCAGCTGCTTCACTGTGGGGCCTGTTTATAACCCATGACATCATGGAAACACAACTGATGTTCTGTTTCTGCTGCAAATATGCAGCATGCAGTACTACAAAAGTCTTGAGCTTCCCAGGAAGTTATTGTGCTGCCTTTCCATCACCTTTCAGGCAAGGGTTAATAAGGCCACAGCGTGGTGGATGACAAAATGTGGAACTTTTCTCTTTGCAGTTTTCTTAGGCACAAGGTTCACCTGTGGTTCAGTGTTTCACTAAAATTAAGACTGACAGCTTTTCCACATAAATTAAATTAATGAGATGTTTGAACTAATGCTAAACTGTTTGTGCAGATCTTTGCTGCTTGATATAATCTCCGTGCTCCCTTCCCATGGGCACTCTCTTGTTGCTCCCCTGGCCATGCTGGGATTAAAGGAGCAGTTGATACCAGCATTGGGGGCACATAAATTCACCACTTTATGCAGAACCATTCTTGTACAAGGGAAAAAAGTTTACTTTTTTTTTTCAAGCAGTTTTCTGTCTCTCTGACCAAGCAGGATGCTTTAGCTGCCAGTCCAAGGTGCTGTCTGACAGCAGTTCTGTCTCATGATGCTCATGCTTTAGGGAGGTTTCTCTGCTTTGCCCATTTTTGCAGGATTCTCACTTCAGATCCACTTAACCCACCGTCTTCCAGCCCCATGCTGCTCACAGTCACCTTCCTGCAGTTCTCACCCCAGTTCTACAGGTGTTGCTGCTTCCTATCCCTTTCATTTAGAATGAAATGGGTTTACAGAGTCTGCTGATTAAGCTAACGAGCTTGTTTAGGCCAAAATGGGTTAAGAAAGGCTCAAAGCAAAGGAAGAGTAATATATGTAGCTTGAAGTTACTTTTTTTCTTGGATTGGAAGCAGTGAGTGGGGTCTGCTTTTTAGTGGTGATCTGTAGATGCTGCTAGAAGCTTAGATTCAATCTGGGAGTCAGGTTGGAGAGGTGACAAGACCCTCATACTGATGGGAATCTTGCCCAGCACTATATCTGTTCCTTGAGCTCCTCTAAGAGGGTGCCTGGAGCACGTAGCAGCTACAAGTACTAGTGTTTCCATCTTAAGGAATGCAGTGCTGTGAGGAGAACATCTAATCTGTGGAGCAAACAGACAATAGCAGCCTTGCAGAAGATGAACAAAAAAAGAAGCTTTGTGTAATTTGGTAAAGCTGAGTGCTTTCTTTGCTGTATCTTTGCAGAGGAGGAAGACTTGCTTTGTTATAACGTAGGTCCCACTGCAGCGCAAAGAGGCAGTGAGCTGGGATCTGCAGTTGCCTGGCTGAGGAGGGGAGGGAGCATGTCTGCTCTTTGTTGCTTGAAAATTAATCTGCTAGAGGAGTTAATAGCAGTAGAGGAGATGAGAAAGCAAAGTACCCATTATTGTACTTCTGTATCTTAAGAGATCTTTAGCTGTGGTCTGATGCCTCAAGGAATCAGGCATCTCAGTGTTGTTTGTGGCCACGAAGTCTATGGTTTGTGGTGAAAACAACATCTGTTTCTTAAAATTTCGGATTTCCTCATTTCATCTTCTTTCACACCATTTGCATTGCAGCTCTGTTACAGTTCAAGATGGATGTAGACAGTGCCGTTGATAAGCACCTGCTTGTCATCTTTTCTGCTATTTGTTCTCTGGTTGGAGCAGTGGAAATGCCACCCAAATGGTCAGCTTGCAAGGCTGGAGCACAGGTAGAATGAGCATCATTTGTTTGCAGAAGCCCACAAGTGAAGTAGGCTGCCAGACTGTTTTGGCAAAGGGGAAAAAGTCACGACTGTTGCTCAAACAAATGTGGTATCTCTTGGGCCATTGGTACTATTGCAAATATTATACTGAACAGCAAATTACGAACAAGAATAAATGTCACCAGAGCAGAAGAGTACTGTCCTTCTGGTGAATGGTTTTTGGCAGAATTGTTTGTTACCCAGGATTCCTCTGCTCTGAGGAGCTGAAATGGGATTGAATGTCGAGCTGTGTTTCCAGGGTGGTCTCCTGGCTGCTAACATTGCTATCAGGTCAATGTATTCATGCAGAATCCAGATGCTGTTTTATAATCAGAGCTTTTGATATTCTTTGTGCAAAACTTTCTGCTTCTTTCTGAATCATCAAATGAATAGTCTAGCCATTAAGTTATTTTTAACATAGCATCCCTTTCCCTCTCTCTGCAACCATGTTCTCTTAATATATGTAAACACAGGGGTGTCTAAAGAAGAAAATTAAAGATCCATCTAGAGCAAAATATCTTTAATTTAGGGAGCAAAAAGTGCAGAAGACAAAAATGAACATATCATACAGCCATGGCCTGTTAACTTTGCAGTTCATAGGCCATTGGGGAGAGAAAGGAAGATGGGTGCTGTGGTAGGGATAGTTTTGGCCGAGTAACTCTTTATATGAATTGTTTCTGCATGGGATGTCCAGTTAGAATGGCGCTCCAGAATTACTGCCCAGCTGCTGTTTAATTATTGCCATAGAGATCCATCAGGCAGCTTTGAGTAACCTGAGCTTTTTGGGCTGATGCTGTGTTTCTTCAGGATTATCAGTGAGTTTTGTGTCCTTTCCTGTTTGCATTCTCATCTGAGTTTTACAGCAAACAGCAATGAGAAATGCCAGAGGGCAACTTTTCAATTCTTAGCAAAACAAAAATATGTGCCAGGATTCATGCATATATTCATGTGGACACCTGTGTTATTGAAACACATTTCCTTTGCTATTTGTGGTGTATTTACTTGAACCATTCTAAGATTCAAGTAATGCATAATACTAAAACTCTCCTGTGGTGCTTGGTAGGAAACACAAAACTTTTTATGCTTGGATATGTTCCATTATGTATTACTCACTCTTTCCTTCGAGCGTGTAGAGCCTTTTTCTTGCCTGGAACGAATGCAAACCCCAGAGGTTCTCAACCTTCTTTGCTCTGACCAGGGTGAACCTGTAAATTCCTAAGGTCAATATTTGTTTAAAAAACACATTTCAGGGCAGCCCCATTTACCGCCTGGTACTGAATTTACTTGTCACTAAGACATCTGCATCTTTGGTTAGCTTGTTTAGTTTATAGATTGGTGGGTTTTCTCCTCTTCTCCTCCCCCATAGGGAGCTTTGGGTCTCACCCTCCTGTCAGGCTCATGTTCCAGGTGACTCACTCTTCAGGGAGATATTGGCCATGTTAGGACTGAATCTGTCTTAGAGGAGCCAGTGCCTCATGACAGACAGCTAAGATTGATGACAGACTGCTAAGACAGTAGAACTGGGAGGAATATGGTGTGATATTTGGTGGGAGATGTGGCAAGGTCCTGACTCACTGCTCAGATATCCTCCTATCCATCTCCTCCTGTTTGACGTACGTCCAGAATATAGCACTAAGCATGTGTGCAGAATTTTACTGCTGTAACAAACTTTAACGGCCTGATCAACGCTTGAGATGAAGAGCAGCAACAGATTTTTAATTTGGAGCAAGGGAAGAATACCAGGGAAGACGGATATCCTATGTCTATATGCATCTGTGCTATGGTGTCACATTGCCACCCCAACCCACTGGCACGGGTCCACGGCATGAGGGATTTACTCTGATACAGCACTGCTGTGAGGTGGTGCAGCCCTACCTCACTCCCTGCAGAGCTAATGAAATTAATCAAGAGTTCCTCCTGTGGGAAATCAGTGTGCTGGGTGCTTCCTGTAGATGTGATCTAAGCCTCCTGCCTTGTTTGCTACCATCAGACTGAAGCAATGGCACTCATTCTGTATCTTCCAGCCAAACCTGGATTCAGGGTCTCTTACCCATGAAAAACCATAAATCAAAACAGTGGGACGTGCCATGCTGATAATTGATTCTTCCAAGGATATTTTTTCCCAAAGCTTAAATTATTTCCAACAACAAGTTATAATGAAGACTAAGTGTATTTATGAAGCAAAATCATTAACAATGGATTAGACGGTGGAATCCAATTTTCTGTTCCATCAGTGATGCTAACGCAGACTGAGATTTCATTGATGTATTGGGCATCATTGTCATCCTCTTAACTGAGAGAAAAATTGTATTTGCCATTTTCCACTGGCTGCACTTGGTAGGCAGAACTGCACATTATATACAAAGGATCAAGCCAGAATCCTAATGGAGAAAATATTTACAAGAAAATAAATATTTCACAGGCATCTCATATGCACTTTGCATTTCATTCTATTTAATGTATGAATGCTACTGTTTTACTTGTGGATGTGGATTTTTCCTCTTATAACTAGTGAATTAAGGAGCTAAAGGTAGAGAAATGTGTTTCTATTGTGGATGTTGTTAGGGTTTTATAATAAGTGCATACAGAGTACAGGAAACTTTCTAAGAGAAGTGTGTGGAGTTATTTTTTTAATAAGAATAGAACTTGGAAAGAAAAGGTTGATTCAACTCTTTCAAAGTATTAAGTCCTAAATTTCAGGTGTTTGAAGTTCTGATCCCTGCTTTTACACCACATATGATCAGTACTGCTGTGGCTGACCCTGCTCCCATGTGGCTTCCATGCAGCTCACCACAATGGGCTTCACAGGCGGTAGAAGGGAAACAGCCATAATTGTGGGTAGTCAGGGTTACTCCAGTGGACCAAGCCTCATTAAGATGAGGACTAATCTAACCCTAGTATCATCTGCAGGAGTTACTGCCTTGCTGCTCTTCTCCTGGCCAATTGGGAATGTTTTAAGCAGCAGAGGCTTGGTAGTGAAACTCATAAGGGAAAACAGAAGTTTAATTCTGCTCCTTGCTTTCTTCTACCCCAATGTTCAAGTTTTAGCATTGTAAGTAGCCTTTGGTAGGCTAAACTGTACAAGGGATGTCCATATGACGTGTGTGGTGGTCACTGAGAAGAGATTCTGGCTGTGTGCATAGTAAAGCTGCATCTTTATCCTACTTCACGGAGAATAAATCCAAGCTAGCATTTGCTGGATCTTGTGAGGGGCCTTTGGTTCTTCAGTGTTGTGTGCTGTCATCGCAAGGTCACCGGCTTACAGAATCATTAAGGTTGGAAGAGACCACTAAGATCATCTATTCCAATGGTGAACCCATTGCCACCACAATGTGATGCTCTGGGAGCTTATGTAGGTCTGTGAACAGGGGGCTTATTCTCATATTATTTTTTCTCCCCTTTCTAAATCACTCCCTGCCAGAATAATATATCTCAATATCAGAACACTGAGTTATAGTAAAATGAAATACCAGATTTTCATCTCAACATTATAGCAAGGCTGTGATTGATAGAAAGGGGGGGAAAAATACTTTATTTAGGGGAAAGCAATTAAAAAAAAAACTTTTATTTTAAAAATATACACAAAAACTTTACAAAAGCAAAACAAACATGACTTTGCTGTAGGCTTCTAATGAAATTTGTTTCTTCTACCATTAAAAAAACCTCAAACTAATCAACTTCTGATTCAGCTCCAGGTGACCGAAAGGAAATTCAAGCAGAAGAGAAGAAAGCCTGGTTGTGTTTGGACTTGTCTTACTGCAACCATGGTATTTTCACACTGCTGCAAATTCTAGAGGGTTTAATCTCCAGGCATGGGCTGCCCCTGCTGGAGGGTTGGGGGAGGTGTTTGGAAGGAAGACTTGCTAGAGGAGGTCTGTCACGTTGCTTAGTCCCGCTGCCCATTAACAGAATGATTAAATACAAAACCGAGCTCTAACCTGGGGTAAGCAGCCAACAGGGGCTTTACTCCTTGCCTTCTCTCATTGTGCAATGCAGCCGCTGTGTAGTGCCAGAAAGCTCCCCTGTTTCCTGTAGGATTAGCAGCCCCAGAATAGCACACTGGTTTTCTTTTGCAGAAAGCCAGGACCTACCTGGGACCTGACGCTGCAGATTCTGTTTTATATTGCCCTTTGGAAATAGCTCTGATGAAGTTTCTGTGGGGTTGGGTCACTGTGGTGCTGAAGGATGCAGTGCTGCCATCTCCATAAATCTCAGCATGTCAAAGATATTATACCTCCCTCACTAACAGCATGGGGCTGCGTTAACATCTTCAGCTGTTGAGTCATTGTGTAAATAATATGAGGTCACCATCTGCATCTCAAGCATGTTGCCACAGGGGCTGTAGTGATAAAGAAAACCATCCATGGAGTACCCCAGCCTGCTCCTCCTGAAGCTTTTCTGTCCAGCATTCCTGCTGGGAAGATGAAGCCCTCACATGGGCATGGGGTGCAGGGCCTGTGAGCTAGGGTTGGGCTGCAGATGCTCCTAGGGAACTTGGAGGCCCTAGGAGAAAAGAAGCTACATTGCAGAGTCCATCCAGTGACTGGAAAAGAAATTCATTTCTTGCTGTTGAGGAATTCAAGTCAGAATGTGCCATATGCAGCATTTCCCCAGGGGATATGGCTGGCAGATGTGTTGGCGAGCTCCTATGGCCCACATCGGGCAAAACAAATGTTCACAAAACCAATAATAACCATTCAGAACCATTCAGTTCTGCCTTCAAAACCAGAGAAGCTCTAGGATGTGTCTAAGATGGACTTTCTGCTTTGTAGATTTCCTGTGTGAATTCATGTCTCCCTGCCACAGGGTACTGCTGTAAGAAGTGGACTATCCTCAAATGAGAGCAGCATAAGGAGGGGAACACATAAATATGTGCCCTACTGGGGAGGGAGAATGGAGGTTGAATTGGGAGTGGCCAAAGAATAGGAGAGTGCGGAGTAGGACCTATCTGATTTCTTTTGTGTGAGCCACCCAGAGAATATCAGGAGGTCACAGACTGGGGGAATTCTTCTTAATGCTGAAACTGTTCTCTTAATGTCACGTTTGTGTACTGCATGTCAACATCAAATACAATGGAGAAAAATTATTCTGTTTAGAAAATCATCAAAAGCTGTCTTCAAAGAATAATGCGTCAGGCCCATGTAAGCACTCTGACGTTTTTGATGTTGCCTTCATACTCATTAGTCTTTAATGACTTGATGAGTGATTTTTTGTCTATCAAAAGTCGCAGAGGTTTCTAACTTTATAAGCACCTTGCTTATCAGTAATGTCTGCTTTTGTTAGTCTTCCCTATTGCATTACACATTGTGTGCTTTTAAGCCTTGTATTAAACAAAATAGGGCTTTTACTTTTTCTGGGCAAACGCTGCTCCTTTACAAATTCTGCAGGGTTTGTCCATTTCCAAATCAAATGGATGCATTAAATTGGATTGGGACAATGAAGACCCAAGGGACGGCAGAAGATGACATCTTCTGAAGCGTAGCCTTTGTCTGGCTCAGCCAGAGTGGCTCAGAGTAACAAATCAGCTCTGTTTACCGAAGTGTTCCCAGTGTTTGCCATGTGCATCCTTAAATGTCATTGCTGAAATTCCCACAGGTACACCAGTCTCAGCTGTTGGCTGTTGTTAGGGAAGGTAGCAGATTTCTAATCTGGGCAGATATTTCTTTTTAAAGCAGGGGACTCTTCAAAAATAGATCTTTGATTTGATACGATAACTAGAAATTAAGGGCACAACAAACCATCGTGTTCCTGCTAGCAGAAATCCTGTCTGTTTGTGCTTTCTTTCATCTGTGTTGGAGAAAAAAGCCTTTCCTAAAGCACTGCCATTAAGCTTATCTGTTGTACAGAGCTCGCATATAATAGCTAGATGATGCAAGTTACTGTTTTCCAGGGAATTGCATATGCCATGTACGTTTTCTTTTAATTATTAGATTTTTTTTTATGAAGTCATGTATCTCCATTGCTCTGAAAGCAGCACATCTCCAGAAAGCATCGTCCCCTTCCATCCCCTTCCACTATCACGTGGTGCATGCAGGTATCGCTCAATGGAAGACTCTGCTGTGGGGTGCAATTAATACCATTCAAAACAAACTACGTGCTTGAGATAAACTACCTTCTGCAAGTGTGCTGTCTCAGAGGAGTCTATAGCTTGTGTTTAAGAGGACTGACAAGGTGTTTGGGCTTCTGTGAAAGAGGGAGAGATTTAAACTTGTGAAGGAGCTACAGGTTCTCATCTTCCTTGGTGGTCTGGGGTTCTCTAATCCAAACACTTGCTTACATTTAATTAGAGACGGGCCCTGGAGTGACTCAGTGTGCTGTGTGCATGTCGAATCCACAGCTGAGACAAATTCATTTGCCACGTGTAACACAAACACGGCTGAGCACCTCGCTCTGAAACGCCGCAGAGCTCAGGTTGGAAGTGATTGTCGGTTTAACACCCGCTCTGGAAATATACACTTGTAGTAAAATCATGCTTATCAATGAAACCAAGCTGGAATTAAGCATGTGAGATGCTGGAGTAAATATGCAAGTAAAATGCAATAGAATTAACTGATGGAGCCCTGGTGATGTGGTATTTGTATCTTGTGGTTTCCATAGATACGTGTGACAGCGTTTTGCAAACACTATACACCACCTGAAACATTTCTGCTACTTCAGAAATAATAATCACGCTTAAGTGCCTCCTGTGGAAAACATTCCCTAAGTGTTTTTTGAATGATGATAACTGAACGGGCTTTCAAAGGTCACTACAGCTTCCTCAGCTCTAATCTCAACTTTCTTTCCCCTAAACTTGATGTGGAAGGAAAAAAGAAACAGAGAAAGTGCTCAGCCCGAGGTCTGTGTGTGTAATTTTGTGACAAGCTTCAGGGAGAATAAATCAGCTTGGGGTAAAAGGCTCGGATGGACACATGGGGTGTATGTGTCAAGGCTGGTTGTACCCAGAGGTTGTACAGGTCTGATGGGGAGTGGCTGAAGGAACTGGGATGGTTCATCTGGAGAAGAGGAGGCTCAGGTTGGATATTAGGAAAAACTTCTCAGAAAGAGCAGTGAGGCACTGGCACAGCTGCTCAGGGATTTGGTGGAGTCATTGTTCCTGGAGGTGTTTGAGAAACACTGAGATGTGGCCCTGAGTGACGTGGTGAGGGTGGGTTGGGGTTGGACTGGGTGATCTTAGTGGTGTTTTCCAACTTTAGTAATTGTGCTATTTTACTCTTGGTGTGTAGGGAGTGAGGGGTCCGCTGGGTAGATGCAGCTTTGAAAGATGAGAGGAAGGGACAGAAGGAAGGTTCAGAGCAGCAATGGGGGGAGGACAGTCATCCCTTTCAGGACATGAAGGCATCCTTAGCAATAAGAAGTTACTAAGAAAGGAACCTTGAACCTTAGGCAGTACTTTACTGATGGGAAATTGTCTTTTTCTAGAAATGCAATTTCCAAATGAGGCCAATGGTTTGAAAGGTCTGGGATCAAACCATGGTGGAGCCCTGCACACACCATGTTGTGCTGGGGCAAAGGCTGGATCTCTGGAGCCTCAGCCCCACAGAGCACAGTGAGTTCTAGCCGCAGCTCAGATCTGGCGCTGACTGTGGAGGCTGAGCTCTGACAAAAATCTGGCTCATCTTATGTAGGAATAATTGAAACAGTCAGAACTATTATTCTCCTTGCTCAGTTCTCCTTCATATCAAAAATGCATTTCCCCCCTCTACGCTCTAATTAAAAACTAAAGGAGGAGGAGGAAACTAATAATGCCAATTACACATTTGGCTTACGAAAAAGAAAAGAAAAGCACACTCTAATGCGTTTGTGGACAATAAGTAGGAAATGATTCACGCTTAATAAACCTCTTTGCTGTTAATCTCCCTTAACCTAGGGGTTCTGTTACTTATATTGAAAAGTCTCCTCACTTTCTGTCAGGTTATTGCAAAGAACAAATTTTCATTATTACTTTTTGCGGGGGCTATGGCACCTGCTGCCCCTGGGGCTCTGTGCAGCTCTCACAGAGCATGCAGCCCAATCACTGTCATAGTGAGAGGGTTTCATCACTGTGGTGTTCCTTCCTCTCAATCACCAAAACGATGGGAGAAGCAAAAGAGGATGTCCCAGGCCATGCACTGGTGTTGAAGAAGGCTTTCCAGTAGGCAATCCTACTGGGCTCTGTCCAAAGCATGGCTATGGGCAGATGTGGAAGGGCTGCTGGGGTGGGCTGCTCATAAAGGCTGTTGGAATCTGCTATTGGAAAGGTTTCTGGGTGGGCTCCCACCACCCAGAGGGCTGAGGATGAGTCTGGGCTGGAGAATTTAGGAAAGGATCCCCAAGCTAACCGCCTCGCTGGAACACTCAGGGCAGAGGGGATGTGTGTGTGATTAGCACGCTGTGTTAAAAACATATTTTTCTTGTGTGATGCACAGACTTTCACAGCTTTCTCATCCCATGGAAGAATGCCCAGAAGCTGATGTTATGCTGTTATTGAGGAGTGGGGGGCTGCAGAATGGATACTGCTGACAGTTCCTCATGCTAAATGATTTTCTTCACAGCAGTGTCATTCTCTGACCTCTGCCTTGTCCCTGGGTTTCATGCATTCAAAGATTTCTTGATTTTGTTCTGTGACATTAAATTCCTCCATGGTTATTCTGAAGGATCCATGGCAGCAGAGGCCGAGTGACTCATCCTGTCTGTAAGGGACATCCTGGGAGGAAGTAGATTCAATGCCATCAGTGTCGCCGAGAGCTGAAGATGATAACTGAGCCTCTGTTGCCTGTATATGGCTAGATCAAGGTGAGCCAAAGTGCATTGGTTGGTGGGGGTTGAGCAGAAGCAGCAGCACCAGAGCAGAGGCATAAGGAGAAGAAAAGATATTTTTGTGGAAGACCTAGTGTCAGACCCAAGACCTAGTGTCAGACCCAAGACCTAGTGTCAGACCCAAGACCTAGTGTCAGATCCTGGCCCTGCTGGAGCCAGGTTGTCAGAGAAAGGCAGCAGCTCCAGCTGAGACCTCTCCAACCCACGGGGTTCACAGCGGAGTCCAATCTTGATTTGGTGTCAAATCCTTCCAAGGCAACTTTCCCACTGATTTAATGTGCTGTTTTTGTTTTATCTCATTATTTCTGTGAATCCAACCACGCGTCTGAAGTCCTTTAATTTTCTTCCTGTGAGAATAATATTCCAAATTCAGAGGTGGATAAAAACTAAAGCAGGTACTTTATCTAACTGGATTATAAGTCCTTTATATCAGACATTTGCTGTACAGCTGCATGTTGTTCCCCGTTAATGCAATCAATACAGTGCTCTCTTGCAGTGTTGTTACAGGCAGGTTACCCTTCTCAGGTTCTTGCCAGGGAATTTTGAAGTAGTTTGCATAAATTTGCTCATTTCTCACTGTGTTTATTTGAAAATGCTTTTAATTAACTCCAAATCAGATTTCTAAGTCCAGCCATTTCTACCTTCTGTGATTTGCAATGGAAATTTCACCTGGAAAATCAAAGCTTACAGAGGTCACTTTCACTTTCATCTTTTTTTCCTTTCAGGTCCTAATACATCAAAAATCTATCCTTGGAAGAATACACCCCTACTCAAACATTTAATACACCAGGATTTCATCGCGGGGCAGATTGAGTGCAGCTTTGTAAGAATTCTTTCCAAGTGTTGAAATTCTGCAGCCACCACCAGTAAGTGAAATGATGCAAGAAACCCCACTTGAGTGAGATGCTTGTTATGGTAAAGAACAAAAAAGGGTACAGAGAGGCAGTCCCCCTGGCAGAATGTGATCTCTAAATGATTTTCCCTCCCTCCCATTTAAAATGCAAGAAGCAAGCAGACGCAGGGAGGCACTCGCTTTAAGTTCAAAGAGCTGTTGGTTTAAAGGATCAATAGATCCAGTGCTGTATTTAATGTTGTACAAAATGCTGGGCCAGGCAATTATTTTTGATTCATCAGTGTGCTAAGTGAAGCATTCAAGTGTGATGGAAAATTCTCATATTTTCTTTTTTTTCTGATGTAACTGAAATATTTTGTCCTTAGAGGTGGTTGTGTTAAAGATGAATCTGCTGTTCGCGACAGGCATTGCCAATGCTTTGCTAATTGAGTTTTGGTTTTTAAGGTTTTTTTTTAGCATTCACTCCCTCTCTTATCCACAGGCAGCTGATGCTGGAGGGACACTTCCAGCAGCACCAGTGTCCCCCAAGGCACCTGGCTGCAGCATTACACAGCAGATGTGCTTGCTGACCTTGCAGGGGAAACCCTGGAGTTGGATCCATCTGACTCAAATCATCTAAAAGGCGTAAATCTAAACATAGGGCAACACGCTGAAAAACCAACAGATTACAAATGCTTAGCCACTTTGCTTCGAAACACTTCAGTAGTGCTGTATTCAGTAACAACAACATCCAGGTGTCATAATGTCTAAAGCAAAAACTGCAAGGAAAGCTCATGCACTTCTTTTTACATAGGTAATAGCTGCAAGTGCTTGTGACATCCTTTCTCAGCCCACAGGAGAGCTGAGATACCATGAATTTATGCCTCGAGCCTGCAGGGGGTTTCCAATGGAAATGACTTGCAAGTACTGTTTCTTCCAGATGAGATGAACAGAGGTTTTGATCATGAGACTAATGCTGTCCTGGGCATAGAGGGACTTTGCAAACAAAATGATGCCATCCCTGCAAATCTTTTCAGCTGCAGAACAGTGAACTGAAGGCAAAAAATTAAATGCCATGGTAGCTGCTGACAGTCTCATGTGAGTGTTATGTGACATTCTGGGTAGGTTATGAAGAGCCAAAGGACTTCCACTTTTCACCTAGGATCTCTGTGGGCTTGGATATCTAGAGAAATAGGAACCTGGGAGAAGAAAAGGTGTTAGAAATGAAAATAGTATTCTAAGAGTGGGGTGGATAGTGATAGGACAAGGGGGAATGGTCTTAAACTGAGACAGGGGAGGTTTAGGTTAGATATTAGGAGGAAGTTTTTCACACAGGGTGGTGAAGCACTGGAACAGGTTGCCCAAGGAGGTTGTGGATGCCCCATCCCTGGTGGCATTCAAGGCCAGGCTGGATGTGGCTCTGGGCAGCCTGGTCTGGTGGTTGGTGACCCTGCACATAGCAGGGGGGTTGAAACTAGATGATCATTGTGGTCCTTTTCAACCCAGGCCATTGTGTGTTTCTATGATTCTAATCTTGTGCCTGAAGGAGGACACAAACAACCCCCTAAAGGCCAAGAACATACCTGCTGAAGGCTTTTATAAAAACCTGCTGCTCCTGAGAACAGCCTGGTGCTGTTTGGAGCTCTGAGGCTTCAACTCCTTTCAGGTGCTCTGTGCCTGTTGCAGAACATGTTGGTTTTATAATGCTGTAAGTTTTCCCTTGAATGCTACAGAGAAATTGCCTCAATCTGGAGGCAGAGGGAACTGATTATTCCAATTCTGGAAGATGTAGCTCCTTGCATAAAGTTGCAGCTTTTCATTATTCAGTATGATTTGAGCACACTGAAAAATACTGCAGCTCTTCAATTCCCTGTGCTGTAATGGATTAGAGACGTGAGTTTGTCCTTGCAGTCCTGGGCTGTGAAAATGTAAATGTAACCCCAGGTGTTTCCTATTGCTATTATCCCCAACTGAAACTGTAGGCACCCTTGCTCAAAGACACATAAAGATGTTTGTTTCAATAACGTGTGTATATACAACGCCCATCCACCAAAATCCTTCCCTGCCTTTCAATTCCAAGCTAAATCCTGTTGGATCTATTCCATGCACAATACAGAATTTCCTCAAGCAACAGACATGCTTATGACGAGGTAGATTGCCCAACAACGTTGTTATTTGCCTTTCTGCCTCCCTTCTCTTTGTCCATTTAGAGATCAGCTCTTCCCTTCCCTCTAGGAAGGTGTGTGATGCTGGTTACAAGGCAGCCATCTGCTAATGCTTCTTCCATTGTGATATTACTCTTTCAGTTACTGCATTTCTGACAATTTGCTCTTTGCGTGGCTGGTATTATTTTACAGAAAGGTCAAGTCTCTATTTGAGAAATGGTTGAGTTTAGGCCCCCGTAACTCCAGTCTGACTCCTGAACCTTTTAGCATAGAAACATCCCTTTTTTTTGGCCCCAGAGCTTGCTGTGGATACCTGCTGCAATATTCCTCTAGTTCAGCACGTTAGCAGCATAATCTATAAAATGATCAGCAAATGTAAGGCAATAAAAATGCATTAGTGGCAGTGACCAGCACTACACATTCACTTGTTACTTTTTTAATCACTCACTTGCCAGGGATAACTTTCAATACACTGTGCATCTACAATAATGCTTCCAGGTGCATTGTAGTGGTTTAGCATGGAAAAGCTGCAAGTTCCTTTGTTGTTATAGCTCTGCAAATCTCTGCTGAAGTCTGCCTGGGCTCATGAAAACAATCTGGTGGGGAATCATCAGCCTCAGCTGGAGCTTTGGGTCTGGGCAATCCTCTGACAGCCAAAGGCCAGCCTGGTGGCCAGTTCCTTCCTGATGCAGCTTCATGGGTTTCAGTTGCCCCCAGGCTTCTAGTGGGACCAGGGTAGGAAAGCTGAGTTGTTTGCTGGTTTCTGTTCTTAATCTCAAGTCAGCTTATTTTTTTTTTTTTTTTAATATTCAGCAGAGAGAATTAAGCACAGCTGGCCTTGCTTCTGTGTCTTCCTGTGTTCCCATGGCCATTTGTCATGCTGTACATCCAGGTGCTTACAACAGCTGGTTATTTCCTGTGTTATCTTTTGCTGACAGTAGTAATTTCTGCCCTTGGTGGTGGTCTGGGAAATAGGCATTCATAATGATTTTGGGTGGCCAGTTCCTTTCCCTCCCGGGTCAGACCACCCCTGGTACTCTGCAAGCTTCATTCCTCTCCCTCTGTGACAGACTGGTCCCACTACACTTCACTGACACAAATTACTCAGTCAATTTGTGTTTGAACTCCTTTTTACATCTACCTTGTGCATTCTGCATGAGCTGTTCGTGGTTTTGTCTGCACTCTTTCCATCGTGGAAGGCTTTCTGCTCCTGCCAATTGGGGGGGGGGGGTGGGGAAAGATGACGGTGATACCTGGGATTCATCACCCAACTGTGTTGAAGATAGAGCTCTCTTCAGGGCACGAACAGATTACAAAACCATGATATCTTCCTAAAATGGAGGCAGCTAGGGAGATTCCCCAAGGTTTCCCATCTCCAAAATTATTTCTGATTCTTCATAGCCTAGTTGCTTTGGATTTCATTATGGCAGTACTACTACGTATTCTTCAGTCATCATCTTATGATTCATGTGTTCTCAGGGCTCCTTCAGACCATTATCTAGAACTAGTTTCCCGTTAGCCTGGGGATATATTAAGCTTTGTTGAAGTTCTTACTCTGCTTTCTCCTGGGCAGCGTGGGAGGAGATGTGCTGTACATCTGTCCCGCCCCAGATTAGTGTTCATGCCCATCCACTCAAAGACTTCTATTTCTTTGCAAGTGATTTTAGCACATCACTTATTTACTGTGTTAACAAGCAGCACATCGGGTGTCTGTGCCTTTTGGGTAAGTTCTTTATAGTGTTTAACCTAAATACATGCAAATAAAAAAAGAAAAAATGCAGCACAAGAGCAGCTATAATGGTGCACAGAGAGGCAGACAGAAGTTCTGCAGTAATTTCTAATAACTGATGAGTTCTTATTGTGTTTTTGTTCAGACTCTGCCCTGTGCTGCCCCTCCTGACTACCTGGGCGATGCCAGCAGCGCCTAGCTGGCAGGGGCTAACTGCTGGGAAGTGAGCTTACCTCCACACTACGACAAAACAGAGGCTGATTTGTCAGAAGGGCATTAAAGCTGTTTGAGTTATCGCTTTTCAGAAGGAAATATGCTCCCAGGAGAAGTTTACATCAAGCCTTGGGTCATTGCCAGCCCTTGGACAAACATCTCCTGAACCACCTGGGGTAAGCATGAATTTCTTGGAGGTACAGGAAACTCACAGGCAGCCCTTTTGGTGCATGTCCAGTGTCTACAGCACTGAAAGGAAAAGCAGTACTGCTAAGAGCTCTGGGTCTGATCCAGCAAAGGTGCTGCTACATGGACAGCTTGCAGGCTGCGTGCAGCCACCTTGTGGGTGCAAACTCAGCTGTTTTGCAGCCTGCAGACAGTGCACCTGCCTGCTCTGACTCACACCTGATTTTGGAGCAGCTCCTTCTGCCCTGGGCTGTCCTTTCTGAGCACCTGGCACTGCAGGAGGAAAGCTGGCTGAGGGTTACTGGGGTGTTTCAAAGCAGGGAAATAGGCTGGCCAGAAAAAAACAGCCTCTCTCGGTTTTGAAATGAGCTCTACCCTGACAGTTTGTTCTGCTTACATTTTTTTTAAATGAGAGATTCAATGTTATGCTGGAAAATATGTACTAGCAGCAGGAAAATGGAAGGGAGAGCACAGGAAATATTGATAAGAATGATATTGACAGTGATTTTTCTTCAGACCTTAACTCTAAGGAACGTTGCACACCTGAATACATGCCAGGTCAGAGGCTGTGATGCCCGGTGCCTCCAACTTCCCAGTTTGCCACATCATTTCAAAGCTCCCCGACACACTAGGTCAGATGTTTGGCAGGTTATAGAAGAAAAAAGAGTTACTGTCAATTTTTAAAGCACAGTACTCAGTAATTCTGGGAGGAATCCCACCTTCATGCATGGGAAGCATCTACAATGCTTCCCACTTCTATCATGTGGAGACAAACCGTGCTGTGCCATCCAGGTTGGGGTCATCAGACATCGCTTATTTCTGTCCACTAGAGTGGATGGCAGCTCTGCCTTTGTCTTCAATAGCAGCAAATATAAGCCAGTACTCTGTGCTTTTTAAGAATGCCATTCTTAATAAGAGCAAACAATTCGGTGATGCTGTTTAGACTATGAAATGCCCTTGAGCTTTGGAGCAGCTGTGCTGGTCAGGGATACCCATTTGCTTAGGCTTGCTGTGAGACATGAGGATTTCTGTGAAAGGCGTTTCAAGCTATTTAAAGCATTTTGCTGTTTGCTTATAGCTCCTTCTGAGAGTGAAAGTCAACTGAAGAGGCTAGATAACAAAATAACAAAATGGAATATAAAGTTTTCCATTGTGGACTAAAACAAAAAATGATAGTAGGATCTTTATAAGAGGGATATGGAATTTTTAAGGTAACACAATTTCTGAACATCTGAGGCTTAAAAAGGAGGTCGCAGTACCTTGTTTTGTTTTGTTTTTACACCCACAGCAGGTGCTCCCCAGCTCTGCAAGGTGCAGAGCACTCTGGTCTCTCCAACAAGGCCGCAGCACATGTTACAGGGCATCAGGTCAATCCAAAAGGTTTCATGCTCTGTCATTTTTTTGGATCAGACTGAAGCACTCAGCAGCTTGCCAGAATAAACATGTTTCCATTGAGAGAGAAATGCTTGGAGCACCACGGGGCAGATCACTAAATGACTTCTTTTTTTCTGTTTTTTTACCTGGAAAGTAAAACAGAGCATCCTCCGTATCGCTCCCCTGCTTGCTTAGTGGGGAGCGAATTCCCTCCAGTGTAACTTCACAACTTATGGCCTCAAGTTGTGCCAGGGGAAGCTCAGGTTGGATATTAGGAAAGACTTCTCCAAAGAGTGGTCGGGCACTGGCAGAGGCTGCCTGGCGAGATGGAGGAGTCACTGTCCTGAGGTGTTCAGTAAATGTGGAGGTGTGGCACTGAGGGAAGTGGTTAATGGACAGTGTTGGTGGTAGGTGGATGGTGGGACTGGATGATTTCAGTGGTCTTTTCCAACCTTAATGATTCTATGATTCAGTGCAGTGTTGGATCTTGTGTCACAAACCCACATTCAGTACCTGGAGGGGAAAATGAAGACCCTGGTAGGAGGTAACTACAATGGAGACAGGGCAGCTATCCAGGAGACATGTGGGCATTACAAGGCATGGACGTGGACCCTGTAGGAATGCAGGGTGTCCTCTGCTCCAGTGTGGACAAGCCGAGTCCTCCCCTGTGCCTTGGGACCTTTGCGTTGGTTGCACAGAGCAGCATCAAGCAAGAAACAGAGCTCAGAGATATCACCTGCCGCTGTGCAAATCTGTGGGTGACTCAGCATTGCCAGGGCTTGCTCAGCAGTGACGGATTGCTCTGTTTCTGATACATTATTTTGTTTTATTATTTTAAAATCTCCTAATTACCTTCTCTTTGGTTTTGTTCCTGTGCTCTTGTAGTAGCAAGGTTTATCCCTAGCTTCTCAACAGAGGCAGAAAAGAACACGTTTGGAGTCTCAGGTGCTCTGCGGTCCAGCAGCCACGTCTGCAGGGCTTGTTTTCTGGCTGTCAGTTGGGTTGGGACTCTGGATCGTGCTTTTTAAGGGCTTTTTACAGCATGTCTGGATCTCATGTCTAGCTTCCTTCTCGGCAAGCCACTTGCAGACAGTTGACTGAGTCTAAGTTTTATGCTTAAAAAAAAATATATTGTTTTTCAGTTGTGAGAGTCTGTTGCTGACTCTCAAGTCATTCCTCTGTCTTGTTTACTGCTTAGACTTGAAAAGCATAACAATTTCTGAAGGCTTTGCTTTTAAACTCTGCTCTTGTTTTTCCTCTGTGACTGCTTTGACAGACTTCTCTGATGTATATTTTAGTATAGGTTGACGCAAAGCTAATGAGAAGGCAACTGTTTATTTACAGAAATATGGGTCCTATTTGTAAAATTATTTCCTGGTGAGAAAAAAACATTGCTTTCCCATTTCCTTACACGAATTTTGTTTTTTACATCTGCGTTTCTTTACAGTTCCCTCTTTACACTGTATATTACTACGGACTTATAACAGCCAGTAAGCCGCAACCCTTCAATTATAGAGGTTGCTGTAAGACACAAGAAGATTCATTTATCTGCTGTTTCAGGTCAATAAATGAATTTTCATATCATAAAATAAGCTTATAAATAACACTGCTGATTGATCAATCTGATTATTAAGTACTAAATAAAAAATGTTACTTATAAATTCTCAGGCTTTGAGGTATCTGTTGACCAGTTTACAAGGAATGAGACTTCAAAACTCAGTTGTTACTTGTTTTATGCAGTTCTGTCTTCCATATAAATCCCAAACCTTGTTGCATATATCCTGCTCAGGTTTTTATCACTTCATCTTTTGTTATTACCCTTAACAATAAAAATAATGGCACACATAGAAGCGCAGCTAATCTGTAGAAACACAAAGTGAGGCAGTACTTACTCTTACCTTGTCCGAGTTCTGCTTGTGTTTCAAAATGTGATTGATGGCGTGGATACACAGATGGGACAGGTCAAACTGCCTTTTTGGTGAGGGGATGGAGCAGGTTATGTGGACTTGGAACTACCTCTGCCATTGCCTATCTCACTGCAAGAGCATGCAAAAGCTTCAAGATATACAACTTGCTCAAGAAAAGGGCTAAATACTCATTGGCTGGTGCGTATCTACCATGTCTGGCAGCTAAATCTGCTTGTAATGGGATGTGCGTGCCTTATAGTACAGCCACAAGTAGAAACCTTCCTCTCTAAAGAGATGGATCAGGATGGGCATCAGGCTCAGCATGACTCATCAAGGCCTTCCCTAATTGAGGCTCACAGGTCATGTGACTGGACCTACCCAGGTGGGAGAAGATAAGTAGAAGGTGCCCAGAGATGGTGGGTTCTCCAGCTGGTGTGAAGGACCAGGAGGAGCAGCAGAGATCTGAGCCCTTGGATCTGATAGATCCCAAAGGTATGTCTCTAACTTCAGGGTGATCTTTCTGAGGGAAAAATGACATTTTGTTCTCCTGCTTCTTCTCTGCGAGGGAGATTTCCCCCCATCTTCAGCTCATGGCTGCTCAGCAGGCTGAACAGACTTGTGTGGGGAGCCCTCTGTGTGTCTTCCTTACCCTGCCTGTGGAGCAGTAAAATGCTTTAAGATTGTTTCTGTGATGGTTTTCTTCCCTTCCTTTGAGCTCCCGAAAGCCAATTTTTGTCCACGGAATGAATGGTTGCAACAGTGGGGAGTGAGATCATACAGGACCTGACCACCCTGAAATTACTAGGGCTGCTTTGGAGGGATGTGGAGATAATAGGTCTAATGCTGCTCCATGTTCTGCATTTCAGTAACTGGGCACTTTCCCACTAGGTCTTGGAATCCCTGTCAATAAAAGAGAAGGGAGAAATGAATAGGCTCAGCAACAAATGTACCCTAGCGGAGATCTTATTGGCATGGCAAGTGGTGAAACCTGGCTGCATTCCTGTTCAGGACTTTGAATGAAATATGTTGTTTCAGTTTTTGATACTCTTCCTTGAATAAGAATTAGAGGCCCATTACTTTGCCTGCAGGGAAATGGCTTCCAAGACATCTTCTGCTTGTTTACTTCTAGGCTTAATTTCACCAGGCGTAGTCTGCATTCAGGTTTTTTTTGAGGAAAGCACCTTCTTCTGCTTTTGATTCAAAATGAAAAAAGAAATATTTTCACCCTTTGCTAAAACAAACAAAAAAGAAAACACAGAGGAAAAAAACATTCTGAAATGTACTGTGTGCCTTTGGTGGGAGAGAGGGAGTTTCAAGATTAATATTATCAGCCAACCAGAATGGGAAATCTGACTTAGACTTGTGTGTGCGTTGGGACCCAGTGCAACTTTTCAGCAAGGCAGAACCGACAGCAGCAGCAGAGTGAATGGCACTGCAGCTGCCGGGCACAGCACAGCTTGTGCATTTGCATTCTGTTCACAGGAGCCGTGCTAAGGAGCCCGTGCTGCTGGAGGACTGCACCTTGCCAAATCATCTTGGCAGCCGCTTCCATGCAGCCCATCCAAGAGGGGTAAATGAGAGCAGAATTTGGCCTGCTTTCTTTTGGTTAATCTCTCGTTTTAGAAGAGCTCTGTGTTTGTCTGGTCGGCGCACTGATGCTCAAGAGCTCAATTCTACTTGTTGAGGATGTTACTAGTCTGATAGCAGCCTATAATTACGGGATGTCACGCAGGGCTGGTGATAGATATAGCAGCACTGGAATCTAGGGGCTGCTGAATTCATGAGCCACTCGAGGGTATCTTAGCAGTGAAACGATCCTTGGTGTGACTAAAGCATGCGAACTTTTCACAGCAGGCTTAATATAAAGCCTGCAAATTGTCCTGATGAAGTAAATGGAAATATTAGTGTATGTGTACACGTACAAAAATGTCTGTAGGCTTGGAGGTTTAAATATTAATTCAGTTTGAGAATTAGCTTACATTCACATTGTGCTATGTTCGTTTATGTAATTATCCATGCTCAGGTTATCTCTCCCCACAAAAAGTCAGTGTGCATCATGGTGGTTTTGTGTTATGCTGTAAGTGCATGTATTTATGCCACCAAAGCCAGTTGTCTCTATCTGTGTAAAAGAAGCTTTTATAATTCAGTTAATGTGGTATTACTATAAACTTCAGCTTATCCACTGGCCACGTTGATTTTATTTCTAACTCAATACAAGTTTTGGTCTGTAACCCTATATACCAAGATGCATTGCTTTCTAGTGTTACTCATTGATTCAGCCCTGATTTGTCTGGAAAGGTGACTCACCTTCAGTAAGGGCTTAATTCCATATTTATAAATCCTTATGTTTTCAGCTCTATAATCACTATTCCCTGTCAGTCACAGCAGTCTGTCTTTTTGTTTCCTGGTGTATGAATGTAAGCAACTGTGCAAGGAGCCAAAGGCAGACATCAGCACTGACTTGCTCTACCATAGGACACGGGGGGTTCAGATACCATCTCTCCTCCTTGGCAAATTTGGGATTTTCATGTTTCTAGAGCATTTTATGTAATTGAATATCCAAAAAGAGCACTGAATCAGTCTTTTTGCTGATGGCCTGGCAAATCTGGCCTGCTGGTGACTGGAAACAGCCTGTCCCAGCCAGGTGTCTAAACTCTGTTGTTCTGTGTTTGGTGGTGTCCAAGTCTGATTGAAAAAAACACTGTCTGGAATCATTTTAATCCTTAGGAAGATTTGAGGAAACTTGTTGCTATGTGAAACGAAATGAGTACCTCGTTGTTAAAATGATTGTCCCCAAGGAATCCTCATAGTGAATCTGGGCACATGGAGGGGCAAGAAGAGCTATTTGCAGACTGGCTCCTGTTGGCACACATCTCTGCAGGCACTGACACAGGAAAACAAAGGGGAACTGCTGTGCTTTGTATGTGCTTTCCTATACATCCAGATTCCTCATTTTGGTCATCTGAATGATTCAATAAAATAGGAAAAGAAGGGAGGCTAGGAAGGTCATTTCACAAGCAAATTCCTTTAACTCTGTACTATACTTCCATATTTTTAGAGAGAAAAGGTTAAAAAAAGAATAAGGGCAACTGTATTTGCTTCTTAGAGAAAAAGGATTGTGTGCTCTTCTGTGCAAGTTTGAAGGAGACTAAAGGCAGTGGCTGTCAGTTCTAAGGTGGGCAAAAAGGCCAAAGCTCTGCCCAAAGTGCTCTGTGTCTTCAGTGGCTCTTCTTGTTCAAGTCTATTTCATAGATGTTGTAGAAGGCCAGGCTCAGGTGCACAAAGTTATGCAGTAGAAAGGGAAGGAACTCTACAGTGTAAGGCATGTTCACCCCTCTTCTGTGTTGCGTAATGTTATGTATGAGAAATTTGGGTGTTGGGGGAAGATGGGTAAGAAGGGGAAGGGGCCAACAGCTTTTGATTGGTGTCTGTCATACGTACTTGCTAACTTGCACCCATGTGTGGAAGCATTGCGAATGAGCACGTTTTTCCTCGGGCAGTATTCATGGAGCTGAGACAGTTCAGCACTTAGAATGGCAGTTTCTTACAGTGAGTGGCAACTTTTATACTAAGCATGTCCAAGGTTTTCTCTTCAGTAGGCACATGCAGGTTCAATTAAACTCAAAGTGATCCTAGGGTAATGATACAAGCAGATGGAAAACAAGAAAATTGAGGGAAGTGCTTTTAACTGCGGTGATCTAAAGTGTAAAAGATAAATAATACATAGATTGGCATTGCTCACTGAAGTCAACCACTGAGTCTGCTGGAGTTTTTAGTGCTGAGAAACGTGTGTGCCCTGAGGAAGTTCCTCCTCTGTGCAGTGCTGGTGGTGGCAGGTCCCCTCAGCACCCTCCTTTTTCGGCTTGCTTCCTCCACCTGATTTTAATGATCTCCTTGCAAGAGTTGGTGGAGTCTGTTCCCATAACAGGAGACACGTGCAGAGAGGAAGTGGGGAGAGGGGAAGGATCCTTATTCAACTTGCTCCAGCCTTGCTCAGCGGACTGTACAAAAGCCCTGCTATCTGCATCCATGCACCTAACTAGGAGAACTTTGCACTCGTAACAGTGGAATTGCCTTCCCTTTGCAACCTTTGATAGATACACAATAAGGCTCTGTTTGATTCTAACAAGGCAGATCAGACACACCTTACAAGCTGGTGGCAGTCTTTTATTGATTTTGAGTAGTTCTGCTTTCTCTTTTGACCAATTATCCCTTTCTGTTGTGATAATTAAAGTACATTTTTGCATTCTGTGGCAGGAAGCCATGATTTTCTGTGCAGGATATGTTGAGTTCCCACATCACGTGGAAAACTATTGGGAAATCCGTAATTGCAGGGCTTTGGCAGCCTTTAATATTTCCATGGTTACCGAGGGGAAGGAGGTTCCCATTGGTGGATGCAGTAATTATTTCAGTGACAAGGATGAACATGAATTTTGAAGTTCTTTGTTCGAGTATTATTTGTAGTACCAACTCAATTTTGTAGTGCACAGAGTTCAATTTCCATATTCACTATTTATTGATTTTTTTTTTTTCAAAGCTGATAAATGGGAGGCATTAAAACTTCAGCTAATCCAGCCAGTGGAACGATGTGTAAAACTTTGCTGCTTGTACTTTTCTGTTACTTCCACGTAATGAGGAAAGCCAGACTCAGTGCTATTTGATTTCATTGTGTTTTGTGTGGGGATTTCACGCCTGTGCCTGAAGCTCTGTTTTTATTGATGTAAAAATTCTCAGAAAAGGAAATCTGGTTAAAACAAGCAACTGTAAATTTGTACCTTCAGTATAGAGCATCAATGGCCCATCTTATTACGTTGGTATCTCCAGAATATGCTTCTCACAGTCAACAAGAGCCATATAGTACCTGTGGGTAGGCTTGAGGTGCATGGACAGGGGGAACATCAGTGTGCATATTTACACTGCGACTTCCTTTCTAGATGTTTCCATGAACAAAAGAGGGCAACGTTGACTGAATGAGTAGCTTATGAAATATTGCCCAGTATTCCACCAGGGAGGATGTGACAGTAACTCTGGAGAGAGCCCCAGCCTGTAGCACTTGCTCTGCTTGTGCAAGGGATGCTTGTGCCTGTTTCTGACTCCTCTTATCTTCTTCAAAGAGTGCCTATGTAGAGCAGAGGTGGAATGTCGCTGTGCCGGATTACTTCTTGGTGCATTTACAACTTCAGCCTGACAATTACTAGAGTTAAAGATTTACAACTGGATACTCTTGCCAATTTTTTGGGGCTCATTCTAAGCCTTAATTAACAAATCTTCACATTTGTATCCTGCAGAGAGTCTCAGCATGTTTGTTTACTCAAGGGAAGTTAAGGCACGTATTAATGTCAAACTGCATTTGAACTGAAAGCATCATGCAGGATCTGTTTTATGGGATAATGCTCCATTTTATTTTTATTTTTTGTGCCCACCCCCTGCTCCTACCTACCCACAGCCCCAAATTAGGTTATCCAGGCATTTTCTGGTTGAAAAAGCTCAAATGCAGCTGCCCTCGGCACGTCTCTCTGCTAATGCCATGGGTGTGTGAATAGAGAGGCAAGACTCAAGGCACAAACGTGGAGCAATTTGCACTGTGGCAGCTGCAAGCAAAGAGGCAGACCATGTGTTGAAAGGTGGACACTTGAAAGTGTGTTAGATTTAGCCAGGATTCAACCCAGGGGGCACAGTTAAAGCGTTCTGGGGGGAGGGGAAGCTGTATGTGGAGATGGGTTTTATTTATTTATTTTTAATGGGAACAGCTTGTTTTGCTGGGGATTAACTCATTCATAGTCCTGCAGCCTGCTTGGCAGAATGTTTCACCTCAAGTGCTGTGTTCAGTGTTGGGCCCCTCACTACAAGAAAGACATTGAGGCACTGGAACACGTCCGGAGAAGGGTCGACGTGGCAATGAAGCTATGAAGGGTCTTATGGGTAGCAAATGAAGGAACTAGGATTGTTTAATCTGGAGAAGAGGAGGCTCAGGGGAGACTTCATCGCTCTCTGCAACACCTGAAAGGAGGTTGTGATGAGCTGGGGAGTCAGCCTATTCTCCCAGGTAACAGTGATAGGATGAGAGGTGATGGCCTCAAGTTGCATCGGGGGAGGTTCAGGTTGGATATTAGGAAAACTTCTCAGAATGAGTCCCTGGAGGTGTTCCAGAACAGTGGAGATGTGGCATTGAGGGATGTGTTTATGGGCACAGTGGGAGATGGGTTGGACTAGGTGATCTTACCCAACCTTAATGATTCTATGACACTAAAGAAAAAAACAAAAGGAAAGAGCCACTTGCCACAGCTCTTAACCACATATGCCAAAATGATGCAGAACAGTGGAAAAGCAGTCTTCTAATGCAACTGGGAGATTAAAAAAAGGTTTTTTTAATAAAATTTTGTAGTGGTTTCTAAAAATCAGAAAGCAACATGGATGCTGCTGCAAATGCTGAGATAACTGTGGGAAGGCTTGGCTTGTATCCAGGAAAGCAATGAGTGTGGCTGCTGGTCACAACCTGATGCCACGGCTGCCGCTTTTTTAAAGCATTTAACCCTTTTAAAAGGGTTTTGTAATCCATCAAAAGTGCAGATGCTATGGGGTCAGCAGAAAGTAAGCCATCAATGACACTTGTAAAAGTGCAGCAGGAGGATGGTAAAATGCAGAGCTGGTCCACAGAGTAATTTGTACATGTGGAAAAAAGCCCTCCTCCTTTTGCCCTATGATGTAACTGAGCCCTGAAGTAAAAGCTACCAATGGGGATATTTAACATCCTTCCTCCCCTGTCGGAAATGAAAAAATAAAGCAGACAAGCAAGGCTGCCATCCTTCAAAGCCTCTGGGAAACAGGGACAGGCAAAAGGAATGGTGCAAATCAATCTACATTACATTACCTCACTAAAGGACTTGAAGGGACTACAGAACATTTTCATTAATCTTGTATGGGGCTGCTCTGTGTCATTCTAAATTGCATCAAGACGAGATGAAGCCAGCAGCCACCGTCAGCACACAGGCTGGAGGAAAGGAAAATGAAGAGTTGGGCCAGATTCCCTTCCAAAACAAGGTGATGAGGAAGGGAGTTAATGCCCAGCTCAGGAGCTTCCAGATGAGCCATAGTTTTGCTGTGACCAAGCAAGAGAAGCACCTCTGAGCCCTGTGGTTCCCCACCTTGTTTGAGGGTCAGAAGCGATAAGAAAACACCTTGCATGTATCCCAAACCTTTCAAATACAGGATGTCCATGTTCCCAGTTTATCTGAGGGCCATTTAAAAGGTGGTCATATCCAATGAGAAGATCCCTTTGTCCACATCAGGCTTTGTTCTATGACTGTCCTGAAGTGGGCACACTGTCAGCATCAGCAGCAGTCTTAGCAAGGAGGTGGTGATCTGTTTATGTAGGCAAGAGTGCATTTAGCCTCTTAATCCACAGCAATATCACAGAATCATTAAGGTTGAAAAAGACTGCTGAGATCACCAAGTCCAACCCCAACCCACCTCCACCATGCCCATTCCCACATCCTTCAGTGCCACATCTCCATAGTTCTTAAAACACCTCCAGGGACAGTGACCCCGCCACCTCCCTGGGCAGCCTGTGTCGCTGCCTCAACGCTCTTTTGGAGAATAATTTTTTCGTAATATCCAGCCTGAGTATGACTTTAGCACCAGATCCCAGGAGACTTTTGTTACAGAGGGCCAAGTCTGCCTGGGAACAGAACCTCCTGGATGCTGCTCTGCCGCTGCTTCCTTGTAAACATCATTTTTTCCCTTCCTTGCTCACAGGATTTTCCAGAATGTTATGGTCATAAATCTTCCTAACTCTCAAGTCTGATTTCAGTGTTTATTTAAAACACTTCTCCTTTTAGCAGTTCTTTGGAAGCTACAGTGTGAGACAACTCGTTTATAGCGTGATGGAGGAGCATGGACATATGTATGCACTAGACTCACGTATGAACAAACCTAGAAAAGAAATGGTGAGGCAAGAAATAGTACAGCAAAGACAAGTGGGAGAACAAGCAACTGTCAGATGTTTCAGCCTCCATAGAAGAGGAATGGCAGTGCTATGGTTAGTCACAGCTGTAGATCCTGCCCCAGTCCACAGGGATGAATACTCCCCATTGCTCCATGCGGTGGACCCAGCAGTGAGGCAGAAGGTATAGGAGCAAAGAAAGGGACCCAGGTGACCTCAGAAAAGGCTTAGAAGCTCAAAGCCTTCACTGCTGGATTGAACAAGCTGCAGTACGAACATCTCTTAGCCAGAGTTGTATCTGCACAATGATCCCTCAGGTGTTCTTGGAGTGGCCTTTGCCCATAGACCAGCATGCAGCAGTGTGGTGGAGAAATACTTTCTTTTGCATTTTTGTTGGAGAAGGGAGTTTTGCAGGACCGATGGATACAACCAAGGGAGGACTGAAGGCTGCTGCAGTGGCAGCTGCTGTGTGCACAGAAAGCCAGTCCCTGGACATGGCATAGTGACATTTCCCATTCAATTATACGAGGACGCTGCCACCGGTGGGAGCTGTTGCCATGGCAGTATGATAACTGTAGCACATCCCAACAGAGGTCCCCCTGCAGCATCCCAAGGCTTCCCTTCACCTCATGCTAGCGCCAGAGCTGCTCTTGATCATGGCAGCAGTAGCTGTGTAGGTTGCTAGAAAACACAGAAATAAAGCAAATCTACCCAAAACGGGAGGCACTTGTGGGACGTGAGTGTAGATTGTACTTGGAGCAAAGCAGAGCTGGCAAGGGGGTGAGGAGCTGCCGTTGGCTTTGGGAAGTGAGAGCCGAGCCTTGTGTGGGTGTGACAGGACTGAGACATTCAGTCCCACATATGGCACAGCCGTGGCTGTCACCAACCCTGCTCTCCCCACTGCACCGCCTGGAAATAAGATCAGCCTCTGGCAGTGTCTGCCACTTTGTGGGTGCTTTGTTTTTTGGGGGGAATGGTGGCTGTTTGATGAAAGGTAGCATTAGAAACTTCCTCTTGCAAATATGTAGAGCCTGTGACAGCCACTCTGCTTAGAGACATAGTGGGGCTGTGAGAGGGACCTTCCAGAGGTGGTCCTACGTGGTCTCCCTGCATGAGCACTCCTGGGTGTGTGAGAGCTGGGGGTGGATGGGGACTTGCCCAGATCCTGCACTGCTCCTTCCCACACATCCATGTGAACTGCAGGGCAAGCTGCTGGATTTTGTGCTTTCCCAAGTTCTAGAGGTGCCCTTCAGCTTTGAGGTTTACAGCAATACTTGGAGAGGGTTTCCTCTAGGTGTGTTTCCTGCCAATGTGTTTTCTGGACTGTTATTGTGTTTTGTGTAAAATACTCTGGCACTTTGCACGAGCACCGTCAGGGCTGAAAAATCAGTGAGCAAGCTGGGAGGGCTGAGGCAGTGTTGTGTTTGCCCTGGTGACCACCCCTGGCACTCTGAGTGTCCTTCTCTGGCCTGGCTCCTCAGTGATACTTTGTGTTGTGTTTTTTCTGGAGCATCTGTGTCAGCATGAGTGTGTTGGTGTGCATGGGGTGGAAGCACAGCTAAAGGCTGAAGCCACCTCGTTGAATCAAGGGCATTGTAGATGGAATAAGCTGAGTTTGCTGAGAGCTGAACTATAAGCACTAGGTTTAGGCAAATGCTTTAAAGCAGTCACAGTGTTAGTCTGTGTTTCTTGATGACTGCTTTGTTGTTATAAGCTGGACTTTGCCAATAACATTAGCACATGTTGTGCAGTTCTGAATGCTGGCTTAATCTCAGAGAGAACTAATCCATTTCAAGAAGCAAAGTGTTGCTTTCATTGTATGCTTTAAATCATCGCTTTCCCTTTTCTCAGGGTGAGAATCTGAGCCTACCACTGTGTAATTTAAGTGACTAAGATGGCTTTATATTGTCACTGTTGTCAGCAGTTCCAGTTTCCATCAAACAGACACTTCTTGGTGTGGGGAATTTAGTATTCACATTGTCATGCTGGGTGCAAACTTCCATGTTAAAATACAGCTTAATGCAGCAAAAAGTTGTTCCAGCTCTCCATGAAGTAGTCTGCCCCACTCTAGACAGACCAGTACTGGAGATGGAAAGGGCACACATGGCTGGAACCAGCCTGGAACCGGGAGGGAAACACCAGGAATAGGTGTGCAGGATCTGAGAGGTCACACCAGAGACTGGCAGGATTTCCTTTGTCCAGTTTCAATCAGTGTGGCTTGGAGGCAGTTGCTTATTGATAATTCTTTATGGAGGGAGGAATTGTGCACACAGCAAAGAATTGGGACTGCAGTGCAATCAGAGATCTGCCTATGCTTTGCTTCCTTCTCGTGCAATTACTCTAGCTGCAAGATTTCTGCTCGGGATACTGAAAATCCTCCAGCTTATTCATAGAGAGCAATGCTGCAGCAACTGTCATACAGATGTCCTCATTGGAGAGAAATTGCAGTATGAGCTGAGCTCTGTCAGGAGCTGGTCTTTGCATCACCTGGTGCAAAAAATGTGTGAAACTGAGAACTTTAATTAACTGCCAGAAAGCACTCAAAATGCTTGCCAGCAATCAGTGGTGGGTCCTACAGCCTTCCTCTAGGTGTGTGTCCTTCCTGGGGTGGTAGTGACTGGCAAAGGGGTCATGCTCTGCCCACACTCCCCAGCTCCAGGCAGGGATGCAGCAGTGCTCCCCTACCTGGTAAGATGTCAGATCAGTGGAGTCATCTCCATGGGGAAGACCTTGTAATAGGCAGAAGTTGTAGTGTCCTAACGGCTTCACTTTGGCAGTGTGAAGTGATGGCAAAATGCACCAGACCCAGAACTCCAGCATCATAATGGCCTCAAGTTGCGCCAGAGTAAGTGTAGGTTGGATATTAGGAAACACTTCTTTACAGAAAGGGCTGTTCAGCACTGGAATAGGCTCCTCAGGGAGGTGGTTGAGTCACCATCCCTGGATGTGTTTAAAAGCCATTTGGATGTGGTGCTCAGGGACATGATTTAGCGGAGGGTTGTTAGAGTTAGGGTAGTATGGTTAGGTCATGGTTGGACTTGATGATCTTTAAGGTCTTTTCCAACCTGAGTGATTCTATGATTCTGTGATTCTATCAGCACAGGACAAGTAGCCTGCTCCTCCTCTGGGTTTTGGTGGACATGCATCTCATGGGAAAGGATGTTTCTGCAGTGCCTGCAAACACAAGAATTCAGCAAGCTTTTTCTCTCCATAAACCCTTTCAGTTTCTCCCTTTCAACACTCCTATGCTGCGGTTAGGGGAGCATTTCTAGGTGGGTGTATGCGAGATCAGAGTTGGACCTGTGATACTCAAGTCAGCCTCAAATGGGAATCTGGAGGAGGAGGAGCACAAATGGAGATAACACTTCAGCTTGGCTTTGGAAAAATTGCTTTTTCGTAGAAGACATTTTATTTTACTTTTTTCCATTTTTCCTAACTGAATTTGCTGTTGCACAAAGTTGAGCTCTGTTTGGAAATGGGCACGTTTTACTCAAAGGAGGTGACTCACTGGCCTAAGATGTCTCCAGGAAACGCTATGATGCTGCTTATAGCACAGGATAAAAGAGCAACCTTCCTGCCTGAGGGCACCTCTAAAAAAACAGATGAAAACTGAAGTCAGTCAAAAATCCTTGGCTTCGAGGTTTCCTTCCATCTTCTGTGCTGTAGTTCCTGGGGAAAAGGCTGACCTCTGAGAACGGAGTCACTTGCAGCCACAGAGAGGTTTGAGGGCTCTGTTCAGTTAGCTGAAATGCTTCCTCCACACCTCTGCTGGAGAGGTCCCTAACGGGCCAGCTCCTTGCTTAAGCAGATGGATTAAAAGGACTGAAAGCAGTCATTGGTGGGGCTCCCTGATGAAGGTAGAGATGTGTGCTGGGACGGAGGGAGCTGCTTTGGCATTAGGCTGACGTTTGAGAAAAGCTGAAGGAACCCGTCCAGTTGCTAAGCAGTGCTTCTGGGAAGACTTTAAAAAGAAAAGAAAAATAAATTGAAATCATCCACTCATCAGAGGAAAAAAAAAATAATATTTGCAGATCTCTGTGCAGCATGGGAAGCTTTTATAACAAACACATGAAGCGTCCTTACAACCTATGATTTCTTGGTAGGACTCAAAAGTAAAAATAGTTTGCAGCCTACAACAAATCTTATTGACAGAGGAGACAATGTTTAAAGCTCAGTATTTCTGTTTCAGAAACTTGTGTTATAGAGGATGATGTGGCTATTTTTCATATGGAAACACCATTTAATTAAGACTTAAACAGATGGTTAACAGGAACGATATTGTAGGCTTCATCAAAGTAAAATCTAAAGGGCACAATAATATTTCCACTTCACAGCGGATTGTTTTGGTTCCTTCCAATAAGTAAATTAATTCCACGTGTCAGAGGAAAACATTTTCACTGTACAGTTCATGTGTTGCTGCTTGTGTGTTAGGTGCAGATCACAAAACAGGTGCACAGCTATCCCCAAAGCAGGTACAAACCTACACGTGGAGCAAATTATGCAATACTTGAGATCTAGCGATAACTGCATAAAAGGGCAAAAAAATTCCATTTTCCATAACCAGAAAAATCTCCCTGTGAGTTGTAATCTCACCATGTGCTATACTCTGCACCTTCTCTTTGCGCTTGCCTGCTTGCAGGATGTGTTTGTAGATGGTGCTTAGTTACTTTTCCCCTACAGCACAGCTACACTGAAAGTTTCACATTCGAAAACAAGAAAGTGCTGTATCTAAATCAAATTGAAATGAAACTTCTGGAACGTAAGGCGAAGCATTATTTTGATAAGGAAACTTGCCTATCAAAAGGGAGAGGCTGTGCTGGCCCCGCAGCTCACCTCCAGAAGGTGAGAGCAGCCCTGCTGAGATAAGTGCCCTATTTCTGGGCACGGCTCGACAGCCTGTCTGCCTGCAGCCCTGAAAGAGGATTCTGGGGGGCGAAGGTCACAGCAGATAAAGCAGGGTATTAGGAGCTGTCACACTCTTCAGTCTTTCTGCCACTGCTCACTTCATTCTCATTTGCGGGTCAATCACAAACCCCAGCTCACAAGTTGCTCTGCTCCAGCAAGAGTACTTTGGGCATTTGTTACATCCCTGGGGTGGAAATACTTGTCCAAAAGTTGGTGCTCAAAGGACCCTGTAGATTGCCAGCAGAGCTGGGAAAGTGAGCCTGGGCTGTGGCTTTTCAGGGAAATACTCTGAGAAATATAACAATGGAGGCAAGCTTCACTAGAGATGTCCCATTTATAATTAGCGCATTGCTAACGACAGGAAGACTTTCCCTGTGTGAGACCTAATGTCATTAAACTTAAACCTGGCAAACATCAGTTAGTGGAAACAAAATTAGCCTTGTCTGGGAATACCAGCTCCTGCCTCAAAGTGCTAATTTCCCCAAACATACAGGCGACAGCCTCGGAAACTGTAATTAGAAAACCCTGCCAGACTTAAAAGGAGATTCTTTCACCCGCAAAGGCCCAAGCTCATAAGCTTCTCCTTTCGCCCCACAGCTCGGTGTGTTTAATGGCCTCATTGCTCAAAGTGATAACCAGACCATATTGGATTTAATGTGGGACTGTAGAAGTCTGAAGGAAAATTAACAGCATCAAATCGCATCTCAGTCACTCTTGCTTGGTTCTTGGGGTTGGCTGGCTGTGCTTTTTGTCTTCTTGGTTGCTTGTTTTTTCCAACCACATTGTCACCCACTGCCCTGTTCTTGCGTGATCTTCCTCCAGACTGTGTCCTGTTGTCATTCCCCAACTCGCAGGGCTCCAGTTGTATCAGCATCTCCAAGATGTGTGACAGCAGGAGCTATGTGAGTGTGGCACAAAAGTTAATAGCTGATGAAAGGATAATTTAATGGAGCATTAAAAGGCCAGATTCTCAGCTGATACCCATTGATGAGAAAATCGCACCAATTTGCACTAGCTGAAGATGCACTGTCTGGATCTCTAGGTAAAAGTAGCTTATGTAGTTAAAATTTCACACTAACTTATCTGGAGACAGGGAATTAAACAACAAGACTAAGCATCTCCCAGAAATAGATGCATCAGTGGGAGTTGGAACAAGGTTCTAAAAGTAATTACTATCCTGCCTGGAGTGTCAGATTCATCAATAAAAGCAGAGCCTTTCTGTAGTAGTGTAGCTATATAAAATAGAACACACCCCACACTCTGCAATAATGGTTGGAACTCAATATTTTGCAGAAATACTGAAATAGTGGAGCGTGTCTGGGTGGAGAGGTGAAACCTGTAGGTCAAGGCTGGGTAAGGACTGTGCAGTTTGATCCCTCCTTTGGGGGCTCCATGGAAATGATCACTTACTGTGCAGCATCTCATCCCTCTTCTGATGGCAGCAGATGGCCAGGGCTGCTCAATCCCAGATTAATCAAAACTCCATTTGGAAGAGGTGTTGAGGAGCAGTCCAGAGATGGGACTGGGCTGGCAGAGGAGGCTGTAGGATTGCATCTGCTGAAAATCTGCATGGGCTTCAGGGATAAATCAAAGAATAAAGTTCCAGGAACAGAGGTCTTCAAAATGAAGGGGAAGACAGTCAGGATCTGGGGCATCAGCCAGACTGTTCCCCTAGGCTATTTCCAGGACAAGAGCATTTGCTATGGCTTTTGCAGAGAACAGTGATGTAACAGAGCATTGTAATGTTGAGGATCTAGAGATGTTGTATTTTGCTACACTGCAACAACAGAGAGTTGTGCTCGGGGGAGTAACCAAGCCCACAGGGCACTGGTCACTGCTGTGTGTAGCAGACCTTGCAGCTTGCTTGGTGTGTTGTTCTGTGTGCATGACTGCTTCCTGAGGAACAGCGGGACTTGCAGCATCATCTGGACTTTTGGACAACACACCTCTATCCTCTTGCAGAAAGAAAGACTGGAAACCCAAGCATCAGATATAGCAATGCAAGATGTAGGGAGAGTGTTGACTCCCTGTGCTTCGGTACTGCACTGCACCATCAAATGTCCTGCCAGAGGGATAATGTAATCTTTCCTCCCTCTTATCCTTTCTCTATTCGAAGATCAGAAAAATAGTGAATAACTCAGGTTGCACCAGAAATAATGTTTCTATTTCATGCCAACAGGCTGAAGTAGCTTTAGGCAGGGTTTAGTAATGTATGATATTTGGACTGGACTTTGCTATGAACAGCAGTCTGGGTGATCGTTGCTGTTGTTATTTTTCTTTTTTAATGGATTTGATGGAATTGCATTTTTTACACTGCCTTGTGATGATGCTCTGATTGTCATTGACAAGAACACTGTTAGTCCTGGCCCAGCACTTCATCCAGAACTTGGTGAAGTCATTTAAAAAGCTCTTATTGATTTCACTGGGTGCCGTGTAAGATTCAGGAAGATGCTACCAAAACACAAGCCTTCTTGGAGATGCTTTCTCACTGATTTATGAGCTGTTGGGAAAGGTAATTAAAAGGGAAATGACATGTAGCTGCGATTTAGTGGAGACCAGTGTCTGTATAGTAATGAAAAATGCTCCAGAACTTTTCCTTTAGGGTGCCTATCTCATTTTGGGGGCTGCATAAATCATCCCTGCAGGTTTGCAATAATATTTTGGCTCGCTTTCTATGGGGGATTTAAAGTCTGTGCTTGACAGCGTTCCCTGTGCTGTGTTTCCTTCACTGCATGAATGTTTTTGGCATTCAACAAAAATCCAGACTGCTTATGTTAATCTGATTTCCCCAATCAAGCCACCCTTAAATGCATTTCTTGCTGTGTGGTGAGTCATGCAGTAATGATCAGATCCAGGTTATTCTGGGTATTGTGCAAACACGAGACATTGTCTTTCTTGAAAGATGTGGAAGGTACTTCTCTCTTTAATGTGAGAGAAGTAGGGATTATAACCTTTCTGACTACTCCAAGTGGATGCCAAAACTTCTGATTGCGTTTGAAAACAAAATTCACAATATTTTAAACAAGGGAAGATAGACATGACAAATTATCAGGTGAAATCTAAGATCCCGACTGGATGAATGCAATGAAGTTTCACGCTGCTGAAGGCACGGTGGAGTAGAGATGACAGAAGTTGTAGCCATAGTCTGTGGACAAGGAAAATGTGTATTAAAAAGCAATCCAGGGCAACTGATTTGTGCCTGGGTTACCACAGGCGTAATGTTTGTTTCCTTGTTGTCCCATGCCCTTCCTCCATAGTTAACAGAGAATTTCTGGTTGCTTTAGTGTAGTCCTCCAGTCAAGATCGCCTGACTTTGAACAAGAGCAGTAATTTAAGTGCATTAATTATTGTTATCAACATTTTGTTTCTGAATTGCAACTGCACATCTTAAGTTTAATCCAAATGGCGAGATTGGGAGCTGGAGGCAACACAGCTGGCAGTGCTAAGCCCTAGCTAATTAACTGTGCTGCAAGGCAGACTTATTAGCTCGGGCAGCAGTTTCTAAACAGGAAGGGTCTGGTTTATTTGTGAGGAAGGGGGCTATAATAGCATGGGGGAGTCAGCAGATCGCATGTGGGCCGTGTAGGAGTGAGGCTGAAGAGTTTTGAAGACCAGGTTGTACCACTTTGGTGCCAGTTTGCTGTGCTGCTGCCCAGAGTCCATGCAATGTATGGCCACATACCTTCTGGTGAGAAGGTTCTGCATCATGTTCAGAGCCAGCAACTCTCGTGTGAAATTGAATTCAAGTTTGCAGTTAGCTTGAATAGGAATATCACTGAAGGTTCTCTCCCTTTGTTCTGCTAAATGGATATGTTCTTTTCTCTAGGAAGGCATAGGGGTTTTTTTTGCTTTACATGGGTGAGAAACTGTAATTTTCACCTGGAAAAATACTTTCTCCTTTGTCTGTTGATTAATTTCTCATACACACAATTTTTGAAGGGCTATATCAGGCTGACAGCTGTGGTCCTTTCCTTTCTGCTACCCGGGATCCCATGGGAACAGGACATTTCCAAGAACCTGCTGCTTTAGGCGCAGTGACCTTTTATGTTTGTTTTAAGTTACATTGTTCTTTTATCCCTGACAAAACCTTGGAAACTTATCTCATGTTATAACAGTTCCCTTTGGTTTTTAATCCTAAATGCAGAAATTTCATTAAGTTATTCATTCTCCCTCATTTTCATTGTGATCACCAGCCACGTCAATCACAGTAGCGCTTCAAAGAGAGAGGTTGAGCTGTGCATCAGATATAACTTTATTCTTTGTATTTATAAGGCAAAGCATAAATTCTAACAGGTCCACTAGTCATATCTATTGATTTGGTACTTAATCACACGAACACAATGAATATTCAGTGCCTGTATGATATAAAAAGAACAATCAGAATAAGCTATTATAGGTGCTGGAATCTCATTTAAAATCTAATTAGGTCTAGTACAAAACTAGAGGAGTCCTGTCTGAGTAGGAAGAAATGGATGTGTCTATATAACAAGTGAAATGTCTTCTTTTTTCACCCATCTCCTGGCATATGTTAAGAAGCTAACATTTTTCTCAGCCTCCACTTAGAAAACCGTTACTCTGTCTAGCTTGGACAAAGGCTCATGACCTCATGTTTTAATTTACAGACTAAAGCTGATCATTCTGTATAACTGCGTTCTGCTTCATATACAGCATGACCATAGACACGATGTTAGGGGTGGTTGCTGCAACTCAAGCAGTGATTGCTTTGTAGCTGTGCCCATTTCACAGCTCTGACTGTAATTAGTGTTGAGTTGGCCACAGTGCTAATGGGCCTCTGCAGAGTGAGGCTCTTCCAGAAGTTCTTTTACAGTAAAAAGAGTGGAGATGGTAGGAAAATCCCACCCTGTTTTTAATAACCACTTAAGGCACTAGGATTTAATGCAAGAAATCCTTGGTAGCAATTGTAGGGACTTGCGGGCTTTATTTTAAAACCTATCTGTGCAGACTCCCAGATTAGGACAGAGCCTGCCTTGCAATTTCTATGTGGGGATGTATGGATGGATGTACCTCTGTCAGTGTTATACACACGCCTGCATGATTAAGTAAAAATAGATTATGATTCGGTTCAGCACTTACATTTTGCAGGAAAATGGAGAGCCATGAGATATGCTTTTACACAGATACTCGTGCAAGTGAATAAAATTGGTTTTCAGAACAAGTATTGATTGCCTTGGGGCAGATGAAGAACAGAACCAAGGAAAATAAACACCTTTCAGCTAGCTGTGTTCTGCAAATAGGACATGGCCTTCTGTCTTCAGTGTGTATCTTTCTGTTAAAACAGTGCTAGCAAAGTGAATCTGTTGTTTAATGCCTGTTCTAGTTTCCCTTGTGCTTTTCTTGGTGAACCAAAATGTTTGTAGGAGTAGGTTCAACCAACTGTGTAAGATTATTCACACTCTTGCTGTCTTTCACTCATTTGCTTTTGTGTTGTTGTTGTTGTTTTACACTGGAGATGAAGGAGTGCAGTTGGAGACCAAGTCAGGAAAGGCACTTGGGGTTTAGCTCAATGAGAGTCTGTAGTCCTCACACAGGCAATGTTTTTCCTGCTTTTCATTGCAAAAGAAATTAGGTTAGGCTTCTAATCAGATTTATCTTGAAACGCTGCTAACTTCAAATGGCTATAACTGGCCATTCCTATTGTTAATCATGGGGATTTTACTTCATAAGGAGTGGCAGGAAACAACTAGAGGGCTACGAAGCTGTTCAGGGGAAGGTTTGCCACGTGGTTAGATGGTTAGATGACTGTGCTTGTTGTGCTCACGTTACACTGCTGTCTTTTAGACATCTTTTATTCAGTGGCTACATCTCAGTTTTCTCCTCTTGTGTCGTTTCCAGCCCATAACACACATTCTGATATTCTTCAGGTGAAAGTTTCGACCTTATTCCTTACAGCTCAGATCATGTAGGTCTCCCCTTGAGTGAAGTCCGAGAATGGTGGTACCATGGGTTAGCAAACTTGGAGGTTAGAGTTTGCCCAAGAAGCTGGCTAACAGCTGCTCAAATACATGCCATGATAAATGATAATTTCCTGGAAATACAGCTCTGGATACAAAACTGACATTTCATTCATGAATTAATTTTGTTGTTGCTGAACATTTGGAGCTGGAATGATCTTTATGCTTTGAAAACGTGTTCCTATTCCACCTTCATCGGCTTCTGTCAGCACAGAAGCTAAGGCAGCTGTTCTAGGAAAAGTGCCATTTGCAACCACGTACTTTGATGGCAAAAGGCTTAGCCTGAAGCAATGTTGCAATGACTTCAAGAGCTGCCAACTGCAAGTGTCTCTGCCCCCACTGGCTGACTAGAATTAATATCATTATTCTAAATGTAATGAATTATATTCAAAAGTACTTCAAGTGTAAGTAGAGAATTAAAGGAAATCGGGGAAAGTCATTCTAATATTCAGTTTGCATACTATATTCATCTAGGAGCAGTAAGGACATACTCCTTGCTGGTGTTTCAGAATTACATATTAACATTGTAGTGAATATGAAGATTCAGAAGTATAACCCAAGTTGTGCACATCTTCCCACCTGAAATGACTGTCAGTTTCCATCATTTCAGTCCTGAAAATTTGAGTTATTGAGACGTAGTTTGATCTCCATACCATAGTCAGTCAAGAAAAGTCCTATGACCTCTCTTTGCCAAGGAGAAATTGTGCTCAGGAAGAGCTGGGATGCTTGATGGGCAAGGAGTGACTTGATAAACTCCAGTCACTCAGTGACACATCTGTCCTTAGACTTTGAAGGTTGCTGTGTACGGATCCTAATTTTTGCCTGCTATGTATTGCCTTCCATACCTACATTGTTCCTGAGATTTGATTTTTGGCTCTGCTCCATTTCATGTGAGATGAATGGCTTTAATCAGAATCTCTTAAACCCACTTCAGTCAATGGTAACCCTTTGTGAGATGCTGATGAACGCGTTGTGGTCTTGCCCTGGGAAGGCAAGAGGCTAAACACAGAGCACAATTTTAACTTTTAACTAGATTCTACCTAAGAGACTCTTAGGCTGTATAAGATTTTCCAGTGATGGCCTCATTTGGGCTCTATAAGTGGAAACCAGGCAAGAAAATGAAATCTGTCTGCTCTGAAACATACATATTGATTTCAGCAGTCATACTATAATTGTTCTCACCAATTAATTAATTGAGGTTCTGAGTGAGAAGTGACTTAAGTGGCAGTAAATTTTGCAGTTGCCCCAGTGGACAGCAGCTGACCAAGCCTGGTATTCCTTGTTAACTGAGTATAAGTTTCTAAATGCATTAAACCAAGTGACTAGCGTTAATGAAGTTTATCACAGCACTTGCAGCTCTCATTTGTCTCTTGCAAGTGGGTTTTGCAGGGCTGAGCTGATGAAAAGTGCTCCTTCCAGCTCCAGGCAGTATTTACAGTGGTTCCTCTTCTCTGTGCTTGGAGCATTTTCTTGTTTTAGAGACCATGGAGCATCTCACTGTCTTAGTCTAGTCTAGTTTGCACATGTGGTTTTCTGCCTTCATTTTGCAGCTTTTGCTGATAGGAGAGGACTCTCTGAAGTTCTTGTGAATGTAATATTAGCATATTCTGTCCTCTGAACTTCCATGTTCCAACCAAAGGCTTTTAGCTGATTATCTCAAGTCTCTTCTCTCTAATGACTTTCCAGTTTCTTGATGTTGAGCAAAATCAGCGGATAACTCTCTCTATTTGATATAATTATCTAATGTGTATTGAGCTTGGGAAATTATTCAGTTAATTTTGTCTTTAGTCTTCCATTTCCTGTTAGAGATTTGAAAGTGTAAGCCTGCATTTCTCTCTTAATTACTGCATCCTGTTGATTTCTTGTTCCTTTTTTTAAAGATAAGCACGTGCTTAAATGAGAGCCTTTAAAAGCGGGAATAAGAAGTCTTCATCAAACTGCGATTGTGGTTTGAGTGCACTAACATCACTGACTGAGGTGAACCATGATTTTTTATTAAAAATTCGCTACCAATCTAGCTTTTGTGCGTGTGTGTGTGTGTGTGGAGATGGCAATGGGGGAGGGCCCACTCCCTATAGGAGGAAAAATGCCTTTCTCTTGATTAGATTTTCAAACTGCTTCTACTCTCCATCCTCGCAATGCTGAGTTCTTGTTCAAGTGAAGCTACGTTAATGGGAATGATCATATCCCGTACTCAGCTGCTTTCCATCTTTTTTTTTAGCATTTATCAGCTGTTGAGTTGATTAGGAATAAGCTGTTACTGTGTGAGGCCATCCAGAGAAGGGACTGTGCTTTAGTTTTATGCCTGCTGAGTGCCTCCAATTGTGCAGCTGGGATTGCTGTCTGTGCCACAGAGCCTTTGTTGCCATATCTTCTCTTCCTGGTAGATGAGGAGAAATCTTTCCTTTGGCTTTTATAAGGTCATAAAAATCATTTTAAAGTCTTTTACTCCACACAGGTTTGGTCTGCACCACTGTAACTACACTTGCTTTCATGATATAGTGTTGCTGGATGAAATACCCACTGCCTCTGCACTAGGTTTTGCCTCAGTGCTGCCAGGAGAGCTGAGTATTTTGTTCTAGATGAAGCAGTTTGCAGTATTGCTGCATTTCTCCCCCCTCCTTCAAATCAAAAGTTGCCTAAAACTTAATTCTCCAATTCCTCAGGATCCTAGAACAATGTCAGCTGAAGGGGTCTTCTGTCTATGGTCCTTATTCCATTCTGAACAGAGAATGTTATTTCTTGTGTTGTGAACAGAACATGCTACTACACATTCACTTCTTCAAGTAAGCAAGGAAAACATTCAGTTAACTCAGCTGAGAAAGTCAGCCTGGATCTTGCTGCTGGATTTCCTTCCCTTGCCTATTCTTGATGCCTCTTGTCCCCTTTTCACGAGTGCTAACTTTATTGCAGAGCAGTCTGACAGCAGGGACACACTGAGTTCTTCCAGTTTGATGTTTCCATTGCAATATTAGGCTGAGTGGTAGCTGGCAGCAAAATCCATCCCTGTACCTCCTGAGACTCATTAAAACTGGGTAACTCTGAAGTACAGCAAAATGATTTCTGTTTGGACTGTGTTGCCAATTTAACAGATGTGTGAAAGGTAAAATGATGAAGTAGTTTCTTCTAAGGAAATTCCTCTAACTATGCACTTTCTTAAAACTTCCAATAAATGTTCTCTTATCAGATAAACTTTGTAGATATAACTGCTCATAATCACATGCTGCATGCCTAAGAGAGAGTACACAGATTTTTCTAGCATCACAGACTTTCTTACACGGCTTATTATAATTGCATTAATTTGTGCTTAGACTACTTGGGAGTATAATTATTGCACCATTTCAGGACACATACTGGTTGAACAATGGAGCTGCTTCCATTGGATCTTGTCAGCAATGGATGAGCTTCACCTCCCCCAGCTCTCCTCCTGGAGGCTGTGCAGCCCCCAGATCAGCCCACCACGTGGGTGCTCAGCGCACGTTGCTGTAACTGAACTGTCCGTTCAGCAAATGCTGTTGTTAAGGCAGTGGATTTAGGAGTTCTACATAAACAAGCAACTTTCAGGCTAGGATAAAGCCACAGCTAGATATTTTGTTTGAGTTCAGACCGAACTGAAATATTTCACATTTTGAGGTTTTTTCCCTCTAATTACAAGATTTTTGCTGTCAAGTTACAGAGAGGAAGGAAGAGTTGTTCTGAATCCCCAGGCAAGCCTGCTTCAATCCCGACTCAAACTTTTAGCTCTCATCATAAAGGAATATCGACTGTAGTTTTATTTTAATCTCCCCTTGTGAAAGTGACAGACTGAAACCGCGTGAGCCGTGACACTGGCATAGAAATAATGCCTCTCTCAGGCTGCTCGATCCTATGGAGGTGTCAAGCAGCAGGTCAAGACAGCCCCAGGAGCTGCCTCAGCACCGAGATGCCATCTCTGGTGGGCTGGTGGCTACCAGCCGAGGTGCCAAGGGATGCTGCAGCTAAGAACTGTGCCTGCCAGCACCCAGCACAATGTGTCTGCAGTGCCGACAGGTTGTCCTAATTTGCTCTTACACACAAAATCAAACAGGAAAATATTTGATTTGACAGGGCAAACAAATGGTGCTTTTGTGGAGAAATGATGCTTTCAGCATATGATAGCCATCTGCCTGCTCCTCGCTGCAATTGTTGGGAGTTATAATTGGACACGCGGCTTTGACACCTACAGTGAGTAGCTGGTGCTGCCACCAGGCAATTTTAAGTGGGACAGAGCATTTATGAGTGTGAATTTTCACTTGGCTGCCATCCAGACAGCCCTGTTAGGGACCGCCGAGTGATCAGGGATAAAAAATGGTTAATGAAGATTTTGCTTCAGTTAAAGCTAAACTCAAAAATGGCACGTGTTTTTGTATGGACTGTTGGTAAAGATTCTCCTTGAGTTAAAATGAAACGTACACAGTGTTTGTGTTCTGTATCACTGAGCTCTGCTCACTGGAGCCAGTAGCAAACCCTTTGTGGTATGGGGAGAGTGTGGCAGTGCTGTGATGGGGGCTGTTGTCCTTGGTGCTGGGTCTGTGTGGAGTCAAGTGGCAATGTGGCTCTGGCATTGGTAGTAGGTTTGGAGGAAACAAGCTTTTAATACAATGTGCCTGGCTCATCTTCATTTCATATTGGAGGGAGCTGCTTTAACAGCACATGATGGGCCAGTCGTTTCCCATTGGGTTTTACTGATATATTTGAAATGTGACTGCTTGCTGACAATCTATAATCCAGTGGCTCTTGCCCAGGCAGAGGAGGGTCAGTACGGCCGTGGTTTCATGGCTAGACAAAAGCTATGCCAGCATAAATACATTCCTTGGCACCACAGAGGATTATCAGAGCCAAGACCCAATTTCTTTATTTATTGATACATTTATTCTTGAAAGAAAAAGGACTGGACAAGAGCAGACCTGGACTGCTCCCATCCTTGACCAGCAGCAGCATGAGACCAGAGCGTGTCTCAGTCCCTGCCCCATGGTGTAGACGTGGTGCCTGTGCTTGATCTCCTGCAACCATGGGCTATGTATGGCATAAGCAAAATTGCTATTTGTTTATTAGTGGAGGTTGGATGGTTCAGGAGTGGTTTAGATGCATTTGCTTCTAAACTCCCAGGAGGATCATCACCTGCTTTTCTCAGGTTTAGGACGTTGACTAATCCTTAATTCTAAACCTGCCTCAATTCCTTCCTTTACTGCATTTCCTACTCTGTCCCAGGTGCTATTTAGCTTAAGGGAGTGCACTGTCCTAATTATCTACGAACAAAAGCACAAAACCAAAGATGGATTATCTATTGTTTTTCTTCTCTGTTGAGGGAACAATGCTCTTTGTCCATGCATTTCAAAGCACACTAATGTTCATGAACAATTTAAGGGAGAAATATTTGATTCTGCAGGGGCGTTGGTAATGACTTAATCAAAGGCAAAATGCCCCTTTGCTCCAATTTAATGTTCTTACAGTTTAGTTCTTATTAGCATTGATTTTTCCCAAGCCTTTAGCATCCTATTTATGAAAGGCAACATAATGAAATTTAGCAATAAACAAGAATGTTGGAACAACAGAATAGACCTTTATTCTGCTGGCTGGTGTGTAGGTGTGGAACATCTGCATCTCCAGAAGGGCTGTATTTCGGTGGGCTTATACAGGCACATGGAAACACATTGTGCCCCCATCACCATCCATATGTAGGGCGGGAGAAGAGACACGCTGAATGTCTAGTCTGATGATGTTTGCATGTAAGCCAGTTGGGAATCTCTGACATTCTCAATTAGAGCTTGTTTGCACACTCTCTTTGCAATTACCAAGCAGTTTGCAGCCAGTGCACCTGAAGGCTGCTCTGGGACAAGCTAAAATCTCACTGTCAAAGCTAGGAAATATGTGGCATTTGCAGTGCTAACAGAGAAGGATCTAAAATAAATGCCTAAACTTTCTTCAGACCTTTCAATGGTCACCCGTCCTTCCACAGTTCCTCACTTAGACTGGTTAAAAATAATCTTCACATTTTCATTTAATTGGTTGGAATGTCTGCATCAGTGCTACAAAAAAATTCAGAGGAGAAAATAATGCTTAAGACGGTTTCTTAAGTAGGACCTCCCAAATATTTAAGTGTCCCAAACAGATAAGGCAATAAATCCATATAAAAATGTGGTAAGTCATTACCACCCCCTTTGCAGCATCAAATATTTGTCTTAGATTGTTCATGAACAATAGCATGCTTCAAAATGAATGGGCAAAACCCCTCCTTGGATGTCTGAGAGTGTTTGCTCACCTCAGAACCCCTGGTGGACTGATGGGTGCAGCTTTTGGCTGCACTGCTGTAATGCATACTGAGAAGTGACTTCTTATTTATGGATAGTGAAATTCCAGGGCATAATTCATGAGGCAAAGAAAAGGAGCAGTATCTGAGAAACAAGCTGTTCACTGTTTTGCCCAGCTGAAAGATGTTGGCAAAACTGGAAAGCCGTGGGTCAGTTTAGTTCAGCTTTGTGATGAGCTATGTGTTATCCCAGTAATTATATTTGACAGTCAAAGATCTTGTGTAAGGACAAAGACCGTTTATTTTTGCTTAATATATTCTTTGCACACTCAGTCCAGCTGTCCCAAATGCAGCTGCCCAAATCTGTCTTAGCACTGGCGAGCCCCCAGTACTGATTCCTCCATCCCTTGCTCACTTCTTTGTCTGGGCTTAAGCAGCATTCTGCCAGGAGAGGGATTTCTTGGAGTTAAACCTGGATTCAGCAGCTCCTCCTTGGCCTGGATTGCACCTGGGAAGCTTTGGAAAGTGATTTATTGGGCTGAATCCCACCCTTCATCCATGTCAGGGAAGCGGTGGGAATGCAAACACTGTGTTCAGAAATCGTGGAATCGGATAAGAATTTTTTACATGTTTTTGTGAGAGGAACAGCAGCTGTTCTAATTCATCTTCTAGTTTCTAAGCCTCCGAAATCACTGACTTACTATAATTAATGCTTTTTTTTTTTCCCCCTGCAGAACTTTGTTCATAATAAACCTTTTTATGTACTGAAGGAAAATGCAGATGTTTTCCTGGGGTACATCCCAGTAAGAGCCCAGTATATCTGCTGGGTAAATGGCCAAGTCAGGCTGAGATCCTCACTAAAAAAGCACTGGGTCAGCTACCCCGGCCCATTGCGCCGTAACGGAGAAGTGTGCTTTGCCCAGTTCAGCAGCAACCACCACTAAACCTTCAGGCTTTGCAGGAAGAGCTCATAGGAAAGCTCTGCATCACGGATGGATCCTGCAGCACCACCTACGGTGCGTTGGCTGGGCGCTCCTTTCTGCAGGTGCTGATGCCGAGCATCGTTTTCTGCTATATTTCCACTTTACTCAGGGCTGCTACAACCCAGCCCTCGGGGGAACACCGTCTGCAGCACCTGCAGAAGGAAAAGCTCTCTCCTTGTCCCCAGCAGCCCCCGTGCAATGGTTTCCCTCCCACTCATGCTGCCGCAGGGCCGTGCGGATGGTCCCTGCCGTGCGGATGGTGCGGATGTGACGGGAATGAGAATCGCGGAGCTCTGTCCTCACGCGGCGCTCTGGAAATGAATCGCTTTGATCTCAGGCGGATTTCCCCGCGCTATTTTTAGATGCGGCGGGGATAACCGAGGGATGTCGGTTCTGATGCAGACGGAAAGGAGCTTCAGATGCAGTTTTCCTCCTGGGACGGGAGAGGAGAGCAGGAGGAGGAAAACAAGGCAATCTCCAGCAGTGCGTCTGAGCCTTCTGGTGCAGGCAGAGACGGAGCGCTGAGCCCCTGAGGCTGTAGAGGGATGTCCCCAAATACAGAATACACCACATAAGCTGATAAATCTCCCTATGCTGCTTCTTGCTGCTTTTTGTGTAACTCACCATTCTGCAGCAGCTCAGAGCCACGAGCTGTGACTGAATTCAGCTTTGTAGTGTAGTGGATATATATGTGAGGGATTGCTAATGGTTATCCTTTGATTTAAAAATAATTGCTGTGTCTCTCACTCTCCCTGCTTTCAGGGCATGTGTGGCTGTCCCAGATTGCTTGGTTTTGATGGTGTCAATTCCTGCTTTGCATTTTGCATTCAAAATAAAATAATAAACAACTAACTTCAGCAAAACAAGAAACAGACAATCAAACCAAACCTTTCTTTGGTAGCAGCAGCAGCGTGCATGTGCAGGTTTGCACGCAGGCTGCTGTAAGGGAGAGAACCTGTTTACAGGGCACGAGCTCTGGGGAAGGGTTTGCTTTCTTCTTCTCCCATCATCTCCCGTTGCTGGGAAACGGCCGCCCCGGTGCTGGCAGTGGCTGACTCACCGCGCCCGGTCCTCACACGCACTGCGCCTCGAGCTACAGCGGCAACAAAGGAAGTACAGATTCAGCAGTTAGACATGAAGCACCGGGGAGCTCCTTCCCTGGTGGCTCCAGGATATGGCTGTTGGCTGCCGGGTGTAAGCAGTCCCCGGGGGCTGTAGCAAAGGCACGAGAAAGGCTTTTGTTTGCATGCCTTGAACCATGCAGCAGCCAACAGAGCCATGCGAGGATGACACCATGGGCATCCCATTGCACCAAAGCTCATAGAAGCCAATGGAAAAACCCTATTGATATCTACTGAGCTTTCTCACTGCCCACCTTTCCTTAAATACTCACTGGAACATGAATGAGTCCTCTTCTTCCACTCCTTCCTTGCTGTGTTTGTGTTTTATGGAGCATAGCTCAGTTCTGCCCAGCTGTGAGCGCTGGGGTTTGCATGGGCATTCCCTTTTTACTTGTGTGGACTGATTTGTATGGGCATTCCCTTTTTTTGTTCATAATTGCACTGCTTATGGCACCTGTGTTTGGTGGATGGCTTTCCACAGCCAAATGCAGTGGTGCAATGAACTTAGCGTAAGCATAAAGCTGCGAACATAAATCAAGCTACTAATAATGATTAGATTCATAAATTCCACACCACGAGATCAATCAACTAAGCTTAAAAGTAAGAAATTTGGGACCTATTTGAGGTTTGCACTGGGTTCACTACTGTTTTGTTCAGCATTTCTCCGTCTGGAGAGCTTTTAGTTGCTACTTTGGTGCTTCTGGTTTTCATGTTTACTTTTTATTAAATGCCACGGATCTGAGGGGCTGGGTAGGAGGGGGAAGCTGGAGACGTGATGGGACTGTAGGATAGCAGTGAGTACAGCAGGACTGGCAGCAGCCACAAATCAGGCTTAGCAGAGTGTCACAAGCCTGGTGTGCTTGGCTCCTAGCCCTGGCAAGCCTTTGGAACCTGAGCAAGAGCTGGAAACTTCTCTTAGCTTGGGTTTTTGGACTTCCTGTGGTGTCCAGTCTGTTCCTAGCATCTGCATCAGAGAGCAGAGCCTGATGTTACAGCTGCTGAGGCCCAAGACAGACGCCCAGCTCCAGGTTTCCAGTACTTTTAGCATACTGTTTCCTCCCCCCTCTTTCCCTCCCGATTTTCTTCCCAGCTCTGGAGTACTATCAACTTCTTCAGGCTGAGCTAACACAGCTGCTAATGCCTGAATAAAAAAATTCAGATTGGGTAGGTCTCCAAACTCAGTGTGATGCAATAGACCAATCACACACCCTTTGCTGCAATTCACCACAGCAGAGCAGTCTCTCCAGGTGTGCTCAGAAGTCCCAGCAGTGCTAAGGACACCTCTTCATGGTCTCGCTGAGGCCATACTTCACCTCCATCACCAGTAGTCCCACTGCCCCTCCACAGTGAGACATCCTTCCACCACTTTTGCTTTTTCTGGAGTCCCTCTGGATTTCATTTTATCAGTAGATCAGATCTGAATTTTGCACTTGTGAATGTAAAGCTTACATCCCTTTACTGGTTCCTACCCACTCAAGTGGCTGGGGGTGTCAGGGCAGCTCAAGCACCCCAACCTGCACAGCTCCAGGAGTTGCCAGGAACTGGGACAGGAGAGCAGTGGTTTTAGCATGCATCTCAAAGCAGCATTTTAAGCCCATCACAATCCAGGGCTGGACTTCACAACACAAATTTAGATGTCGAGGGTGGACTCCCTCCTGAATCCTGAAACTCAGTTCCTGGTGGATTCCTAATTCTGCAAGTAGGTCACGCCTGCTGTCTGCCTCTGGGTACAGCAGAGACTTGACAGGTCTAAATAATAACTCTTATCTCCTCGCTCTTTGATGTGAGATGTCACTAAGATGTTCCCTGCCATCCGCTTTTCATTTTTCCGCTTCCCTTTTTGCAAAACTCTGCTGAACACACAAGTTAATGAAGGATAAGACATTTTTAGGTCCCACCAGATCTTGCAGCATGCAGTCTTCCCCCCAGCATGACTCTTTGCATTGGCCTGATGTGGGAGAACAGCTGGAAGGACCACAGTGTGCCAAAAAGCCATGGGTAATCTAAAGCTGGCCCTTAAGCCACATTTTCAGTGTGCAGAGCCTAAAGTCAACAGCCCTCTACCTATAAAAGCAGCATAAATCACACCTACTGCTTGTGCAGGGATATGTGTGTGTGTGCACGTGTGCTTAGTCTTTACATCAAGATATTGCTTGTGTACAGCACCACGGACATCTCATCCTGTTCTCTTACAGCAGTCTTCTCTCTCTTTACAGGGCTGTAGACTGAAGCTTTACATAACATCAGGAGTCAACAGCTGTGTGAGGGAACCCCGCTAACAGAAGCTGTGTCAATGCCATTGGCAGTTCCAATTCTATGATAAAATGCACATACCGTTTCTGAGGTTTGCATTTTACTGATATGCATTCAGCTGGATCTTTGTCACAGAGGTTTCAGCTTCCACACGGAGCCTTTTGAAGACCTTGCCCTAATTGTGAAGCAATTCCAGTGACACTTTAAATTACAGGTGAGTTTTACATAAGTCTTTAGATACATGTTATGACACGTAAAATTTTATCTTTGCCAAATGCATTGAATTATGTAAGATCATTGTTTTGCATTTGTCAGGACAATTTGAACCATTGCACATTTAACAGATGCACTTTTAAAAGACCCAATCCAGCACACAGCTGTGATAGTACAGATAAGCTTAATAAACTTTACCAAATTTCTAATAATTTATATAAGCTATCAGAGAAGTTTATGCGACAGTGTTAAAGCTACAGATTCAAGCATGCAAGGAGGAGGAAAAGCCATATCCTGAAATACAGCTCCTTTGCTGGGCTTCCAGGAGTGGCTCATTATATGATCAAATGCTGTTTTTTTTTTTTCCCATAGGGGCCCTGTCTCCATCTGCCTGATGCAAGTCAATGGGCAGCAATTCAGAAATCTGTTTTCTTCCCATCATTCAGCATGTGGCCCCAGCCCTTGTTTACTGCACTCTGCTTAGCCTTACTGTAAAGATGAAGTACTCTTTCCACCTGGGTTTTTCCATGACACTCATTACTGCAGTTGTGTTTGTTTCACACACAAACAATTAATTTGTCTCTCTGAAGCCCAGTAAGGCACACCAGAAGCATTATTACTTTATAGATAAGGAATAGAGACATAGGAAGAGTCACTCAAGAACATCAGTTAACTTGGGATGTTCAGTGTGACAAGGGCTCAAGGGCTGATATCTCCATGCACATAATGTGGCTTTGCATGCTTAGTGCCACTGTACCTTTCAGCACCAACAGGACCGGACTGCAACAGGCGGATGGAGATGGTGGATGAGAGATGCCAGAGGCATGCAACTTCTTGGCCAAGATTTACAAGATCCGATGGTGTGGAGAGCTTTAAAAGAAGGAGCTGAAGGAAAGCAGTGATGTGACTTCGCGGGTGCCTCTTGCTGAGATTTAGCACTGTGTGCGCTCAGGCACCAGCTCAGCCTGCAGCCAGGCATCACTCCTATCACTAAAGTAGTCCCACACACTGTGTGGATATCCCACTGACTGGTCAAAAGAGGACAAAGCATCTCTCCTCTCACTTGGATTTCAGCATGCACCAGTAACTTGCATGAGAGTTGTATCACCCAGAACTCGCACAACAGCTTCGCACACCACAAAGTCTGGGCAGTCACAGGAATGCAGCTGCAGGGGCCCTCCTTGACTTTCTTCAGATCGCAATTTGCCAGCTCCCATCCCAGAAGTGAGAGATCTGAGAACTACTGCAAAAACTTTTACTTGTCTGAGCTCCAGAAGTATTTATGTAATTTGATCAATGAACTGCATTGATTTATTTGCACTAAGTAACTCCTTGGGATCTGGATAATAGATAAGGGTGCGCACAGTGATGTACGAACACATCATAAATAAATGGAGCTTGCAAAACAATTGTCAGGTATTGATGATTAATCTCCTTATAGTAAAATTATGTTACATCTGTCCATTATGGCTTTGTTTTTAAATTTTAAATCTGACCTAAGAGGTTTTAGAGTCATTTCAGGAAAACTGCCCTTTAAGCTAGATGCTTCTTAAAAGGTCACAGGGTCTAAATATCATGGTTACTTACAAAGCATGGCTCCCTGAGAGGTCTGACAGCTGCCTTCATTAGAGCAAATCAAGGTCCTGTACAAATAAATGCTTGGCCATGAAGCTGAAGGCTGTGTTCTTACAGGGAATTTCACACTATCGTCCACTTTGGCTGCTGGTGCTGCATACATAGAGTGCTGTAAAGGTTATCCCATCTGGCTCCCAAAGCCTGCATACATCAGCACATATGAGGTGCAGCACAGACATTTACCTTCATCAAGTCACCAGCTGGTTCAATTCCTGACATTAGCGAGAGAGCTGGGTGCATGATAATGTAGTGCTTTACTAACTGCATTTGTGCAAGTTTTATGCAAGAGAAAGATAAATGTCTTTGACCAGAGTTAGGTATAATTACAGATATGCTGAGCTGCTGAACCACTTTCTCAGACACCTGAGCCAGATGAGGCTGCCACTATCACATCTGCTGCCCAACCTCAGCTCTCCCAAGCAGTGCACAGCTGAGCTGACTTCCTGTCTCATCCACGCCACGATGCATTATTGTACAGCAAGGAGACAGTGTTTCTTTTATACCTGTTCATTAGGTGTTCTTAAAGAGACCAAACTTCCTTCTCTGTTCTCATCATCTCACAGCACATGGAGGGCAGAGAAGGAGAGCCATGTGGTCCAAACTGATCTCTGAAATCCATACGTTGGGTGCACTACTTGGTGCTTCCAGTAATTTATTTACATAACAAGGAAAAACAGCTTTTAAAGTAATTTCTCTGCTATTGTTTGTCATACTTACAATGCTGTTCTGTTGCTCTTTCGTTGTACTCTTTTTATGCCATTTTAGGCATACATAACTGCATTTTTTTTTTTTTGCAGAGCACCTACTTTTAAGAAGTGCAAGTGAATCTTGAGCTATTTTGCTTACAGTGTTTATGTTCTAAGAGTACTTACGGGAGAGAGGAACACATATGTTTGCTGCTAAACTTTGGTCTATTGTAGTTTCATAGTGATAACCTAAAGCCCATTTGGGCACAGATCAGGACTTTGGTTGAGTATTACTGTCTACCGCATAGGTGAGCTAACACAAACTACTCTGATTATATATTTGGATTGATCTTCTGGTTATCCAGCAACCATTTAGTTTTAGCTCAAGGTTTAGGTGATAAATATAAATTGGATTAAAGCCATTGCTCCTCAGACTGGCCCTGGGCTTGTTTGTTGCAGGACATAATACATCTGTGCTTAACAAGCTCACTCCTTTCAGTTAACCCATCCATGGCCCAAGTGATTTTCCTTTTGAAGCCAATCCAAGGAGGTAAGGAAGAGACTTACCCTACACTGTGAGGGATCAGGACAGAGACTGGCTTTGGAGTTCAGAGCCAGATGGCTAGAAGCTTCATGACATTTAATGAAGACTTCTAGTACTAAGACAAATGCCAAGATCTGTAGGCAGCACAACTTTCAATAACTTCTTTGCCACTTTTGATTCATCATTAATACCATCCCACTCAAGAGATATTCCTAGGTGTACCCCTCTTCTCAGGGCTTTTTTGATCATATACTTCTAATTTGCTGTAACCCTGCTGGCAGTTAACCTTTTGGCCCTGTAATGTGATGGAAAGTAAAAGTACAGCAATAATAGCAGAGGGGCACAATCCTAAGCAAATTAGAACAACCCCAAATGCAGCAGCTGCAGATGTAGAAATGAAAGAAAAAAAACTGCTTACCTTTATAAGGCATCCAGTAGGCAGGAATCCCCAGCAAGATACTCTTCCCTCCACTGCCAACCCTTAAATGAGGTCTGAGAGGGGGTGGATCCTGGCTCTACCTCTTCTGGTCACTCAGGTTCATTGCATGCACCTGAGCTCCCCTGGGTTGGTCCTGCCTTCCCACCAGGTGCTCAATCACTTTTTCAGGCTGTTACTTAGCATTTCTGCTACGCCCTCCAACTCTTTTCTCATAATTCCTGGTAAGCTCCATTCAGTGCTGTAATCTATGTGAGCTGCTTAAACCCTTCTGCTTTTCCATGGCAGTTTTCAAAGACTGGAGATGTTTGAGCGGTCTCTGTGAAGTTTTAGCAGCCTCTTCCCGCTCCCTATTGCTGTGTTGGGCAAGGGGCAGCAGTCTGCTTTCCTCCTTCATGCCATTTCTGAGCAATTCTTCAGTGTTGTGCTTCGCCCTGACTGATGAAAGCCTTTCCCACTGTGACCTTTGATCAAGCAATAAAAGATTTCTAGCAGAGCATCAGCCCCTTCCTGATTGCTGCACGAGGTGGGTCAGCCAGTACCCAGGGCAATGTGGGGGTAGTGGAAGTGCTTGCTTGAGCAAGGCTGGCAGGGGTTGCCCGTTTGTCTCCTAAGCATTTTGCAGTTTACTGCGTGTCAAGGTTAATTGCTGCTGAGTGCTCTAAGCCCATTTTTCACCATGTTGAATTCCTTGTGTTTCTGGGGTCAACACCATTCTCACCTGTTCAGGCTGCCCAGAAGCACTCATACGACAAATGTGAGCTGAGAGATACAAGCTATCTATCTATATGCTGTGTATATGCATGTAAATATATATATATAATTACTTATCTTTCATACGTGTCTATGTGTGTATGTATATATGTAATCTATCTCAGCATGCTTGTGAGAAGACATTCTCTTCAGTGGCAGAATTAACTCCAAGTGGGCTGTTATCTCTATGACATACAGCATGATGGAAGAATACTTCTTTTGCTTCTGTTGAAAATGATTGACCATTGGTTCAGTCAAATGCTATAGAGCATTAATGAGATGTTGGCTTTGTATGCCAGCCTGGATACCATGGACATGCTATGGGAGACTGACGCATGCTTGGGCTCCACGTGGTTCACTGAAGGCAGCTGCTCTTGGCAGGTGGGGCAAGGCAGGAATGCTTAATCTTTCACTGAATACTGATTAAATTTGTAGAATGGGGTACAAGTGGAAAAAATATGAGTGACCAAGGAGGTGAAACTGATGCTGTGTTCATAAGTAGAGCCTTAGGAACTGTCTAAACAGAAAAGGACGCTAGCTGGTAAGGACGCTAAGCTGGCACCCAAACTCCTCACTGGTTTATGATTTCCTTTGTTTTCCCTTTGTTTTGCTCAAACTACAATCATTACATGAGCATAACATCTGCTGACTGAAATTCCCTAGAAAACCTCATTATTTAATGCAAAATAATATCTTCATCAGCATCTCTGAAACAGGTGGTTTCTCAAATGTTGCCACTATTTCCAAAGCCATTATCGTTTTTGTTTTTTTTTTCTTAATGAAGAAAGTTAAAAAGCAGCCCTCTAAACAACAATAAGAAGTTCTGCTTTTGATTAACAGGGAAAAAAAACCTTTAATTTCTAAAGATGTCTCTATATTATTAACTCAATTATCAGAAGGGACGGTTGAATGAGCAGACAATTAAAAGAAGGAGAAGCTCAGAAGGAAAAGTTCATCAGTGTATTAGGCAGACAATGGAGGAAAGTAAAACTATTTCAAGTACCATTTGAAGGAAGCCATTTGGGAAAGAAATAGGATTAATTAAGTTTTGAACCGGTTAATTTTGTTATCTAAAAATATTTCACAGATTAACCACTATAACGTACTTATGCATGAGGTAATGTCTGAGCTCCTTCAGCAGTGCTGCTCTTGATAAAGGTACTTTAAATCAACATGGCACTCCAGACTTTCCAGAGCCCATGGTGTATTCTGCAGCTGAGATTAAGATGGGGCTTTGAGACATCCACAACAGAGAGGTTTGAACTGTGCAGCAGTGTTTTGCCGTGGGTCACAGCATCAGCTGAATCCCACTAAACTCAGTGAGAGGCAATGGCTTTGTTGCCTCTCATGGGGAGTGATCTTTAGGCTTTATCACCTCCTCCATCTTCCTGTATAGACTCCGTCTATTTTCATCATAAGTATCACTCTAAAATATCTTTGTAGAGCTAGAGCAATGACTTGGAGGAGCCTGAGTGGAAGCTGCTGTCACCAGAACTACCCCAAAGAGGAATCACTTTCCTTCTGCAATTTATTCCCTTTGCTCCTTCCTTGGAGCTCGTGTACATGCATACAGGGATGCTCCAAGTGTTCCTTCATCTACATAATTCAGGTAAACTCTTCCCTTCCCATTCTTTTTCCTCTTTTCCTTGAGTAAAATGTCTGTAACCTTTTCCTTCCATGGATTTTTCTCCCTTACATTTTTGTTTTTAGGGCTGATCTTGAGCTGACAGTAGGAAGACAGTTTTCACTGACTTTGGCTCAGACCTCCAAGATAGCCCTCCAGCTCTCAGTATGGTTTCCATCAAATTTTATGTAGTAATATTTGTCTGTACAAAATCTCCTTGCTGCAAGGCTTTGGACAACGGGGTCTGTGCCCTCACTCCACATGCATGTCCCTGCTTGGTGAAAACGGGTCCCATAATTGAATTAAATCAATATGCAAAGGGCAAAAATAAATAAATAAATCTGTTCACCCCGGTTGGATAGGGCTTTTGTTTGTGCCTTAGTTTTCTTCAAGGCGTGGGTAGTGAATCATGACAAATTACTTTCTAGAGCTTTGCAGTCTATTTGTTAATGAATTAATTTTAACAGGCACCAGCCACGGTCCTCCCCATGCTGCTGCTGCCATGATGGTCGCTGGGTGGGGGCGGACCAGTGGCTCTGTCCTCAGCAAGGGGACAAGCTTGGAAAAAGTGTTACAAACTGTACGCAATGTTGAGTGGCCCATGCAAGACAAAGACATTCATCCTGCCCCTCCAGTTGTTGAATTTAGGTGAGAAACGCCAAACATATGATTTGAGGAAAAAATATGGCCTGTGGGTGCTTGAAAGTAATTTTCCATAGGTGGTATTTGAGAATCTTATCTTCCATCTCGTTAATAATGATCTTTGAAGGGAACCCTATAAACTGTCTTCCATTTCTGATGAGATGGAATAATTTATTACTTCAATTTCCCTGATTAATGTAAAATGTGTTTCAAATTTAGGTTTTACTTTAATATTTAAGCTTCCCCATGAGAGGAGCTGCAGTAGGGCAGGGTGACTGTGTCATCCCCTGCATCCACCCTCCCTATGCCATGGCATGTTCCCAAATCAGGGTGAGCTCTGCTAGAAGCACAGACCTGCAATGAAATTAAGCAGCAAACACAGCTTGTTTCAAGACCCTGCTCTCTAAAAGGCAGGAACATTGGTGCCCACCTGCCTGGAAGGGTCAGATCCCACAGCTCTGCTCATTCATGTCAGTGATTTTTTCTAAATTTTAAGCTATGATCTGAGTTTGGACATTCTCAAGAATGTCTTCTCCCAAAAGAACTGGAGAAAAGCCCGAAGTTTGTGCCCTTTTGAATATATCACGTTGCAGGGCTTTTTCCTAAGAAACAAACCTATTCTCAGTAGGCTTTTTGCTATTCTTTTACATCACTGCCTTTTGAGTGCCAAAGTTGGACAAAAACATGGTGCTTTGTCTTGTTCTTACACCATGCAGGAAGCTGAACTCCAGGGTTTACTGAAGACATTCCATGAGATGCTAAAACTCCTCACATGTTCTGTGTCTTCCATGGCCTGTGTCTGTGCTACAGCAACTGGAGGGCTCATTTGTGTGCCTTGACCACTCAGGTTGCCCCACTCCAGTTCAAAGGGACATAAAAGACAATATTATTACAGTAGGGTCTTTATCTCAGTGAAAGCAATGGTGTGATGCGACAGTGCTGGGGTGGAAAGCCCTTAAATACCCACAGTAATAAAAATTAGAGCCCAGACAAAGAGGAATCTGTTTTAGAGAGGCTTATTTATTAGAAGATAGGAGGTTGTTACATACAGATTCTGTCCTGCAAAAGTGTCCTGGTTAAGGATATGTCAGGGAGACGTTTAAACCCGTTAGAGCTGGCTTTGGTCTCCATGCAGAGATACTCAAGACACAGCAGAGCTCTGCCAGACCTGGCTCTCGCGCTGGTGCTCAGCTGTCGAGAGGCCTGACATACCACAGCATCCCTGAGCTCGTTACACCACCTTTATCCCACTGGAAACCCTGGCCTGTGGGCTGGAAACCAGCGGTGGGGACACCAGACAGTGCTGCAGAAGGGGCACCGTTCTTCCTGGGGGGAACCTGGAGGTGTTTTCCCCAGGTAGGGAATTGTCTTCCATCGTGCCAGCGATGAACATGTCTGAGCAAGGGGCTATGGAGATACAACCATGCTATGAGGTAGCATGAGGTAAATTAAAATAAAACAACAAAAAAAAGAAACAATAAAGAAAATTAAGATCTCTCTGTGATACAGAGAAGAGCTCTTGCCGTCCTCCCTCACCCCAAAACCAGACAGTGAAGGCAATGTTCAAGTCCCCTGCAGAGACCTCAGAGAAAACAGCTCTGATACGTGGATCTCAAAAAGACAGAGGTTTTGCCCCATAATAGTTGTGCTCCTAGCAGTCTTCCTCCACTTTCACAGGTGACCTGTTTCCTGTTGGGTTGGCAGATAGTGTTTGTCAGCCTTTCATAAGGCCTCTGCCCCACGGTGGCTCTGGGCCTATGCCTGAGGAAGCCCAGGTGAATCAAAAAGCCACCATACCAGTTTTGCACCTACTGAGTCAAATCCAGGCCCATGGTATGCCACGCAGTGTGTGGTCGCATTGGTGGAGAGGCAGGGACAAACAAAATGGCAGGTGAAAAGCATAAGCCATCACACTGGCAATAAAGAAGGGCCTGAGAGCAAACCTTCTGCAGGTGGTTGGTGGCTCACAGCCAGTACAAGGCTTGGTTTGTCTTTATTCCAGGCATGCGTCCTACTGCACTTGCACAGGTACACGTGGCAGAACAAAGTGGGTTAACCTGTGGCTGTAAGTTTTCTTTTCATAGACAGCTACCTGATACAGATACTTTTCCAACATCTAGCAGGCTTCTTAAATGAAGGTATGACTCAAGAGTTATCTGTTTAATGGGCTAATCTATGGGTGCAGAAGGAGGAAGATAAATAAATACTTGAGTCTAACTCCTAAAGTTCCTTTGCTGAAGCCAAATTCCTGTCCACTCAAGGGTCTTCGCTGGCTGAGTCAGAGTATCACCTTCACATCACTGTCTGCAAAGGCACGTTTTACTGTATTTCTCTCATTCGATGCCTCCACAGACTACTTGTAAAATTTTGGGCATAATCTCCCACTTTGCCTATGATGTATATGAGCTTCTGTCTACTGCAGGATGCTATCAAGGATTTCCCCTTCCAGTCTACAAACTCTGAAGGAGATAATTGTAACAGGTTTGCCAGAAATTTTTAGAAACAGCTGCTTATGGCTCATCTATCACCATACATCTCCCCTTGCCTTTAACCCAACAGTGGGCTTTGCTAGCCTGATATATTAGAAACTTTTGAAACTAAGGACTTGATAGCGAATGCTCACAGCTGATGACGACGTCAACATGAAAAATGGGTCTTCAGAAGCAACAATTAGTGAGATGAGCATTTTTCTTTTGCTGCAGATGACCTTCAAGGTTGGAGATATTGGGGAGGGGGAGTTGAAAGGCTGCAGCTATCAAGCAAAAAAGCAGATCTCCAGTTACCTTTAGGATAATAAACACGGCATTGAACAATGTGTCTAGCTAGCTTTGGCACAACAATGCCTACTTTTGATCAGGTTTTATGTTCCTAAGGCACTCGGACTCCTTTTTTGGAACATGCACCCCAATGAGTCTGATTTTCTTGACTGCGAGGGTTAAGAAAATGCTTCATGAAGGCAAAGCACAATTAGCTGAAGAGAAAAAATGCTCCAGACCCACTGAAATATCAAAATCCCAGAAAAATCACAGGGCACATTTTCAATTCTTTAATGACTTTCATGGTAGTGCTCCCCCACCTTCTTCACCATTCAGTGAGGGTTGATATGAGGATCCCAGGTCCTCTGAAGGTCACCATGATGGTGTTATGTGGGGAGGGCAATACCTTGCTCCAACAGAGGAGCTTAGCAAGTTCTTGGCATACAATTTGCCACAAAAGAACGAATTTGGGAGTTTGATGTGAAACAATCTCCTTCTCTCAGCCCTGACATTCATAAAAAAAAATTAATTGTCCCAGCTTGTTCAGGAGGGAAGGAGACACACTAGACAGCAGAAGATCTGTTTTTAATGTCAGACTAACAATTACAGGCAGCTTTTTGTCTCCATTTCCATGATTCTCTTCCAGACCTGCTTCTTCAGCCACCCATGATGACAACCTGTTCATCTAGGTCTTACTGAAACACCTTGATGAGTGAAGTTTGCCCGTCAGAGCTGTATGGACACTGTAGAAAAGTTCTCGTTGATGCTTTTGGAGAGAAAACTTAGGAGAGAAGTGCATTTTCTCTCCAGAACATGTGCACAAATGCAGGAGGCATGGTAGCCCATTTCCTTAAGACCAGATTAGCTGGCCCCGATGAGTGCCTACAGCAATGCTCAGGGAACTCTGAGCATCCTCAAGGTGCCACCCTGACATGAGCAGTACTGAACTCACCAGATCTTTTTGGGTCCCCCTGTACCGAGGGCTCTGGGGAGGTGTGCTGCGAGGTAGCGCTATGTGGCTGCACTAGGGAAGCCTAACAAGGAGAACAGACACGGAGAAGCTGAAGCAGCTCAAAGCAGAAGAGAGCAGTTCACTGAGGCTCCAACAGCGTGCAGCCGAGGGGCTGTTACCCAGACTTTGTGGCACTTAGTAGTCACTGTGTTTTGAGTATCTCAGCTGGGCGTGTAAGACCAGTTCTAACAATATCCAAACGGAAGAATGTTTTCTCATTCATATGGAGTACGGAGTCACAAGGGAATAACTTGTTACACAGAAAGATTTTGAACATTAATTGCAGTATCTTTTATAATTTTATAATTTAATTGCCAACCTTTTCCCTTGAAATTAATCATTGATGTACATCATATAATCAAACAAGCTTTTTTAAAAAGTACATCTTAATATAAATAGTTTATTCAGTGCATGGTTGTGTATACAACAAATAATAAACAACTCTTTTGTACACGGCAGAAAGCTGCCTGTACAGAACTATGTCAGTTTTGGAGCACAGAATCCAACGATGATTAATGCACAAAATCTTACACATCATGCAACTCTAGGCCAATATTCCAACTTTCTCCCATGCAACAGACATGATGACCTAAATGGAAACCTAACTACATTTTTTTTTTAAACAATTGTTTCCAATAGCATGTATAAGTATATGTCGTTTAGGGGTAACCTGTCCTAACGCTTCCTCCTACACAATATTCACGTGCCCGTTACAGTGAAAGAAGGACTTTTACAAATAAGACATTTCTTATAAAAAATTAAGTCACCTTAATTCCACAGTTTCTGTCTTTAGAAAAGAAGCCACAACAATATTTAACATGACACACAAAATGGAATTAAGAGAAATCTACACTGGAGGATAATTTTATCCCTTTCTGTCAGCTTCCACTTGGGATAACAAAACATTTCAGTTCCTACAGACTGGGGTTAGCACAAGAACTTTACCAGAAACTACAAATCTATAAAAATTTATATTTCATTGTGTTTAAAACCACAAGAACACTGTTTGCTAGAGCCTGAGACACCAACTCTCAGTTCCAACCCTGAATTTTTAATTATTTTTTGAAAGACATAGCTTTAAAGACCCATTGGAGTTCAGAAATCAAAAAGTTGCACTATTTCAAATTAAAGGATACATCTTTTTATCAAGCCTTAGATATAAAACGGTAAGCCAAGGAAACAACAGTTTACATATTTGTTTTTTGTTTCCCCTATAAAACATATAAGCATTAAAATTTCCTTTGAAGAGCAAAAGTGGTCTTTTTCTTAGTTGGAAAGCAAATTCTTATCAGCAGTGAATGCTGTGAAATGTTTGTGTTTCGTATTCCACAAAGCAGAGGAGAGAGAGAGAAAGAGAGAGAGAAAAAGAGAGAGAGAGAAAAAGATCTGGACACCTCTTCTCCGAGATTTAATCCGCAGTTATGTTTGCTGGCTATCCAAGTGCCTTGTGATATGCACAAGCATATTCTACATTATTGGGGTATATCCTTTGACAACCAGTAGATCTAATGGCTGATAAACAAGTGACCTATGCAAGTTCGGTGGCTTGTCCTGGGCAATTGAACATTTGGATGAAAGACTGCTAGTAAGAATTCAACTGCATCCAGAGGTAAGGTTCTGTTTAGAGAGCACTTGGCTTGCCTTAACCTGGCTACGTTGACTCGTTTTGGCTCATGGATTTACCCCCATTTAGCACTCCTGAAACACTTCTGCTCTTTGTTGGGGTCCCACTTCCAGATCTTGAGAACTCTGTGAGATCGTGGAGAGAAGGCTCTTTGTACATGGCCACTGCAAAGCAAAAGAGAAGCAGCACATCAGCATGCATTACAGTCACTTGGTGCAACGTCCAGCTACAAAACGTCCCAATTTTTCATTCCGCAGTGAGCAACATAAGGAGTGAATTAAAAAAACACAGCTTCCCTTTCATACGCCCTAAGAAATTCCAAGCTCCTCTTAAAGGGAATGACATTTTAGAGAGGGAAAAAAAAAACCCTACTTACCTTTCCTCCCAGTTAAATCACCCACCTACCCCTCTGCACTTGCAAAGCTTTGCAAGATAGATGCGAGCTGATATAAATCAGCATTTCCTTACTAATGGTGAAATAGCACTGATAACAGCAGTGATCTGGCCTATTACTTGTGTATACAGACCAAGCTGAAGAGTGTGAAAATGGTTTTTCAGCCTTCTGCTCTTCCTTTGCATTCATACACATAAGTGAAGATCAACCTCAGTGTCAGTTGCCTAAAACCTGCTCCTAAATGTAGATTGCCAAGCTAGTCTGGAACCCACCCAGGGCTGCGCACCTTAGAAATATCCCCTCTGATTTCAGAATGACACTGCCTTAAAAGGTGTCTTAACAGCATAACCCAGAAGTGAAGAGCTTCATGCCCACCAAGGGAGGAGCTTATGGAAGCTTTCTCTGGAGAACACATCGATGAAGATATTTTCTTGCTTTGCATTAACCAAAGAGGAATCCGAGTCTGAGCACAGCGCTGATTCAGATGCTCCAGGGATGGCTCCAGGTCCTGGCTTTTAATACACAGCAGGATATGTATGCCACATGCATTATTACCTTTAATGTCACATGCTGATGCCACGTTAACTGTGGTTAAATAAGCACTGCACATTGCAGCTTTATCTCAGGCAAAAATAGACAAACAAACATCCTGTAATATATAGCACAGATTGACGAGATATACAGCAAGTTGGTATCAGCTGTGTAAATGCTTGGGCTATTCCAAGTAAAGCCTTCATTACCTGTAACAGAGATGCTGTGGACTGTGGGCACAAAGAAACTAATATATATATCTAATGATGAGATGAGAGAGAGGCAGAAGTAATGTAGAGAAGCATAAAAAAAAGCAGGTTACACTGAGAACGTGTTACAGAATATTATTCCCTTGTTATATATCAGCTGTACCCTTCAAATATGTATGCACAGCAATTAAACATCCCTGACAATACAAAGTCAGCTCAGGTAGATGGAGCATAACCAAGAAATTACCTTTTAATGGTTTTGGAAGAAAGTGTGCTGCAGGTTTATTTTTCTTCACGTGGTTTCCTTTCATTATTTCTCCTTCCTTGTTAAGACCCAAATACCAGCCCCGGCCAGACTGTTGCTGTCTATAGATCATCGAAGAATATGTTACGTAGTAGTTTTCAAATACTGATTCTTTGAACTTGCATTCAGGTGTAAAGTGTTCCTGCAAGAAAGTAAAAGATCAATACGTGTAATGCAGAGTCTCCCATCAGTTAATGCAAAAGAATCCAATATTCATTGCTTTTCTGACAGTTCAAAAACATACCTCTTACCCTCCGCTATCCAATTTAGAACACTGGCCCTAGAAGTACTAACAACAGAGTAACACAATTTGAATCCTGTGAAACGACACTGCGAGCAGCTCAAAGTAGCAGAATAAAATCTTCTTGAACACTGAGCAAAAAGTCTAAGTGAAGAATTATCGATCGATACAACTAAAGGCTATCAGGTAGGCATGGCCCTGATGGCAGCCCCATGGGGCCCGCTGCAGTCAGGCTTTGCAGGCAAATAGCACGGCCATGTAATGCCTTTGCGCATTAACTTCTGGGCTTAACTGCTCAGGAGGAGAGTGCAATACAAATTCAAAGTCAGGTTACGATGAGTAAATGGTTTTTTACTAACCCAGCAATATTAAGGCAGCTTGTAGCAGCTGCCTCTTTGCTCTAAGCTTTGCTCTTTCTCTGCTCAGTGCATCATCTGCTGTCAGAGACCCACTGCAGACATCAACCTCTGCCTGGGGACAGGCATGAGCTAAATGGCACTGCTCTTGTAGCATGTACGATCAAGCGTTAGTCTTCGTGTTGAACTGCACTGCTTCTTTTGAGGAGATGGTATTGAGCTAACAGCTAACATAAGGAGCAGCAAACCAGGAGAGAGCCTTGCTCCTCTGGCTTTCACTGCGCAGTACTCTTCACTCAGTCAGTACCGTTTGGCATTATTACCCATTTATGATAGTGATGGGTTGACAGTTGGACTGGATGATCTTAGAGGTCTTTTTCAACCTTAATGATTCTATTTTTCTAAGCAGGTTAGGATGCAGGCATGAAACATGGGATGGAGCTAAGACCAAAACACCAGTCCTGAAGGAACTACTCCACGTCATAATGAGGTCTCTGGGTGTTGCAGGTTTTGTAGCAGCACAACTTTTGATGAAGTCTCAGCTATGATGTGGAACTGAGTGACAAGGATTGGTGGGCACGGTGGGCATGGGTTGATGGTTACACTAGATGATCTTAGTGGTCTTTTCCAACCTTAATGATTCTATGATTTTGTATGATTTTATGGACTTCTAAAGCCCTATGGAATATGAAAGATGAAGGGCTTGGTCTGGTGATGCAGACGTTACTATCCCAACCCTGCTTATGCAGCCATAGATGTTTGCTGGGCTTTTCTTGTGCAGGCAGCCAGCTTCTGCAGAGCTGTCCTTGTGCTCAAGTATCCGGCAGCAGCACAAAGGAAAGGAAGAAAAATTGTGCCTGCATAATGATTGTAATTTTTATTTTAAAAAAATCACAGGAAATTAAATGTCTCAGGATCTTAAGATGTTCTTATCTAGTTTCTGAAATATTCTTGTATGAGAAAAAGATGGTATTTATTAAAAAAAAAAAAAAGTACTTTTTCTGCACATCTTTTCACATTTTGTCTTCTCACAGGAGAAAGAAAAAAATCTCTCATCCTCTGATTGGCATTTGCTTCAACAAAGAATGAGAAGTAAGCAATTTTCTTCCTTTTTCCTTCAAACTAATTGGCTGTTATTTAGTTAATTGACGATTGGTTTCAATCGCTGTCAAATGGAGACAGTCACTGTATTTTTGCAACATTTCTAAATAAAAGCCTTCTCCCAGCGTACCCTGCCCAGTGCTAGCCATGTTAACAAAGACTATTGCCAACGTATCATCCAATTAGCAGCAAAATAGAAAACTACAGTGCTCCTGACAGATGATTACAGTTTACGTACAGTAATTTGGAGCTGTTTTGGGTAAACAAAAGGCCCCGCTTGTGTACAGCGGCAGAGGGGCAGATTGCAAACAGAACCACAGTGTTTACTCCCACTCTCTTAGGAAGCAAATTAACCTCAGCACGAGCAGCAGAAGCCAAGAGTCCCTCGAAGCGGATGCTAAAAAAAACTCATTTTCTCCTGGTTTTTCTCTTAGTTGGGAGGTTCGTGGTGGAATTCACCATGAGTTTCTTGCAGCAGTGCCCAAGTACAGCTGGACACTGCCTGCTCATGCCCGCCAACCCAAATGGGCATCCCCATGAGCACCATAGACAGCCACCCCCTCCCTGCAGCAACCAGTGGTTCAGTAGTAACAACCATGGTGGAGATACCTTGTGACAAACAGTAGGATGCAGACACAGACACCACTCAATAACCTGCTCGGTTACCAAATCAAATTTCCTCCTGTTTTTCCACTACTGCAGCAGACAACCTAAATGCCTTTGCACAAACGCACACTCCAGCTTTATTGACCTCTCCTTAACTCATAGTCTATGGCTGGAGCTTCAAAAAGGTGCTGCACAGTGGGAAAGGCTTTCTTCTTGCCAACTAACAGTGATCCAACATGGCTGCTCTGCTTGCACCAAAATACCGTGCTGCTGCTTACATTTTGCAAGTGTTTGTTCCCACCCATCACCTGCCTTTTATTTAATACAATATGATCCTTTCCTACTCATTAAAAAAAGCATGTGGAAGGGGAACTGCAGAAGAAAGTTTTCATTAGGGAATGCTGGCAGATGTGCTCCTGATTTGCAGCCACTGCAATTAAAACACTGTTCTGAGCTTAGCAAATGATGTGGTTCTTAGGGACATGGTTTAGTGGCCATTATTGGTGGTAGGGGGACGGTTGGACTAGATGATCTTAGAGGTCTTTTCCAACCTTAATGATTCTATGACTTTATGATTCTATGTGCCAACCCAACTGGGCATAGACAGGGCTCCTCTATGAGCACATCAGTTCAAAACATAGCACAGAGCAACAACTACGCAATGGCCATTCTGCTGTCTTTGGTGATAAATTCTTCGATAGAGCACTGAGAAAGGGCAAGTTAAGGTTGGGAGATCTTCAAGAGAGCTCAAATTCTTTGAAGAATTCCCTTCAGCTGCCCTGAAGGGAAGTCTGTCTTTTATTGAAAATAAAGTACATTCTGAGGTGTCAAATATTATGAATACATCGCTACACAAAACAGATGAGAAAATAGATATTTGTGTGAAAGAGTATTTCAGTCTCAGCTCACCTCAGCAGTCAGGGATAATGGCACCTACATGACAGTACACTGAACTCATCCAAGCCCCTCACACATGCACCCTTAACAATGGATGAATGAATAAATAAAAGTTAAAGAAGGTGCTGGATTCACTGTAGTTGTGACTCAGCCATGCTTAAGTAAGCAGCAGGATGAACTGTCAGAAGCTGCTTCTTGACTGTGAGCTGATCAGCTGAGCTACTGAAATGTTCCTGCATGAATAGATCTGCAGCTGCATTAGATATGTGAAAAATATTTTTTTTTAAAGGGAATAATTTGGTGTATGATAATGTAGTAAAAAGGCATTGTAGCTTGCATTGAGAGTGGCTATATTTCCAGGCAGCTGACTAGATTACATCTAAAATAATCCAGTCGCTTCCATACAAAAACTGTGTTACAGGTCTACCAAAGCTGAGAGCTAAAATATTGCAAAAGCAAACCTGGCATTCTACCTGCTCTAATTGTGCAAAAGCCATACTTCAAGCCAAACACCATCCAAATTATCAGCCAACACAGCCATCTACACTGCAGGCCCAAACATTAAATGCCATGGCCCCAGATGACTGTAATGCAGGAATTCAGACTCCCCATAGACAGGGAGTGGGGAATTTCCTTTAAATGAAGGTATTTAGAGTTTACAAGGCTCCATCACACAATAAAAGCCTCTTCTCAGGACAGCTGCACACACACTATGGATTAGAAGGGCAAAGACGCATGCTCTCTGCTATTAATTGCATATTGCATTTACGTTGTGGATACTGTCAGCAGGGAACACGAGCAAATGCTTTACAGAGCAGTATGCTTAAGTCATTGGGTCAATACTGAGTTTGTTAAATCTCTGCATATTGCTACAGGTAGCATGTTTTACTGCTACCAATGGCAGCTGGCCTGAATAATCAGAAATATTTACTGAGGTGGAATTAGTAATTAGGGGCATGAAAAAAAAAAACCAACCAACCCAAAACTTTGAAAAGTATTTAGGATTGGGTATATGGAAAACTTGCAGAGTGTTCTTACATATTGAGCATAGAACTACATTCCTTGCAATCAATGGCTTCTCGTATGGGATTTATTCTTTATTTTCTCCATCTAATGAAAATTGGATTTTTTTTTTTCCCTCCACATCCTTCTTTCTTGCAGGACTATACCATAGTCCAGGATTCCATTCTATAATCATGAATTTTTGAAGGAGCCTCTTTAAGGCTCCAGAGTAGTGATTTTCTGCACCAGTGAGCCTGCCTTTTTTTTTTTTTTTATTAACGGAGATTGATTTCCTCCATTTTGGCATGTGAAGTTCCAGGGTGTGTCCCCCATATCTTCACCCTGTAACGTGCAGTGACACCAACAGCACAAGATGTGAATACTTTATGTTATCAAAACTAACTGCTTCCAGATCACCAAAGTGAGATCACTCTCTGAAGAAAGTAGCTGTTATTCCTGAAGTGAAGCCACTAAAATCTGTTAGCAAAAGTGACAGAAACTTAAAATTCACCTGAAATAATTTATTCTGGATCAGATATATGGCAGTCCCCACAGACAGGATGCAGTGCCACAAAATTGTCCTTTTTGCTTCAGTTCACCTATCGTGAGGAATCCTTGTGGTTTGGGTGGGAGTAACTCAGTGTAATTACCACGTGTAGGTCTTGTAGGACTAACTAGGAAATCTGCAATCCTGTTTGCATGCAGCAGCTGCAGCAAAGTGCTGTTGAAGATGGTGCTATACCAGCACAGTGCTCAGCTGTTTTGTCTATATGAGAACCCACTTGGAAGATGCAAAGTCAAAGGTATCCCAAAGTCAAATTCCAATGGAATTGTCTAGGACACTGTAATAAGCAGGAATTTATAAAGTGAAGCACAAAAACTCAGTGGTGTGTAAATTTCTTCAGGACAAAGCTTCCAGAAAGAATAAACTGGAGCCCTAGGAAGCACCTGGATATCCAGCATCTCCAGAATGGGATTTCAGATTGTCACTAAGTATTCTCTGAATCTATGAGAAAAGCATTGAAAAGGTCCTGTAATTATTCCCTTGACACTGTTCCCATGCACAGCAAATAAAAGGCACAAACTTAGGGAAAAATGCATGCAGTGAACTGAAGTAAAAAATGCATTAATTGCATACACTGAGATTAGCAGACTTAAATTTTGGTCTTTACTCTTTTTCTAGTCCTATCAGTGACTCAGTTGTGAAAACCTGTCCAAGTTATCTTTGCCCGGATATTTTAAGTGCCATTTGGGCACATCAATAAATACCTATTTAAAGCGTGGTGCATCACCACTCGACGTGCTCAGCTCATGCAATGGATGTACTGCCTGATGACCCCAGGGAAAAGACTCGATGACTCTAAAGAGTGCTGAAATTTAATTGAGATATGAACTATGCATGATCATACTATTGTTCCCCTGTCTTTTGGTGACAGTTCAGCCCTACAACTGCATTGATTAAACCAAAGCTCTCCTTAGCTGGGGCAAGAGAGCTAACACATGATACATACAGAAAGAAGTCATATTTCCTCTGCATTATTCTGAAGTGTATCTTGTTAGAGAACACCTACAGTGAGGTTTAAATGTTCTGCAAGATGCCCTGGAGAATGCCTCACAGATGTCAAGCACATGTCCCATTTCTAAACCAGTCCACAAAGTTATAAGATACAATTTACGTGGTATGAATAAGAAAGGAGATCCACTTTGCCCCCAGACGCATTAACGCTGAGCTGAGCACGTGCACCTCTAACGATCCTGGATCCATAGAACAGGGAGTTGAACCTTTAAAGGTCCCTTTCAACTCAAACGATTCTACGATTCTATGAAACCCCCGCAGTTTCCTGAATGATCACTCTGTAAATATTTTAATATCTTGTAATGCTCACATCTGCCCTTTTTTTATTATTATTATTTCTGTGGCTTTAGGGTACCAGACTTTCCAGTCCTAATTGAAAATCAGTGAAATTCTAGTAAGGTAGAAAGAAGCTAGTCTCTAAACACTGCCTATTTTGTAAGGCTTGAGAGGGTTCATGAAGTAGTAAGCGCCCAGGGGGTTATCTTAGGGCTTAAAGCCAGACTGGAAGAGAAGAGCAGTATATGTAAGAAAGCCCTACTACCTAGAAGGTGTTTTTTCATCACATCTAATTCTTCTTGCTTTACACATACAGCAGTCCTTTTACTACTTCAAAATCTCTACACAAAGTCCATGTATAATTCTGTTCTTTCTCTTTAGAAAGAGAACTCTCTTGGCACTAACGTACATAGCCTTTGGGTAAGGTAGTCCCCAGTTACTAAAAAATGGGAGATGGAAGTACTCTGCACGTGTTCTCTGTGCTTCTACACTCTGATCTCATGTTCTTCTCTGGATATGTGCTGCCAACCTTCTCTGGGCAGTGACCTTGCCAGACCTATCTGATCTGCTGCAGCTTCCCATGGTCCCTCTCCCAAGTGACTGAGTCAAGCAGATGAACTGAAGCAGGGTGAATCCTGCTCCCACCCAACGCTGGAGCAGGACTGCCCTCTCCTCCCAACAGGCTCAGGATTTCCCCCAGAGCACTTCGTCCTTCTCATCATTCTCCTCAGCTCATTATCTTCATTTCTTGTAACAGCAGCTTCCACGGCTGAAGTCAGCACTGCGGAAAACGTATTTAAAATGTGTCCATTGTTGTTTTTCATAATAAACAAACTACTTTTTTTTTTTTATATATATATAGCTTTCTTTTCTCCACTTTTAATTTTGGAAAACAGCACATAAAATTACCCAGTGCGCCTCTTCTGTGCCATTCATTACCTCCCAGCTCTCTATCATTCCTCTACTTATTCATCTCTTGTCTTAACTAAGCGGACCTAATCTTTTTAAATCTCTCCTCATATGAAAAGTTCTCTGTGCCTCTAATCATTTTCATTACCCTTCACTGTATCCTTTCAATTTTTTCTCCTCTATCATTTCCAGAACTGAAACACAACATTTAAAAAGAGACTGTAACCACTGAGTTGTATAACAGAGGTAGAGATATTTCCAGTCACTGGTCTTATGACAAAGTAAAATGGTCTTTGCTGTTCAGCCTCATTATGTGCATTCGTACAGAAGTTCTCTATCTTTTAAGTTGTGTCTCTGATAAATACAGTCCAATTTTATGGTGCTTCTGACCTTCTGATCCATTGGTGTAATCAAGCTTAAAAATTAAAGGAGCGGTGATGGAAGCAGAAGGCAGATAGGACCTCTTTTCTTCCCCCAGAAGTAGAGCAGAAAGCCCCAAAGATGCTAGCAACCTATTTTAGAATACAGCCATTATTTCACAGATAACCTGGCAGCCATCACAATCAGATTTCTAGCAGTTATAATTGACATCAAATTCTGCTATTGTCAAATCTCTCTGACACAGCTGTTGTGCAGTGTCCTCAGCTTACGTGCGTCATGCACTACTTTAAAAAAAATACATAAGCCCAAGTTGAAAAAGTCCTTTTAAACTACCAAGACTGCGTTCTGCTTCCAGTTAAAGACAGTCTTGCAGCACCCTACTTGTTTTAGTGGCCATCCCTGTGCCTGCTGCCATTTGGTGAATGCGTCCCGATTAGGCGGTGATATGCAAACCCAAAGGGAGAGCCAGCAGGCAATGAACAGATCCAAGGAGTAAAGCACACACAGCTCACTCAAAATGAGGCAGATGTGGTGTCTCCTGAATGTGGCATAAAGAGACATCGGCCTGTCATGGCCCAGCCATCTGGAAGCTGGCAAGAACAGCAGAGAAAGAAAACACAACCCCATCCCAGTAGCCCTTTTACACAATTGCTCTTGCATTCATCTACATGACTGCTGCCACTGGGGGAATCCCACACTGCTGCTGGGGCTGCAGAGCACAGGGCAGCACTGCAGGTTAATTTGCTCCTAGAGAAAGGTGACTTGGCTGGCATTTGTTAAATATCACCTGGGAGCACAGGGCAAGAAGGGCAGTATGACCTGTCTGTGTGCTGGGGCCATACCTCCCCAAAGCACAAAGTTTTCAGTTATGTGGGATATGAGGAGCTGCAGGGGACAGGGAACCTGGGATGGGGTTCAGCAGCAGGTTGGGATACCCCAAGTATTCAGCAGGGTGGATGGGCAGCAATGCTGTGCCACCAAACACTGCCCTGCTAACTCACATCAGCCAGTTAATTGGAAGAGTGTGGGATTTACTGCTCCAGCTTAGATACAGTACATTAGCCCTGGGATAAGGAGATGGAAGAGATCTCCTTCAGACCATCAGCCATGAATTCATGCAGGTTTATCTGAGAGTACTGAAGAAACAATAATCTAATCACTGTTTGCAGCAGGCTCTAAATCTGTTTGGTTAATTACAAGCCAGGACATGACCCTTTTAGCAGCAGATGCTCCTTGAACGCTATGGGAAAAAGGAAAGAGCAAAAAAAGGTTTCCCTTTTTTTTTGGGGGGGGGAGGGGGGGGAGGGCAGAGCAGCTGAGCAAGAAACAGAACAAGTGCTACAGTCCTTCCCCTGGGGGAAGGTGACAATGGGGAATGCTGCTTCTGTGGCAACCTGCAAGCCATTTGACAGCCTGTACAGCCACTGGGAAAATCGATGTGGAAGTGACCTCTGTGTCCTCCGCTACAGTGGGAAGGAGCCATTCTGACTGCAAACGTGTGGAGGCAGAGCCCATCGCAAGCTCAGCTGGGAGCCCCCTGTATCTCCACCCTCACTGACACTGCAGAAAAAAGATGGGACCTGCCCCCAGGAAGCGCTTGGGGACAGATGCTGCTGAGTGAGCTCTTTTTCTGCACGCCAGAGATTGCCCCTGCTCACTGCCTGTGAGGAGCTGTGAGTGGAAGATAAATAACAGCACAAGCTGCAAGAGAATAAATAATGCAACATTACATCAAACAAGTCCTTGCTTCCCTGTCAGCCTGGAGTCTGTTCTGCACAAAGCCTTGCCATTTGGCATGTATATTTTATTAATGTGTATGCATATTTATGGCACCAAGGGTTAGCCAATCCTTTGGCAGTCAATAGCATCCTCTTAGGCCCCAGTTCTCAGCAAAGGCATTTGTCCTGCCTGCCGCTGCTCCTGTGTGCAGCCTGCATTGCACTCAGGTGGCTGCCTGGAGGGCCCCACCTGCACCAACCAGCACTGCCAAACTTAAGCAGCATAAAGCTCTGCAAAGCACTGAATGCAGCACAGTCTTCAGATTGGTGTTATAGACTAAATTAGCACTAAACATAGAATAGAATCATTACGGTCAGAAAAGGCCTCTAAGATCACCAGGTCACTGGCTCAAGGACTTGGTTGGCTCCACCCTGACAACCAAAGCAGCGTCTTCGTATGACCAAATGGTAATGCGACCTTTTCAAACAAGCTTGATTTATTGCAATCCATTTATTCATGAACGCTATGGATGGATGTTTCTCAAACCTCAGTAGTTTGACAGTGCCAGGGCATTACTGGCAGGCAAACCTGCTTCTTGATATAGAGCGGCGATGCTCTTTGGAATTCCTCCGCCCTCTCTGCTCCTGAAATTATGCTATTTATTGAGCATATGCTGCTAAGAGGATCTCAGAGGGATTTTCGTATTAGATGGCAGGCTAATTGTGGGATTTGAGAGATTTCAGATGGCAAAAAAACTTGGAAAAAAAAAAAAACCACGATTATCAAGGATTACACAGGGAAGATGAGATCTACGACTGACCCTTCAGCAAGAGTTGATTCTGACTGAGAGAAAACACTCGTTTCAGCAGGGGAAAGCCCCACCAAGAAAGGATAATTACACAGAGAACAGACAGAATTTCTCTCTGTAAATGACATACACTCCTTCCCTCTAAGCAGCACTTTGAGGGTTGGATTAATGGAAATTCACATTAAAAGGAGTTTTCCAGCACACCACACATGAAAAACCGCAGTAGAGCCCAACATCCTCTGCAGCAGGCACAGGTAACAGAAGCACATCTGTCTGTAATTCGAGGAAAGCATGCTTTAGCATTTAAAGCACTGCACTGCTCTAACAAGCAAGCTGGCACCATGTTGCTTGAGGAATAGGTGGCTTCATACATCCCTAGGAATGCAGCCACCTCCATCTTCAGCAGAACCTTGGGAAGCAGCCCAGGCCCTGCACTGGGGAAGTGTCCCTACAAACATCACAGCTGTGTCCAAAATACTTTTTTTTTTTTTTTTTTTTTTGTGTGTGTGGATTTATAGTTGCTACTCCTCAACAGGGGCACCCAGCAAGCACGTAAGGCAGAAACATTTGTAATGCCTCACTTCATGGACTGGCTATCCAATAAGAGCAAAAGACCAGGCTGAATGCTACATGTCCTCCTAACAGACCACAGTGAAGTAAGGGTGCAAGCCTTTTCCAGCATTGATTTAGGGGAAGCTCTCTCTAAAACAAATGCACAGGCTAATAGGAACTCCTGTCCTTCTAAGAGACAGCTGGAGCCAAAGCACAGAGATAAGCCTAATAAAGCTTTGCTTTCCTTCTCTCTCCCATGCAGTGATACAGACTTTGCAAGGGTCTGTCATTCAGTGATTTTGTCTCACTCCTGCTGCCCCTGGGCTGTGTGACCGATGACTCTGGAGCCAGACTGTTGGGAGACACAGGGCTACTGTTGTCTAAGCGGTGGAGGAGACACGGATCCCTGCTAAAACTAATTTAAACCTGGAAGGCACCCAGATGTCTCAGAGAAGGGTGCAATTTAAAACCCAAACCTAAGATAGCCTGGGCTACAATCACAGATTTCTGGGAAATCAGCATGGAACAGCTGCTCCATGAGCCAAGCCCTGCAGACCTTTGTGTTACAGCATTTCAAGAGGCAAGCTGTTGCCATTCTGAGTTATCTCACAGAGGAAAAAAAAAAATGATGCAGCAAAACAGCAAGTGCAAAGTGTGACTAAATGGGCATTCCCTCATGTACAGAGCTGCACCAGCAAGTCACTTGGATTCCCTGAGAGCTCGAGTCAAGGAACATTTAACATCTTAATCCCAAGGAGGAATGTGAGAAGCAAGTCCAAAGCTTCTCAAGCTACCAGCATTTTTCCTTGAGAATCTAGACTGCCTTGGATCTGTCCCGCTGCTAAAATCTGGTTATCTCGTTTCCAAGTCAGCAGATACAAGCTGGCTGCAGCCGGCCAGAGAGCGGAAAGCAAAACCACCCTGCAATTGAAAGCAGAAAGGTGGGCTTGTCCATCTGAAAAGGTGATCACCTTCCCATTTACCCACCGGCTGATCTTCCATTTCACTGTCTAGGAGCATCCCTTTGTTACTATAACATGACAAGCAGCAAAAAAGGGCTGAGGGAAGAAGGCGCAGCAGGGTAAAGATTCAAGGGAAGCGCTGGTGAATCTGATCTGAGTCTGCACAGGGATAATGTGCTGGCAAGTCCAGAAATGCCATTTCCCTGCAGGCAGACAAGGCTCCGTGGGCATCCTCAGACTTGGAGGATTTCGTGGCTAAACCCATGATGACCAAATGGGGGTAATTAATCTCCATTTAAGTTCTACTGCTGAAATAAAATAAAACTTTTGCTGAAATAAATGGGATTCATCTGAGTATCCCTGAGGATCTGAGCCTGAATTTGGACTTGCACCCAGGAGCCTGAGCTCTGATTTGTCTCATCCACCTCCAGGCACTTAAAAGCAACACCAAAGTTTGGGTCCACCTGGGATTTTCCTGCCCTTAATGATCACATTGGGATAAATTACCTCTGGAGGGGATAAGGGAGCATGGATCCACTGTGGACCCTGCTCTATTAAAGGGCCTACTAAGTGAGTTCATTAAACAGAGTATTGAGTAGAAGAGAATTCCTGCCTGCTCTCCTCCAAGCCAGGGAGGTTTGCCCCAGATCAGCCCTGGCATCAGCAGCCTGACTATTGAAGCAGAAAGAAATTACCTCAGGTACATCCAAGATACAGTTTTCACTTTGAAATATTTACAGGGATTTCTTTTTCCTTTGCTGGAACAGCCACCAAACCTTACAGTCTTATTTTGGCAAAGCTCCCAATGAAATGAATCATGACTTTGCTTGAGTTAGAGCTCCAGGACTGAGCTCTGAATTATTAAAAGGGAATGATATGTAAGAATTTATGTCAATTTTCAAAACGGCCCAGCAAAGGTAGAGTAAAACCTCTTTGAAACTAGCAGAAAGTACGTGGTTGAACTCCTAGTCTGCTTTGAAATCTCAGCACTAGCTTTTTTAGCAAGACACAGTGCCTTTTAAACCTCATATTTTAATCATCAGACTTCTGTACAATGCAGAACTCTTGCCTTGCTGCTTTGGTTCAAATACAACCTTCCCCATTATGGGCTTTACAGTGTAAGTGAGCCCCTTGTATCACAAGCTGACATTCTCCTGGCAGGGAAGCCAAAGGCTCCTCTTCTTCCTTCTGCAAAATAATCTACTGTAGGAACAGCTGAACATAACTTCCCAGAGCAACTTGTCAATATCCCTCCTTGTTCCTACACAGCAGGTCCAGAGTGTCAGGTGAACACCAAATACTGCTTTAGGCATTACATTAGCATTGGTAAAATTAGCCTTGGGTACAGCAGCACTTGTAGCTCATCAGTTAATTAACTCTTCCCTGGGTTTGGGCTTTAGCCCGTGCCACCTGTGCAGCCACACAAGCTGGGTATGGAGACCCACTTCCTGCATATACTTAATTCAGTAACACCACATAAAAATTATCACCTTGGCAGCACCTTTTGTTACTTTTTATATCTTCATAATTTTGTAAGCAATATTTTTCATAATTATTCATATCTAGCTTTGCCTAGGATGTCTGAGTGCAAAGTAATTGAGTGCACAGATTTTGTTTTCTTTCTGTGGGACGTAAGAGTTTGGCTGCTGGCGCCTCATCTTTTTAAACTCAGATTGGTGCAACTCAGCTCCAGCATATCAACTTCAGCATATCCTATCACTGGATGCTTATTGTTGAAAGGCAGCTTCTGTCAGAGCTGAAGACACAACCACAGAATACAAACTGTAAAATGATGTGGAAGAAAAAGATTAATTTCTTCCCCTAGACGCTGCAAAGCCATTACCTGTTTTTGAATGGCATTTCCAATTCTACACTGGGAACTGCTAAGGCATTTACATAAGAATGCAGAAATGCACACATTATCACTGCAGGAAGCACTTAAATTTTAAGATAATTATATAGTATGGAAATGATTTCAAAGGACTCAAACAAAATAACAACTAATTCTAGAGAGTCACCCTTTAAGATGATTATTACTCTGCACGACTGCTGATCTCTCGCTAAAAAAATCCTTCTCTTTACAATTATATGCACATTATAAATTCCTACTTTGTTCTTCCACCATCCAGCTCCTACAGCTGCTGCTGACAAATCTGCATTATCTGAGAGCTTAACCAGAGAGCCAAATAGTTGCTGTGAGCAGAGGTGAGCCACACCACTGCATGCTCAGGTGCAAGCCTCCCTCTGCCCTTGCCTTATGCTGAGTCCTCTTGTTTTAAAGCTCCTTGAGTTGAACCTGAGGCAGTAACCTCAGGCACAGGGACACTGGCATGTCCTGTGTTGGAGGAACATGATGTTGAATGGAGTCTTGATGCAGGCAGAGAGTTTGCGACAGGGATGCCATTGAGTGCTTATTCTTGTCTGTGCAAACTAGTAGAGATCTGTTTGGTCAGCAGAGTTCTGGGCAGAAAATCACATCCGAACTGAGGAAACTTGGAGTTGTGTCCAGGGAGAAGTGCACTTGTATAGAGGAAAACCACCTGCCCCAGCAGCGTCCTCTGTTCCCTGTCCCCATTGACATCCTTCATGAAATCACGGAGTCATTTGAGTTGGAAGGGACCCTTAAAGGACATCTAGTCAGCTCCTGTTCCTGCCCCTTGCCCCACAGCTGCCATTCTCCTCCCTTTCCTTCTCCCTCCAGAGTCAAAGAAAAAAAAAAAAAAAAAGAAAACATTCTGCCTAGGTCTTTTGCTAGAGGAAAACTCAGCTGGGGAAAACCTTATCTGCCAAATCCTAATATGTTTTTATCGGATATCTGAAGAGATATTTGCAGTAACTCTTGCCAAAGTGAAATACTTGCTTCTCTCTCCTCCCTCCCAGCAAGGATAAAGTGAAAATCTCTTTTCTCAGATATTACAGAGACAGAAGGAATTCCCATCCCAAGACTCAGTTTAAATGCATCTTCCAAGTCTAATTCTTCAAAACAAGTGCAGTGATAGAGCTGAGATTTTCCCACAGACTTCAGCCTGAAAGGGAAAACTGACAGATTTTAGTTTAAATGGCTTATTCTGACAGAGTATGGAACAGCTAAAATAGTATCTGGTATTGGGAAGCATCATCCAACTTCCTGAAAGGTGTGGTTACCTTCCATACGACTACCTTGAGAGAACGAAAGAATCTGAGGTCTGAACAAAGCAGGACTGTTTGCTTGGCAATAGGGTCCCTGTGGAAATTTAATTAGGCTTGCACTATGGACTAGAAAACATTCTATACAGAGTTGGCACAGATTCCTGTCCACTAAATAACACTCTACATGAGCAGAATGCCACCAGCCTCTGCAAAATGCCTCCCGGATTTATGTGAGGCTTTGTCAGATAACTTCAAGCAGGCCAATACAGGGCAATACGTATTCACGGCAGTTATTTAAATCAGGCAGAATTACTGTCTCTTCTTTTTTATGGTCAGCTGGATTAGCCTTGCCACTGTGCTCCTGAGACTTCCAGGTAGAGGAAGAAAGCCTCATATGCATCAAGCATCAACGGGTGGATGAGGCCCCATTCCCCCAAACCAAGGAGGAGCTGAGCCAGCCCCAGGCAGAAAACACTTTCCCTCTTGTTTGTCCCCATGGATAAAGTCTCCCCAGTATCCAATTTCCTGTTACAAAACAGCAGCGATATCAACTGTGAAGAGTAATTAATGTTTGCACTCCATTGTGAACATGAAGACTACTCAGTAATATCTGAATGTAATCACATCTACATAGCCAAAAATGTGCTTATATATATATATATATATATAAAAGCACATATTTTATTTTATATATATATTTTAAGAGATTCAGCTTTCTTGCTCACAGCAGCAGTCAGTATTGGTAGCAGCCAGGAATGGGAAGGGCTGAATTATTTCTGCAGAAAAGTGATTTTTTTTAATTATTTTGTCTTTTTTTTTTAATAGTTGGTGTGAGTTGTATCAAAAAAGCTTGTAATCTCACTATCTGATGATGTATAACGTCACTCATCACTGAGAGTTTTAACATGATACCTCTGAAATAGAATTAAATATGGTTCAGTGATTTACTAATAACCTAGCTTTACAAGACAGGCAGAGATGTAACACACAGCTGGTCCACCCTCCCTTCTTAATTCTTTTACAAAAATCCCACAAAACTTTGAAATGAATATTTTGAAGATGTATCACCACACCAAAGATCAAGACAATGGAACTGGAGATGTCTAACAGAAAGAAACTGAATGATTTTGCTCAAACCAGATGAACAATGGCAAAGAGAACCCTGGGAGTGTACTGCATAAACCACCCCTAAAATCCACCAGAAAATTCTTTGTATTTTTAACATCTCTAACTGTTGTCTCACATGTAATGTAATCCTGAAAGACTTGGGGGAAAAAAAAAAAAAAAAAAAAAAAAGAAAACAGTTGAAGTCCATTTTTGTTTTCAGCAGCAGGTTCAGCACGTGGGGCAAACTCATGGAATCACAGAATCATAGAATGGCCTGGGTTGAAAAGGACCACAATGCTCATCTACTTTCAACCCCCTGCTATGTGCAGGGTCACCAACCACCAGAACAGGCTGCCCAGAGCCACATCCAGCCTGGCCTTGAATGCCTCCAGGGATGGAACATCTACAACCTCCCTGGGCAACCTGTTCCAGTGCATCACCACCCTCTGTGTGAAAAGCCTCCTAATATCCAACCTAAATCTCCTGTCTGTTTAAAACCATTCCCCCTTGTCCTATCACTATCCACCCTCGTTAACAGTCATTCCCCCTCCTGTTTATACACTCCCTTCACATATTTGAAGACCACAATGAGGTCTCCCTGGAGCCTTCTCTTCTCCAAGCTAAACAAGCCCAGTTCCCTCAACCTTTCTCCATAGGAGAGGTGCTCCAGCCCTCTGATTATCTTAGTGGCCCTCCTCTGGACTCGTTCCAAGAGCTATAAATACTGGGTGACTTAGGAAAGTGACTCTCTTGGTTAGTTCCCTTCTTCCTGCTCTGATGTTGGAACTGGGACTTGTCTTCCAGCAGCACATCCCAGTGCTCGGATGGTGTTTCACCATAAACCATTTCAAGAAGGAGGAAATAGAAACCAAGTTCTTACACATTTTGCCCAACGCTAATGGGAAATCTATCTGCCAGCGTGGATTAAAACACAAGAATGACTCTTGCATACCACTGCATTTAGTGCAGACTTCTGCTGTCTCCCTGATGGTACCAAGCTCTCCTGCACACTGAGACAAAGACAAGTTTGGAGCCCATAGCTTATCAGTTTTTAGACTTGTACCAAATTCCTGTTCTTTCATTACTGTATCTTCAACACTGCTCCATCTTTTGCCTTTTCTCTAACCCTTCCCACGCTCCCCTTGAGAGGGTGCACAAAATATTTAGTTAGGACTTGGGGAAGAGCATCCAGTTTTCCTTTCACTCGAGGGGTGTGGCCACATCTCCCTGAGCTGCTAGACTCACCCAGGCAAAGAAATGCTCTGTTTGAATTATTGTTTTCTGGAGCATGTGTTTCTGTTACAACACTGCAGTCACCTCTGCCTGCACTGTGCAACTGCAGGTGCTGAAAAAGCAGGGAACTTTGGGGGATATTTTTAGTTAATAAAGCCTGTTCCACCTGAAGCTGGCAGCACTGCACTAACCACTGACCGGCAAACTGTTGGCACTGGTACCTGGCTGACAAAAGAAAGCAGAACTATGCCAGCAGCTAGGTGCTACCACAGTTCTAAGAATTAATTAGGTACTGTGCACTGGGACGCTCTGTCTGTGGCCAAGAAGAGTCCACAGTGGTGTTGGTGGGGAATCTTGTGGGAAGATCTGTTGTTGATCATTATATATCAGTGAAACATGGTTAATGTGCATCAGCAACTGCATGCTGCACCAGTTAGGGTACAGAGCTACATGTAAGTCAAGTGCTTTATTTGTGTAATTACAAGGAACCGATCCCTGGGGGTCATACAAATAATTCAGTGTACTAGCTAAAAATGAGCTTTCTGAGAACATTTACACTGGTATAATCTGATGGGATGCAGAGTTGTGGAAAATAAATGCCAAAGGGGATGAAAACACAGCTAAAGCTAATTTATTTTTTAAATCAAGCGAATATTCACATTCTCCCCTCCCTCCCCCCCGTATTTGCTCAGCTCTAATGAATAGCTTCTTTGCTGCTTCATTTTAGTCTCTTCCATTTTGGGGAATATATCTCAAGTTGGGGAATATTATTTGAGGCTCAGCACGACTGCTAAGGAGTGAAGGGCAGCACACAAAGCTGCACTGCACACAGAAGAAACTTTTGCCCATTACCTGAATGGACAGCCCTTTCAGGCAGCTTCTAAAAAAACAACCTCTTATTAAATTAATCACCTTGTGTCAAATGGTGGAGTGACAAGAGAGAAAATTTACCTCAGCAATAACTCAGCTCTAAAGGTATATACAGAGGAGGAGGAAATTGGGTTGTTGCAGATACAGCAATAACATCATGAAGCAAAATCCAATATTGGAAGTGATAAAAGTTCCCCATTCCAATATTCCTCAGCGACAAGTACGAAAGACTACGCATAAGAACAAGGAAAAAAGATTAAAGATAGCATCAGTTAAAAAAATAAAAAAGCCTTTGAAAAGGGAGCAAACAGGTAATGAAACCCTCAAAAGCAAGAAGATCAGAGCATTTGGGAAGCTTGCACAGATACTAATCTCAGTAACACACGCTTTCGGTCCTCCCCACTTCATTTTGCTAACCGCTCTGCGAAGCTGATTTAGAGAGATCCCAGCCCAAGGGCTGCCTCCCCCCTCTGCTGAGCTACCCTTGTTCCCACCAGGCTGAAAAAAACAACAGGTAAATGGGGGTGCACAGGCTATTAATGTGGCAGCGGTGCTGACAAGGCAAGCCAGAAGCAAAACGGGTGAAGCAATGACATGTTTTCTAACAGCAGTGACAGATTTTAATAAGCAAGCTACTCTTAAGTTTTGATTTGAGGTGTATATAATTAGGTAACGTGGGCGTTGAGTGATAAAACCCACAGGAAAAACACAAATTAGAAACACTTCTTTTTTTGCATATTTCACACTAAATGGCATGACCTATTTTTTTATATTATTGTACTTAAAAATAAAAGAAAAAATACTTTTTCTTCTCTTCTTCAGCATCAGAAAGAAATACTGGGGACAAATGACACCGCTTTTTCCAAATCTCCTCTTTCAAAGCTGAAGAACCCCTATTCGTGGTCTGAACTCCTTTATTATTGACTTCCAACAAGAGCTACAGGTGAGAGCTACCTCATCATTTCCAGGTTTTCTGGTGACTGCTTCCACAAAACTGGCTACAAACAGCTTGTTTCAAGTTTCAATAACAGGGAAAGCTACAAAAACTCTATGCTGATTGAAAGCAAGAGTTTACACTCAGTTTCAAGGGAATCCTTCTGAAAGAAATACAGAAGTTAAAAAAAGAGATTTTTTGACCCACTCTGAACTTTTAAACATTTGCGCTCATAGCAAGATGTTTCACATTCTATAAACATGAAATGACTAGAACAACTTCCTATACAGACTTCAAAGATTCAGATGTTTTAACCATCATCACTAACAGGCTGAACAAGGAGTCAATAGAGCATTTGTACAAAACACACATTTCTATCTATCTATCCTAGAAATTTAATCAATTCCTTTTAAAATAAGATAAATTATCTTCATTAAATTCATAAAGTGAAGCACTCCAGTGTGTAGGACCATGCCTCATTTATATAACTTCACAGTTTTTCATATTGGCTCCTGTTGGCTGCTAATTCGTTAATTACTCTTTTTAGAGCAAGTTATTATCTTTCAACTACATGAAATTTATGTAATGACACACCTTTATCTACAGAACTTGTTATGAGTAAAAGCACAAAGTTACTATTTCTCTAGAAATCCAGTGCTGCTACTGAGGATGACCAAAGATAGTTGCTGTTATTGAAAATACCAGAGCCAATATAGATTTTGGGAAACATAATTTGTCTAAATCCCTGAACACGTATCCCATGTAAAAGCACTGACAAACCTTACTCAAGTTCTACTCGATTCACACTTTAGCTTCACCCCAAATATAAACAGGCAAACTATACAGTTGGAAGAGTAGCACGGTTAGGATGGTACTTCACAGGAATCACAGAATCACTAAGGTTGGAAAGGACCTATAAGATCATCTAGTCCAACCATCCACCTTTCACCAATGTTTCTCGCTAAACTATATCCCTCATCACAACATCCAAACGTTCCTTGAACACCTCCAGGGTCGGTGACTCCACCACCTCCCTGGGCAGCCCACTCCAGTGCCTGACCACTCTTTCAGAGAAGTAGTATTTCCTAATATCCAGCCTGAATCTTCCCTGGCACAGCTTGAAACCATTCCCTCTAGTCCTATCACCAGTTACACGAGAGAAGAGGCCGACCCCCAGCTCACTACAACCTCCCTTCAGGTAGTTATAGAGAGCAATAAGGTCTCCCCTGAGCCTCCTCTTCTCCAGACTGAACAATCCCAGCTCCCTCAGCCGCTCCTCATAAGGCCTGTGCTCCAGACCCCTCACCAGCTTTGTTGCCCTTCTTTGAACACGTTCCAGGGCCTCAATGTCTTTCTTGCAGTGAGGGGCCCAGAACTGGACACAGTACTCAAGGTGCGGCCTCACCAGAGCTGAGTACAGGGGGACAATTACTTCCCTGCTCCTGCTGGTCACACTACTTCTGATACAAGCCAGGATGCCATTGGCCTTCTTGGCCACCCAGGCACACTGCTGGCTCATGTTCAGCCGAGCGTCAACCAACACCCCCAGGTCCATTTCCTCTACACAGTCTTCCAGCCACTCCGCCCCAAGCCTGTAGCGTTGCTTGGGGTTGCTGTGGCCAAAATTGTAATGAAATCGTAATGAAATGATAATCGTAGTGAAAAAGAAACAATCAAGGAAGAAATGCCCACCTGCATCCAAGGATCTAGGCCCGTGGCAGAGAACTTCAAAAAGGAGGAATCTCCAGAAAGAAATCCTTCCCTAGTGGTAGTCAGCCTTTTAACTGGGTCTAGGAGGGGTGCAGCCAGGCTCCACCCCTTCCGGTCACACAACTGAATTGCCCTCACCTGTGCTCCCATGGCTGACCCAGTCCTTCCCTCAGGTGATCAATCATGGTTCAGGCCGTGACTCAACAGTTCCCATACACAAACAAAACCGAAATCCCACCCTATGCTCCATTTAGGCTATTACACAACACTGAAAAGCTGAAATCGTGATGCTGAAACATTTTTAAGCCACAACACCTGGTTTTGATATTTTTCGCTCAGGAATTTTAGAAATCAAAACTTACAGTTTTTTCTTCTGAACTCAGCCATCTCTCTCTCTCTCAGGATTTCTGTCCCAAGCCCTATTATCCTTGTGGAGGAGCAGCCCTACTTCATAGATACTAGTATATAGCACCTCATACAGTGGATTCTTGATCCTGGTTGCAGAAGTATCTTCCTGAGCTGTCATCCATTTGAATTCATAATAACAGTGATTAATAAGAATTAGAAAATAAGACCACCAGCAACAAGAGCTTAGGAGGGATGCTATACTTTTAAATGAAAGCTGATTAGTCTCAGCTGCTCCTTCCTGGCTAACAGTGAGCTGTAATACTTCTTGATTCTGTCTGCTTCCCTGCTTGGACTTTTGTAGGGTGAGGAAGCCCTTTATTTTTATGACCTGGAGAGCAAAGTAGCAGCGTTTTCTGTGACACCCAGGCTATGATGAGCTCACAAACTGGAGTCTTTGAGAATAACCTGCACAATTCTTTTTCCTTTTGTTTCACTGCCTTTATACTTAACATGAAATTGCAGCTGTTTTGGAAGGAGGAGACCATTTAAACTCAGTTGGGATGCTGCTGCGTGCAGACATTGGGCTCAGACTGCTGCTATATCCAGACAGCCTTTGTGACCTTTGCTGCTCTGCTGCAAGGTGCTGCACGCTGATGGGATGATGCTGTAAGTAAAAGCCAGGAGCATTAGGAAATGGACTGCTAGAGTGTCTCATTAAGTTCCATTACAGGGTCCAACCACTACTCTTAGATTGACTGTCAGAAGGAAAACATCTGTTTTATCTAATGATTTCTACTGATGCTATTCAGATCCCGGCAAGTTTGAAATGTTGCCCCTTACGCACTTACAGCACATTTCCCAATTAAGATCGGAGCGGTTCTTTTTATAGTGAAGTGGGAAATTTGCAGTAATTACTGTAACTCAATTGTAGGGAAGATTTCCAGGGCTTGATTAACTTTTTTTTTTTTTTAATTGTAAAAAAAAATAAATCAATCCTGGTAAGAAAAAGCACAGTTTTAACTCCTACAGCAGTTTACCAGGTGAGCTCTGTGCTGGCCAAGACTCCTCTCAGTCCCACTCGCATCACCAGGAGGTTGCAAGATGTGTCAGAAGCTCTATGTTCAGAAATGGAGCCACTTGTAATTGTCATCAGGGAAAAAAAGGACAGATTCCCAGAATTACTTGCAAGGAGGCCAACCTGGGAGGGTGAGTGTATTGTTTGATATGCAGGAAGCTGCTTCCCACAGAAAAATACTTTCGAGGAGGCTGTGACTTAGCCCTTATCACTTCTCGACATAAAAAGAAAATGCTTTTACCAGCTAATGGTACAGAAAAGTGCATGAGTGGTTACTGTAACCACAACAACACATTCAGAAGCAGTGAGACAGAAAATGAAACTCCTGATAAGCATATGTTGTTTTTAATAAAGAATGGCTTAGTGCTAAGTGGACCACACTGTCTCCGGGGTTACGCTGCAAAAGCAGAACAAGGGAGGACCCAGTGCCCCCAGGAAGCCCTGCTGTGTCCCGGCTGCACACCACACATGCACGGCCCCGGTCTTCAAATCCTGTGCCCCTCATCTCATGCGGCAAAACGGGGCTGAAAATCTGCCTGTCTCTGCCGTCCTCATGTAAGCCGTTCGGTTCTCCCAGGCACAGCAAGAGTGCTTAATGTACTCTCCTGGTATTTAGGAATAACATCATCTGGTCAGATCAGAGATTTGGTAAGGCAGTTTTGTTGTGACCTCGCATTAACTGTTCATTTATTACGCTGTGAGATTGGCTGCGTGTTATCAATATTCAGAGGTCTGAATGCACCAAGTGCAGACGTACTGTGGACTGACAGTAATTTATTTTGTGGAATGGCTGAGATGAGATTGGAGGACAAGCACTGCCATCCGGGTGGCTTTCTGACACAAGCACAATGAATCAGCCATCAGCATTTCAAACTTGTTCCTGTGGAAGTGAGGGGGGATGGCCCTCACCACCCCACCCCTCCTTCTGCTCCCACCGCCAGCAAGCAACATTTAAATGAAGTGGACTTCAAGTGCTCTTTGCTTTACCCTGTAAATAGGGTGCCTAAAACCAACAGTGCTTTTACCCTGCAGTGGAAACAAACAGAAAAATCGCACTTCTTCCTGCAGCAAAATCTTGGTAGACTCTGCTCATGGCTCCCTTCCTATGACACCTTGCCTGAGCATGGAGAGTTGGCAAACCTGGTGACCCCAAGGTTGTCTGATCATGGTGTAAGACCTCCCCCCATCTGCTTTTCATTTTGTCTGCCTTGAACAGCTGGGTAAGGCTACTATCAGGGGCAAGCTACAAGGGGGAGGCAACACAGAAAGTCATAATGGTTGGACTAGATGATCTTAGTGGTCTTTTACAACCTCAGTGATTTTATGATTCTATAATCAGTTCTCATAACAAGCAAGACACTGGATGGACCCGATTCAACAACAGCATCTGGGAACAGCCAGGCCATGAATATGCTCCTTGTTTTTGTTCAACCACCACCAAACTCCTTACGCAGTTCCCTGCAGTGTAATTTGTTCTTTCTTGGGAATGGTTATAAGAAACAAAAAGCTCAGCTAAAAGTTCATGTGGGAATGGGAATCCAGCTCCAGAACAATCGTTACTACAGCACCAATGAGCCTAATAAGCAGCAGATTACAAACAGCAACAAATAAGGGTGAGAGAATTTACAGAGAAAAGAATATGTTGCCTCATCTAAATGAGCAAATCATCATTATTAAATTACCATCTAGATAGTGCTGCTGATTGAATCCCACCAAAATAGGCACTGAATGTTGCATTATAGTGAGGGCTGGATATCTCTGAGTGCTCGTATCCAGCTGAGAAATGCAAACTCAAGATTTTTGCTTAACCTGGTCACTCAGACCCCGCTTCTGAGAAGGCACAAAAGCAACTGCTGCTTTCACAAAATGAAGTCTCTGATAAGGTGTTGCAGGTTCCACACCATTTCCTGAAAGGGAGATAAGGGGAGAGCTTGTACCTCACATCCTGAGCAACAGTGACTCAGAAAATCCAACTCTGGGTACAGAAAGCACGGATCCAGGAAAACTCATCACTTGATAGAGAAAAGTCATTCCAGTAGAGGGATGAAAAGTACTTTAAAGTCCCACAAAAACAAAGAACAAGATGTACTTTAAAATGTGCATTGAATCTCAAGCTATATCTTTGTCTTCCTTGATTTAAGGGCTAGACTCCTGCAGCTCAATAGGTCAGAGCAGAGGTTAGACAAAAGCACTCAGGTCTCTGAAAGCAGCTTCTACGAGCTGCTGGATCATCGTTCATGTGGTTGTGCCAAGGACTCATCCCATTGGAGGGATGTCACTCACACTGACAAGGACACAGACCCACAAAGGGGTTAGCCTTGTTGGCACCCGAAGTGCAGCAATGTGTGGAGGTCACTGGGACTTGCAGGAGGCAACCTACACGTCCAGCTGCTCCTATAGAGACAAGCCCTGTACTGGATTTGCTTTTTTTGCTTACTCATATCACTTCTTCCCCATGGTGGGACCAGAGTACAGACCTCTGGAAACCAGGCTGCAGGCAGTGCGAGGGCTAGAAGACACAGGGCTTGCCCTCCCTGAAAGATTTAGCTGTGGAGAACCAGCTCTTGGCTGCCCAGCATTGTAAGCTGTCTGTACAATCCCCTTCTTGTTGCCCTTTCCCACCCGGTAAGAAATAACAGCAATTTTTCTGCAGATTTTAAAACTTAAGTCATTTCAAGCTACAAAATTTGAGACAAAAATTATTGAAAAAGTCCAAATCCTCTGCTATCACAGACTAACTCTTTGTAAAACACTTATAAATAGAACTGTACCATCAAGTTTGATTGTACTGAAGGGAAAGCTTGATCACATCACTGATGTAGGTTGGAGTAAACAGCCTCCATGCTAACCTTCTATGCTTGTATTTCACACACTTTGACAATCTTAAATGTTTTCCACTGCTGCCGGTACTTTTCTCCTTGGTGTTAAGCTCTATGCAAAAAAGTCTGGAAACTTTCAACAAGTACATCCAAATCATCATCAAGTTGAGGAGAAGCTGAATTGTCTATTTCCCTACATAAAACCACCCTCAATTTATCTCCCTTTGCTTCTAACAGTCAAACTGGAAACTTTAGGAGACGCTTTTACTTAACTTGGTAGGGAAAAAAAGAACTCAATGGGGTTTTGCAAATTAATGAGCAGTTTTGCAGGGATGTGGTCTGGCATCCCCAGTTTTCCCATTGCATGGAGGTGCCGTGGTCTGGTGCAATTCCCTCAGCCTGTTTGCTGTGAGAGCGGAGCATAAATGGGTAACAAAATCCCACTGAGAGTTCAAACAGATCCTCTTTGGCTCTCCTGCTGAGCTGCAAAGAATTGTGCAAATGTCTCTTTTGGGGTAATTCTGCCACTGAACTCAAATCCTAGAGTTTCATATTGAAACGAATCTCTTTCACAACAAGCAACTCATTTTCAAGTAAACAACTAAATTAATCACCAAAAAGTCAGATGGGAGATTGGCAGATAACTTAGGTGAGAGAAACTGTGATGGTCTCGTTGCTGCAGTCTGAGATAAAAAAAATCTCTTTAGCTTTCCTGAGCAAAAGTGCCGACCCCAGGGAGAATCAAACACACGTACACAAGAAAAGAATATGCATATTCTGGAGAAAATGTATTTCCCCAGAGGGAAATTACTGAACGTTTGAAACCCCTCAAGAAAGAAGACATGAAACCTGGTCCCATTTAATCCTCATTACTGATGTCTTTGTTCACCTGGTGTGCCCGTGCAGACTTTCTGCGTCAGACTTCCAGGACACAACTTTCCCCACCACTCACTAATTCCCCCCGACACTTCTTTTCCTGTTTAATACACTATGTGAAGAAAAGCCCTCTTTGCCCGGTGATAGTTGGTTAAGAATAATCTGATCTCGGAGGTGATGGATAGCTGTATGATCTTTAATATACATGTCCTATATCGCATTTTAGATTATTCTGCTTGCTTTCTTTCCCTATACTCGCTGCTATCTTTATTCCTTCTCTCTCCCCCTTCTCCCACAGCCTGCCTTTCCCCTTCGGCAATTCTCTGCTCTGTTTCCAGCCTTACTTTTATCTGTGGATTTTTCCATGGCTCATTTTTTGGCCCCTTAAAGAAAATACAAAACCTAATGATGCACAATCCCTCGTCAGACTTCAGACTTTGAAAGCTCACACACCTTTGCTAGCAAGTAGCACAATTTTGCCCATTTTCCAATATTTCCTCTAACAAGCTGACTTTTGAATAAAAATGACAGCGTCTCAATGATACCATTTCTTTTTCACCATCACATTCCTAAGCAGTTCATCCAAAGGCTTTGCAAAGGCAATTTGAGCACATCCTTTTACCTGGGAGGGGAGGACTGTGATTTCCCAGAGGCAAACGCACTGATGCTGATTTAAACAGAGCTCAGGAAGCGGTGTGCTCTGCTGAGAATGGCTGAGGATCATTAGGGCTTACACCACACAGAATTTCTAGCTAAGGTAATTTTAAATTACCCCGGATATATAGATATGAGCTGGGTATCTGTGAATATATAGCTGCCACCCTGACTCCACACTGGAAAGTGGTTTTCTTTTGTAATATTTTGTGTAGAGTGTTTGGAAAAGCTCTTCTGAACCAGGGTGTCCTCTGAAGCAAGTGGGAGGAGAGCAAGGGTTGAAAACCACTCCTTTTTGTCCAATATGTGAAGTGTATTCTGTTGTTTTTATATACAGACCCTCGTCATGGGCTCTGGCACACTCTGAGCCTAGAATGGTTCTGGGAACAGGAGGGAGGGGGCAATGGGAAGGAAATCCACCTTCCCTGTTGGGAAAAAAAATCAAACAAACAGAAGAGAAAGGTAATAAATAAATGTAATAAAAGACTGCTAAAAGTGGACTAGAACAAATTAAGCACCTTCCCTGGTACCGACGTGGCAAAGAAACCGGCCTGTGCCTGGGGGTGGGAGCTCCTGCTTTGCTCCCCTCTGCAAAAGGAGAGGAGTGGGGCAGGACATAGGGACAGTCACAGCACACAGCAGGGATCTGCCTGGCTCCTGCAGAAGCTGCTAGACAAAAGGCAGCAGGAGCCCTGCCATCTGCAGAGCCCTCCTGGAGTCCCACCAAAGCCAGCGGGAGGAGATCCTCAGCGCACCCTCAGGGTTGCTGCTATGGTATTTTAGCTCCTTCCCCCAGTCTTAACAAGCCCGTGGAAAACTTCACACAGTTTCTTCTCTAAACTGGCTGTAGGCTTTCTCCCAAGTTAATGAGAAACAATTTCTGAGCTACTCATCCAAGAAAGAGCCCTTCTTCAAAGCCCTTTTCCAGGTGCCATGTGCAAACAGGAGCAGATCTAGGTTCCCTCTTTAGATCTCACTTGTCTGCATCCAAGGACTGCTCCTGGGAGCTGTTTCAAAGGCTGAAGTGTCAGCATCAGAAAGAAGAGAGGTGTGTGGGTGTGAAGTTACTAAATGCAAAACTGTCACTCTCCTTTCATTTACAAACCTGAATATGCATGCATGCAAAAATGTAGGGCTTACATTAAAGTTTTTACTCTCGGAGCAGAAAAAATGAAGGAAAAGAAGACTAAACGATAAGATGAGGCTATGCAGGTTGGAATTCTCTCTCAGCTAATCTTTCTTTTTCATCAGTAATTACTTCTGTTAATAAACACTGCCCTACCTTGAATTAGAACTGTCTTATCAAGGAAGAGCACCACCTCTGACACACACGATTGTGTTGCTGTCTGGTCAGTGATAGCAACCAATAGCAGATGGATTTTTTTTTAGCCTCTAACTCAGCCAGAAGCTGTGCAGAGAATTGTCCATGCCCAGCGTAGAATAGCCCCAGCTAAGAGTCAGTGCTAAACAGATTGTGTTTGTGCACTGTGAAGAATCACATTACTGCACCTGGGTCAGCAAAGAAGCCCTTGCTGCAACCAACAGACTGATGGTATCAGCCAGACCCCCCGAAACACCAAATCTACATGGAGTAAAAGGTCCCTTCTGCTTTTCTGTAACTTATTACATTATGAAAGGATTCCTCAGATGAGATTTGCAGTATAATACAATAAGCTACATGTGGGGAATGGAAATTAATGAGAATGTCTTTCCTTTGCAAAGAAATACAGAGCTTTGATTGATCTGCTAGGTTTAAAGGAAAAGCTAAGCATTTTAAAATACAAACACACCCACACATAAATACACGCTTTCCTGGTTTCCAGTCCTGGAAACAGAAATGCTGAGGGTCGATGCTGTCCTATTGGCTCTCAGCTTGTAGGACCAGAGCAACAGCTACAAAGGTAAAGCTCACAGATCGACAAAGGCATTATTTTGTGATGAAAATCCTTGTCTGTCTTGCAGCAAACCTTTACTTGTAACTAGTGTTCATCTTTCACAGTAATGGTGAATACTAGTAAAATGTTCCTACAATCTTTGATTACAGGCATTGCCTAACCCTGATTTTCTTACTTATTACAAGCAACAGTACAGTTAAGTAGAGCTCTGGCATGACGTACAGCCAAATGAGTGAACAACTTCCGAATGTATCAACTACTTGGATGCAGACTGCTTATTAAATACTGCTGAACAGCAGGTAGCATAGCCAAGAACACAGATTTACTGCACTCTTGGCCTCTGGACAAATTCAGTATTTCAGTGGGACTTCCCTGACTCTTTTCCTTATGGGATCCTGTAACACCATGGCTGCACTACAGACACCACTCTTGGTTACAGTCTCAGCAGCACCCAATGTACCAAAGATAACCCAAAGCCCTAACAACTCCAGGGTGGATAATCTAAGGCAGGGACTCAGAAATTGACAGCTTCACAAGCAGCTGCTTGAATAAAGCCTGTATTCCAGTGCTGGGCTGAGCAGTTTCATTCCTCACATCTAATAAAGCCTAAGCATTAAGAGAGATTTCCCAACCCAAGGGCATTCTTGCTTCCCCAGTGGCTTCCCTTGGCTTGTATAAGAGTTGAGCCTTTCTTTCATTAGGGCCATGTTAAGGTCAGCTCTCTCTTTCTTCCCCAGCTGCCCTTTTTCATGAAACTTGCAGGAATGCAATGTCTCAGAAAACTGCATCCAGTCTGCTGTATTTTGTCAGAGTTGGCTAATGGATTTTAAAGTTATAAGGAGCAGAGTGAGATATATCATCAGACGGCCAAGCAGGCACACAAACACATCATGTACACTTGAGGAAACAAGGTCATCTTGTTTTGATGTGCGACTCCGTGAGGAATTCTGTAAGGAAGCAAACTTAATCAAATTCTCCTGAACACCTTAATTGCTTTTTGGCAGTCTGATGTTGCGGTAGTTATACCAGCTTTCAGGCAAAAAGAAACAGGAAATAAGAAATAAAATATAAAATGAATAGCAGATATGAAAGATTTTACCTGGTTGTTACATGCGCTTACAAAAAAACAACACTTTTGACTCAACACAGCTTCTCCATCCTCTGTAGTTTCCTTCTATCCTAATAACTAAATGCATGCATTCTCCAAGGCTCTACAAAATACATATTAGTGTTGTAACACAGTAAAATATCATAACGCATCATCTGTTTGTAACAAAATTAATTACAACGGAAACATTTTACTCTCCAGATAGCATCTCAGAGATTTCTCTAACAAAGCACTTCGCAGGAAAACAGCCCTATTTAAGGGGAGAAAAGAACGTGAACAGACGACTCCAACTTTGCATCCCACCAGATGTCCTTGAGGTCCCCACCAACAAAAGAAGAGCAATGGCTTCTGAAATGTAAATATCCAGTGTTTGCTTGCTGCCAATCATATATTCCTGGAATTATTATGCTGAATTTGGGGGAGAGACCACTGAACTGCTAGCGAAGATTCAATACCCAAACCAAGTAAACACAATTTTAATAAGGCACAAAATGAAAATATCAGCGTGAAAGCCTGACCTCAGTAAAGTTAGCAAAGGCTTTGACACCGATGGGGCATAGTTTGGCCAAGCACTAGCACTTCCTCCTTCTACATACTGTGGTTTCAGCAATTTATGTTCAAAGATTCAAAATGCAAGAGTCATGAAAGCATTACTACTGCTCTTACGCTTTCCCCACGATACAAGCCAAATGAACAGGAAGAGTTCAGCTATTTTTAACTGGGTGCTCCCTCCTGAAAGGCCCGTGTGGGCTTATGTTCATGGCCCACAGACATTTGGGGCTTGTTCTGGCTCAGCACAGAGAAGATTGTCCAGCTGTAGTATTTAGCTCCCAGTTTAATGCCAGGTCTTTCTGCACTTCCTTTTCTAATGATGCCTGGACTTTTGAGATATCAGATTTTGATGCAAGCCAATTTCTAAACTTTTGCACATAATGCATAGTCTATACCTGTATATAACTACTTCATCAGGTTGGAGGCTGAAAATGCTGAAAGTTTCCTTCACTGTGAGAAGAGGCCAGGCCAGCAGGACTCAGTGTGAACCTTTGATCACTGTGTTTGGCCATGATCATGGTCAAGTCCCACCTCACTCACCTCTGCAACAATGATTCTCTGTGAGCTGGCGTGAGTTCCAGCAGCCTGGCTCACACCTCTGTGTGTAGCTGCAGCCTCCCACCATCAGCTGGTGAGCGAGGATGGGAGGAGGCTTAGTGAGAGTGGCCAAACACTTCAAAGGGGGCAGTTCACTCATGCTTGACAGCAGGTATGCAACATCCAAATTGATGGTGGGTATCAATCACATTGGGAAATGAATTGAGCTCTTCTGAGCTGAACTGCTCCTTGGTACAGAGCTCTTTGTATTGTGCTTGCTGTAATACACGGTGTCACACAAAACCATGTACTGATAAAATACTTCCTAAGTGACAGAGTGACAAGAATAGGGATGAATGTTGATGTGACCTGTTAGGAGAGAAAGCATGGCATGGATAGAGAGGTGGATATCATGATTACTTGCAGTGTGCCATTCCATATGCTCCCTTGGTCCCGGTCTGCTGTTTGCACCTCCCAGTATAACCTTTCCTGTACCAGCAGCATGCTCTGTAGTAGGGAACAATGCTCTAATTCGGGGTCTTCCTACAGCAGCTACTATTGGAAAAGGGCTACAGTGACAGATGAGTGTCTGACCATCACCATGTTAACTGCAAACCTCTATCATTTATTACATGACCATAAAAATAAACCATTGGTGGGACTTGGCAGGCAAGATTATAGCCTTGGAATGAGGTTGATGGACTCTGGATGTTGGAGTGAATGATCCGTGTAACTGTAAATCAAAAAACCTTGGGTTTTCTATGCAGAAATACAATTATTTTCTCTTAATATCTCAACTCAATAAATAGAGCCTGATCATAAGACCAGCTTTCTCATAAGAATATCTACTAAATTAGCTTGGCACGTGCATATAACTCTTCAAGCAGAGTGCTCCACATCCCACTAGCAGTAGCAAAGCATTGTTCACACTCAGTCTTTCAGAGATTATACAACTAACCATATGGGCACAACTGACTCCTCCTAAATCTTACAGACCGATGTGAGCAACAGACTAGTATCTCCGTATCAAAGTGTCAAGGAAGAGCTGAAAATGAGTCAATTAAAACAAATAAGTTTTGAACTGAAATTAAATTCATGCTTTGAAGTTAAAGCACAAAGCTAGGTTTGTGATGATTTCTATCTGAAAACAGAAAAGATAAGAGTGAACTGTCTTAAATCTAGGTTGAGCCTGAGCCAAAAGTTTTTCATTTGGAGAAACCAGGACTTGGAGAAAAGCCCTGAGATCCAGCACATCTCTATTTCTATTGTTTATTGGTCAGTGATTTTTTTCACCCCAAACTCTCAGCTGTAGTCTTATTCCAGTTCCAGTATACAACTACACAGAGCTTCATAACCCAGCTTAAAGGTTTCAGTGTTGTCCATCTATTTATTCTCTCTATATGGATTTATTTCCTATCTTTTGTATAGCAGATATGTTCCTTACCATTATGCTAAGAAATGAAATGTGTAGCATCAGGTTGGTTTTGATGCAAAATTATTATTTCAGAAGTCTTTTTTCCAAGGAAATAAATTTTAACAGGCTTTCAGAACCTTAAAGATTACAGAGAGATGAAATTTTCCACAGCTTTGTCAGCGTATTTTTTCAAGAAGGTGGAAGGAAAATACATTTATGCATTTCTGAAGTAGTCAGTACAAATCCACAAAACTCACCACTGCTAAGAGTTGTTTGGGATATCTGCATATCCCCCGTATTTACTGCAGTCCTACAGAAATGGAAACTGTTATACCTTCAGTTTGATATGCTTAGATTTGAGTTTGAAAACTACACATTCTGTAAAACCTCACAGGACTTTCTAGTAACAGAACTTCAAAAATGCCATAACAGTCAAAGGACCAAACCCTTCTCTTCATCATATATGTGGCATTGCTGCAGGTGACACAGTGATATGGGTATAGGAAGCGTATAACCCAAGGCACAAGGACTGAGGCATAGAAGACTTTCAGTTCTAGGTTACTCAACGTTTCTTTTGAGAAAGAGTAGAGATGCTCAGATTTGGCCTTTCTGTACCAAGCAGTCTCCAGGGAGCTCAGTCTAATGCCAACTTAATTTTACCAACACTGCATGACTCAGGAAGAAAAGAAAAAAAAAGGAGAGATTGGATAATTGTTGTATCAAAAAGCAAAGGCCATAACTACAACAATTACCCACATTAACTGCAATTGTTTCATATGAGAATCAACTGCTGTTTAGAAGACTGTCAGTGCCAGAGGGAAACAAAACAGCTCCACAAAGGAAAGCTTGGTATTAAATGAGAGGGAAAAAAGTCACTTATCTTCTTTTACTGTCATTCCTGCGATAATAAAATGAAGGGCTGAAAGTGTAGAAGGTTTGCCATTGGGTAGTAAATGAACCTTCCTCAGATGATTCATAGACAATCTAGGGTGACTGTACCCACCTCCTTGGTTAATGGCACAAAAAGAGGTTGTTTTCCTTTGTACAATTAGTCCCAAGCCATGTGCAGACCAAGACTACCCTTTTCTCAGCCAAAATGTTCAAAATCTTTAGGGATTCAACATGCAAAAATCAGTGTATGGCCTCTAGATGTAACATTGCCTGGGCTGTGATAGAGAGGTTACAACACGTCTATTTAGTGCAACCAAATCTGTGTTATTCAGGAAGGTATCAATGCAATAACTATTGGATGATGAGCAAGGATACCTTTTCCCTGCCACTACTGCTGGTCATAATTTCGTAAAGAAAAATATTATTTATAATTAAGTTGTAGGAGTTACACGTTGTTTATAAATGCTTGCCTTTCTGGTATTGTTCCTGTAAGCATAATCAAAGGAAATATGAAACAGTTCAACACTTAGAGAGTACAGGTGTTTTTGGCATCTCACTGATTAGAAATGCAAATTTGGGAAACAATTAACTAATGTGGTAGAAATCAACAATTTGCATAAAGCTCACTCAGGACTCTACTATCACAGCTGCAACAAATTTCCCAAGAAAAATGCCTGAATAAGTCTGTGCCCAATACAAAATGGCAGTAGCCCACGAAGCAAAGTCCCCATCTCTCTGCCTAGAATACACATTAAATTTACGTTTTGCAAAAATGCAGCTAAAGTCTAAATTAAAGTCAAGATTTTCCAAAATAGGTGAGTGAAGTTGGCTACGCTTACATGACACCTAAAGGTGGTAACATGAACGTAATCATCCTTGCTCATTCATGACACTGGGAACACAGTGCCTTTCACAGAAAGGTGTCAGAACAAAGTATGATGTGCTATCTGGTAGACTTCATCCTGCTGCCATGATAACAGTACAGAAAGAGCCTGCTGCAAGCATTCCCCCACGCTTGGAGAAATGGAGATTTTCATATGGTCTTCCAGAAACAGTTGTCCTAAAAGCAAATGTTCAAAAAAAGGAAATCCTTTCAAGAGAGGGATTATTTATCAGCACAATACCTGTTTCTGCACTTGCTGAACTATTTTGTAGGAAACAATAACATTTCAATTCTACTGCATGAGTCAGAATGAAGACCTGGGCATGCAGTTCCAGACAAGGCTCCATGCCAAGGGCTCAAGTCTTGTCATGACACCAAAGAAACCCTCTGCACATGCAGAGCTGGAGTCTGCCACTCTCCCTATTCCTGATGGCTGTTCCAGCCCTTGGGATCTGACTCTAAGCAAAAGGGTCATAAAGCTTCACTAGCCTCCCACATGCTTTTTTCATGTTTTTAAATCACAAATCCCATACTGCAAATCAGTGTCTGTCCTGTCCAGATCCTGCAAATCTTGCTCAAACAGATTATTTTTTCTATGGCAGGCAGGCAATGAATCTTCTTGCTTGAGCAAAGATTACTTAAATGAGAAAAAGGGTGCAATATCAAGCCCATTAGACTTAGCTCATCAGGTGAAGGGAAAAGATCTGCACTTCAAAATGTTTCTACTCCACTTATTAGATTCTCTTTGACTTTTTGTTCTGTTTCAGATCATTCACTTATTTACTCTGAGCTTACTGTGCCTTCTGTCAGTGTCAATATGGCTCAGCTGGCAGCAGATGCTCCTCTAGATTAGAGCACACTGGTGTGAAATAATGAGAACGGAATAAGAATTGATGTGAACCTTTGTCTAAAATCTGAACTGAAGCCTTAATATTTATGAAATTCTGCTTCTAATTTGTTTACCAGCTCCATGATATAGTAGGTCTCATGGCTTAGTTGGAAGCTGCCCATACTGGAAGGGTAAGCAACAGCCCACTCTTTTCAGTTAGCTGAAACACCGGGTCCTGGAGTTGTTGTTGCTTAAGGAAACTAGCCCCTTCAAACACTGAGGTTTGCCTATTCCCAGTTTACTCAGATGCCAGGTCCCACTAATACCTGGGTTCAAGAGGAACACTGCTGTATCATAACAGCATTTTTTTTTTAACATCTGAAAATGCTCTGGGGATGAGGATGATGGGTCTCAACTGACTCCCTCATTAATGGGTATTCAATGCCATCCATCAGGAAAGGGGAAGACTGCCTTATAGAGCAGACAGCCTCTTCTGCTGTGATTCCAAAAGTAGCTCTCCATGATTTTTTAGATACCTCCTGGGGCTTTAAATAAACAGAACTGTACTTTACCAATTATTGTGCCTGTTTTGCCTAGCTCCCAGAGGATTTCATTTTAGAAGAACTGTACAATTCAATATTCACTGCTGTTTGGGCAAAATTACAGAAATGAAAAACAATGTGATAGTACCTGTAGCATCCACAGAACGTAAAATATGAAAGGTCTTATTTGTTCAATTATTTAAACCATCCAATCTGCTAGTAAAAGCTACTGTGTTGGCATTATATCCGAAGGCTCCCTAATCCGTTCTAAATTTCAGATTCCTTTGTTAATCCTCGACTGCCTAATGAAAGCAGCTCAGTATGGAAATGTACGTTTCTTGATTCAATTTTTATTGAATAGATTTGTCTTCTTTACCAGATCCCTTTTAGCTTTTCCATCCAGGAATTCAGCAGGCTTGACTCCAATAATTACTTTATACTTTAAAAAGTTGGTCTCAAAAAAAGAACTTTAAGGACCTTATCTAAATATGACAAATTTTCTATTTCATTTGACCCTTCCAACTTCTGTATCACACACCACATGTATCCTGCTTCCTAGGTCTCACACAGGTTTCTTTGGTTTTGGTACTGAGACGCTATACCAGGAGCATGGCATTCAAGTTCTATGCAACCAAAGTGACAGTTTCCCTTGGAAACACCTTTAGAATGACAGAATCATAGAATCATTTGAGTTGGAAAGGACTCTTAAAGGTCACCTAGTCCAACTCCCTTGCAACGAACAGGGGCAACTATAGCTCGATCAGGTTGCTCAGAGCCTGGTCCAGCCTTAGCTGTGCTGTAGCTCCCAAAAGCATCTTGGGGATTATGACTCCTTTTTCTTGCCCATTGACTCCCCATCAGTTTTGCTCAGCAATTATTTCAAAAGATGTGTTTTGGCTGACAACTCTGCAAATGCAATTTGAACTTCAGGAGTCAACCTGGATTCTTAGTTTTCGCACCTCATCACTTGCAATAAAAGTTCTGCCAGGAGAAGGATGCTTTCAGTGGGTTTGCAAGGATGCAAATGGGCAGAAAGCAGTCAACATTTCTCTCGAGGCTGCCAAGTAGGAGCAGAACTGAATTCACTTCCTCTTAGCACTGTTGCCACTGCAGGGCTATGTGAAGATAAAAAGGCACAAAAATGCTCAATAAAGTCACTCTGAATGCCCCCGCACAATAGATCTGTTGGTTTTGACGGAGCATCATTTAGAGAATTGAACTACCTTTTGCTTTCTGCTGGCACAGAGCTCCTAAATTTTGCTTACCAAACAGCCTGTCTGTTATTGGATAACTATAGATGCCTTCAGGAGAGCACAGGAAAAAGGGAATTATAGGAATTATATTTCAAGATTTTCCCAGCCTCAGCCAAGCTACGGTTCTGGACATTCCAAAGCTAAACTTGACATCACTGTATTTTGCAGTGGTTTTCTTTCGGGAATTTGTCTGATTTTTGAGTATACAAAAATGATGGCATCCTCAGCATCCCACTGCCATGAGTATAACAACATGCAGAGTGAAAAAGATTTTCTGTAGATTGAATAAATGTTACCCTGGGTTAGTTTTGGTTGAAGTTCTGAGTTTGTTTTCCAGTAGGTGCCCTGAAATGTTGTTCCTGTTGGTTTCATATAATCACAGAATTGAGTTGGAAGGGTCACTTAAAGGCCGTCTGGTCCAGCTCCCTGCACTGAACAGGGACAGCCACAGCTCCATCAGGTGCTCAGAGCCCCGTCCAACCTGACCTCGGATGTCTTCAGGGACGGGGCACCCACCCCCTCTCTATGCAACCTGTTCCAGTGCCTCACCATTCTTACTGTAAAAAAATCCTTCCTTATGTCCAATCTAAATCTCCCCTCTTTTAGTTTGAAACCATTTCCCCTTGTTTTGGGAATCCTTGGAGCCTGTCCCTATAGCTCCTGCATCCTTGCTCAGATGCCCACCTTGCAGCTAGGCGAGCATCTCCTCAGCCTGGAGCTGGCGTAATGAGGCAGAAGAGCTGCTGAGTCACTGTGACAAGAACTGCTCATTAACTCAACCTGCAGCACGAGAGGGAGGGGAAGCCCTTCTGGGCAGGAGATGGGAAGGCAGACAGCTTTCTAGAAGGAAAGTCAAGCGTAGGAGAGAAGCTGAGTTCGGATAGTGGTATTTTCTTTTAATTAAGCCATGTTCTAAGAAAGCAGGAAAATTTGGAAATCTATCTAGCTCCTGATTTTGAGGACTTTTTTTATGTTAGGGGGAAAAAAAGCAGCAATTCAAAGCCCCACATAAATACTAATACAGATCTTTTCCCAGCAGACTGCAAAAGAGCTGAGCCCTGGCAGGGAGCAGGCACACGTCACCCTACGGGCGCCTACGCCACCAGCACAGGCAGACAGGTCACAATGTGCAAATTTAGGGGAGAAAAGCTACACTTTACTCATTGGCTCTTCTGAATCATAGCAATGCAATCCATCCTTCAGTGATTTGAATGTGTGCTCTGATCTGAACGCGCCAAGAACCTGGTAGTGCTCTTGTTCTCGCACTTTGCAACTTGAGCTGTCTGCTCGAAGCCCTTATCTGCTTACAGGGCTTGCCTGCCAAACACGCTCTGTAACGTGATGGTGAGGAGTTGTGTGCAGCCCCAAGTCCTGGTGCTTGGCATTCCTCATGTGCTGGCACAGGGCCAGGCTGAGCTGCTGAGAGCTGGCAGTGTGCAACCCAGTTGCCAAACTACCCAGCTCAGGGCAAGTTCCATGTTCTGCCAAGGCTGTAGGAAACCACTGCACTGGCATCTAACTGCAGGTCTGTAAGGCTCTGTGCAGCTCAGTCCTGCAGCATCACTTTCTCCTTCCTAAGCTCCTCTTATGAAGCCTCATCTTAGAAGGTGCTGAGCACCCCAAGCTCCCACCACCTGCAGCGAGGGCTGGATGCACAGCAGCACCTATGTGGGTCTCCAGCTCCTCAGGGATGACCTGTAGAGAAAAGGAGCATAGCACCTCGAAGGCTTTCAGCTTTCTGAGTCTCTTAATAACTCTCCCATGGGAAGGCAGTGCTCTCCCTTCACAGCTGGAGACAGCAGGCAGTCTGCCTCCTGAAATCTGGAATCACACTGATTCCGGCAGAAACAAGGACCTGAACAGAACAGCTAGCTACACACAGTCCAGCTCACAGCCAACCCTCGAACCTCACAATTAGAGTTCCCACCACCAGGAAGCTGGTGATGCTGTAGGGACACCACCAGGTTTCTCCCTGTCCAGGTACCGCCAGCATCCATCCCTGCACTGCAACACTGCTGTAGGACCGAACTCAAGTGCAGATGGTTTGCATCTGCTGAGCTTAGCTGCTGGCATAATTGAAAGCTGTGTCCATAGCTGAAGGTGTCAGAAAACATTTATCAGCACAGACTGATCCTACAGTGCCCGGGGACCTCCTGAGAGCAGCTCCTGTCTGAGCACCGCTCCCACACCATGCCTGCCCCTCACTGCCCTTCGCTATGAGGCAGCTGGAGCTGCCAGCACGATGCCCCACATCCTTGCTGGGAGGATGCTGCACGTTCCTCACAAGGTGTTGAAATGAAAAGAAGAATGTACTGCAGCTGCGTCTGAGACCTTATCGCTGAAGAGAATGAGCTACATTAAGGTGTAGTCTGTGCTTGAGCATTCATGGTAAAAAATCATTTATACTGACGTGCAAATTTAGCTAGACGAAGCTTTTGATTCTTTCCCCTATCTCTTGGTTTGCGCCATTTCCCTGAGGTGGAAAAATGCTCTTTGCCAGTAATTCATTATAAATGCCCCAGCCATTCCCATTAACTGCAGCAGGTCTCCACTGCACTGCTCAGTATTAAAATATGCCCAAATCTCTTTCCTCTCCAACTCACCAAAACCATTTTTTGAACCACTCCGAGAATTTAATCACGTTTCACTATCCTGGTTATAATCAACGTGCATGCCTCACACGATATTTGCTTTCTGTGCTGGTAGCGAACATATATGACAATCTATTTAACATAAGAGGACAATGATAGCTGAATGCTGCCTTAGAGTAAATCATATATGTCTGTTCATGGAAAATATGCAGATAGTTAATTTTTCTTGGGCTATTTTTTTGAGGTTTGTGGTGGTTTGTGTTATGTTTCAGCCTACGCAGAATTCAAGCAGCACACTCAGTTCTCTTCACCTCGTACCTACATGCCTTCCCTTTAATGAACTTCACTCAGCTGCCGCTCTGTATCACCACAAGCCTCTCCTGTCAAATCAGAACTACTTTAATGAGAAAGCAATAGCTCTAGGACAACCTTTCTGACAAACAGCCTTAAAATACTTTTCACTCTTTTGTGCAAGATGATGGAAAACACACAAGGAATTCATAGGGGTATGAAGCCTGAAAAACTCAAGCCTACATATCTGGTGGTCTTCTGAAAGATAAAGAGAAAAATCAGATAAAATAAAGGCCATCCTAAAATACAAAAGGGCATGACTCATTATGTGGTTACGTAAGGTAATGGTGTCATGACACTGTTTAGGTCACCTCACAGCAGTGTGACTCTGGTGTAAGACAGGATGAATCCAGCCCTGCGCTTTCATTTTCAATGGATGCCCAAATACCAAACAGCAGGAAGAGCTCCGGCTTCAATCGCTCCCAACAAGGTCCCAGCAAGGAAAATCTAGAGGGTGGGTTCAGCCTGGGAGACACAGACACTCAGCTCCCCTTGACTTGGATAAGAAACCAGATAGAGAAAAACATTGCAAATGTGCTATTCTACGAACCAGCTCCACTGCTCCCAGCGGGGTGAGCAGTCATAGCCAAGGGCCCTTCCCTTCTCTTTACTCCAGGACTTGCAGTGTATCTCTGCTACAAATGTAGATAATTGTACATGTATTTTAATATTAATATATTATATTTTCCTTTTTTTTTTTTTTTTTTTGGCTTAGCTGAGTTGCTGCCTTGTCCCTGTGGAGCTTTTATCATTACATTAAAGATATTATTTTTGCTCTAACCGACAGACGCCGCAAACTATCTATAAAGTCTGGCAGCCAACTACAGATATCTGCTCTCTGCAGATTTATTATACTTCACTGATCCTCTCACGGAGCAAATTCACCTCGTTTTGGAGTACAGTCACTGGATCAGAAGCAAACCATGCTGCAGCCTCCTCCGAGGTCAGCTCCCTGAATCACGTCCTGCTGGGGAAAGGGGCGAGGCCAAAGGCAGAGCTCAAGAAACTGGCAAAATGCATCCGCAGATATTCTCCATCTGCCAGCAACTGTAGCACACTGTGGCTAGGGAAATATTTTCTGCGTGTGTCAGAGACTTCAGATCAACTAATTTGATTCAGAAATGTTTCAGGCTGAAAGGCACCACTGGGTGCACGCACAGACAGCAGCACGGGGCAAGGAACAGGGATGGCACAGCAGTAGGGTGCTTTTCAAATCATTCCCCAAATGAATCTGTAACCTTTGGCGATGCAATCTGAAGGAAATGGCACGGATGCAAACACAAATGAACCTTTGGAATCACAATAAAACTGAAGGCACGTGATCATGACGTAGACCAAGACATTCTCTCTCCCTATTTAATTGTATCATCAATGCTAACTACATTTCTCTCTGAGAATGGTGCAACTATCTGTTGTCGTTATCTACTACTGCAGTACATTTCTATTTTTCCCCCTGTTCTTGCTTCAAGAGTTTGTCAGTGCATTACGGGCCTTTAGCTGCCGATCAATCCCATGTTGCCATCTGCCTGCTCCTGACAGATCCCGCTCAGGAACACCTCCCTGCAGGGGCTTGGAAAGCCTTGGGATGTGTAGATGGATGTCATTTACTTGAGCTGATCTCTTCCTCGAGCTCCCTGTTGGCAACCCTTGAACAGGTGAGTGTTCAGCTGGTATAAATCAGCTGTGCTCTCCTGGGACTCATTTATATCAACCACAAATCCAGTCCAAAATACAGAGCTAATTTCTCATGTATCAGGCTGTCAGGCTGTATCCCTTGCTGAAAGGACGATTATCAGCAAAAGATGAGCTAGAAACACTTAAAAAGTGGTGCTGGAGCTATAATCCCAAACCTGTTGACATAGCAGGTGATGCCTATCAGGCTGAAAAATTTAAGAACAAATAAAAGAAAATACAGCTGCCCAATAAATAACAAGATTACAGAATCACAGAATCACCAAGGTTGGAAAAGACCCACAGGATCATCCAGTCCAACCATTCACCCATCACCAATAGTTCTCACTAAACCATGTCCCTCAACACAGCATCCAAACGTTCTTTGAACACCTCCAGGGTCGGTGACTCCACCACCTCCCTGGGCAGCCCATTTCAGTGCCTGACCACTCTTTCAGAGTAGTAGTATTTCCTAACGCCCAGCCTGAATCTCCCCTGGCACAGCTTGCAGCCATTCCCTCTAGTCCTATCACCAGTTACACTAGAGAAGAGGCCGACCCCCAGCTCACTACAACCTCCCTTCAAGTAGTTATAGAGAGCAATAAGGTCTCCCCTGAGCCTCCTCTTCTCTGGGAATGACTGACTATCATTACTAAGGGAAAAACAGGGGGATGTCACCCACTAATTTTACAATAACATAATGTATTAAGTTCACAGAAATGAAAGGGTTTAAAGATGACATTATGCATGGTAACACATGAGACCACATAAAGACCTCTCTTTAATCGATGCAAACAAAACCGAAAAATGAAAACCAAGATGAATCTCCGAGCTCTGCCTACAGTGCGTAGGTACCTATCAGACTAAAAGCTGGACTTCCCCAAATTAAGTCATAAGTTCAACAAGCATCCGGACAATGCTCTCAGGCATGTGGTCTGAGTTTGGGGTGGTCCTGTGCGGAGCCAGGAGTTGGACTCAATGATCTTTATGGGTCCCTTCTAACTCAGGATATTCTATGATTCTCAGTCTTACATTCTGTTACAGCCTCCTCACATTGAGGAATACTGGAAGTGATGGTCCCTTTGACTTCATGTTCCCACTGCAGGTCTGAATCTGTTAGCATCCTGTTTTCTCCAACTTTGTAAAGATTACTGCACCTTTGCAAAAATAGATCTGACTCTTCCAGCATGCACCTTGCAGCTGAAGAACTGATCTACTCCAGCCGGCACGTCTGCTGCGCACAATGATGGAATTTCACTTTATTGCACAAATTGCTCTGTCCTACCCCAACGCATGACTCAAGAGGTGACACTGACAGAGGCAGAGCGGTGCCGGCAGAATCCTGCATGGCTCAGTGCTGCTGATGAGTGGGCAGCCAGCAGATGCCAATGTCAATGAACACTCACGGTGCAGTCGAAGGTGCATGAGCAGTGCAAATGCAAATGGCACTGTGCGTTACAGGACAGTGACTGCACAGGATTAAGGGGGCTTTGCACAATCTGGCTGTGTGGCCATAGCCCTGCAAACAGATCAGTGGATTAGCAACACTAAGCAAACAGCCAGATCAGAAAGAGAAGTGGAATTCGATGCCTCTCACTGCGATTTTACTTTGTCCCTAAGCGTACCCAGCTCTAATTTGTTTTTGCTCTTGCAGAAGAAAATAGGCAAAGTTCACCCTGTGTCCCAGCTGTCAGGATTGCAAAACAAATGGGAGATGTGAATAAATTTATTTAATTGTTACCAGTATTAAAAGCATCTTAAGGGAATCATTCTTAAAGGAGAATAATTTGTAATAGATAATAAATTACATTTTCCCCTCATTTCTTCCTTGGGAAAAATCTATTAAGGCTCTATAATTAAAACTCCTGATCATAATTCAACTATATGTTTTTAATTGAAAAATGTCTGTTTCATAAAGTTCTTTCTTCTTTTTTTTTTTTTTTTTCATGAAAACAGCATTGACTCTCTTTGAGAAATGTCACTGAAAATTATTAATTGACATTCGTCACCAAAACCTCTGAATGAAACATTCCTTTACTCACTCAGCATCTTGAAGCCCTAAGATTTTGGCACCCGATCCCATTTCTACTTGAATATCCTGGCCAAACAAAAAAATGACTTTCTCTAATCCCTTTTAATAACAGCAATGGAGATGATAGGGGAAGATACAAAACATGCTCAGGCATGCATGTGATTCACCACGCTGTCCTTTCTCCTCCCTACCCCGCACTGATTAGCGTAATCAGTCGGCGGTGACCAAGAGAAAGCTTCCTGTCTGGTTTGGTTTTGCATCTGTTTTAATTTTTTTTAATTGATTTCACACTTTGGGACCATTAGTTTGCATCCAAGGCGCTGCGGTTTGATTCCATACATTCCTATGTATTCATAATAGAAAAAAAAAAGGAGCAATAAACTAAACAACATCACCACTAGACCTAATTCACTGCCAAATTCCGTCTCTTTGGGTTACAACTGGATTCCTTGAAACAGCAACATAATAATTTACTGATATCTTAAGAGAATTTAAGTGAGAAAAAGATGACAAACATGTACTTACTGATGTGTATAGGTATCCTTCGCTGTTCATTGCCAGATACAATTTTGTTTGAACCCCCTGAATCGCCACCACTCGTAAACCCACAGGTATGAGGTTAAACAACGCTGGGAGAGAACGGAGATGGAAAGCAAAATTAATCCTTTACAGTATGCAGATTAGATAGAGCATTAAGCCGTAATTACTAGAACCAAATAAAAAAAGAAGTCTATTCATGCATATATTAATTTCCGTGGGCGCCACGGAACAATACTGCTAATATCTTTGTCTTGTATAGCAATTTCTAGCAATAGCTCAGAAATTATCTACAGAGGATAATCAACACATCTCCCCCCTTCACCATGAATGTGGTGGACTGGAGGTGCTGAGAGCTGAGCCTACTTACCTGCCTTGTGAGCACGATATAAGGGCTGAGCAGAGTTGAACATACCTTTATTTTTGTTTAATGATGATAAATGTGGAGGAAAAGAAAATAAAGAAAGAAAATTCTCAAGCAAACAAAAAGTTTCATAAAATGATCAATACTTCTTCTTTTTTTTTTTTTCTCTTTTCAAATCCAGGAAACATTTTTTGACCAAAAAAGAAATTCAGACAAGCTAAAACCCCTCATGAGCATCTCAAAGCGTTTCCACTCAGAACTCCTTGGGATTTTTTTTTAACTCTTTGAAGAAGAAAATGGGTTTGGAAAATAAAAACAAACACTAAATAACTTAAAAATGAAATGAAATGACAACGTATTCTTTAGATCAAACCCAAAATTTGTGTCTTCAAAATGGAGCTTGCATTTTTACTCGCGTACATGCTAACAGTGGCAGTATACATAAGCAGAGAAACCTCTCTTCAGGAAAATGAAGATACTGTTTTTTAGATGGCAAATTAACAACACAAGCAAAGCTCTGCCATAGCTTACATTTGTGGCTATGTTAAAACTGAAGACAAGTGAGATGAATACAGTGCTCCATGTTTGATATGGAGGATCCAGAATTGAGGGGGAGTTAAGAAAATATTAACTTTATCATTATCCCAGGTGTCTCCTTCCAGCTGTGTAAGGGCAGAGTTAGTGTGAAGCAATGTGAAACTGGCTTATGTTTCTAGCCATCTATTCCTTGGCTGTAGAACCCCGGTATGCTTCAGGCTGAAGTTTGGTATTTATGGGCACTGTCTGAAGCCAATTTAAAACTGAATGATGAATTTGAAATACTTTTACTATTTTCAAAAGGAATGACAACCCACTATAAATACCTTTTTCACCCTGACAACACCCAAATGGTCATATTTAATTAAAAGAAAATTTGCAGCCTGACAGCATTTAATAGAGATCCTAAATTCTGGGAGTGGGGGTGTCAGGAGCGTATCCGTCATGGTTTTATGGTTTTTCATCAGTGGAAGTTGCTCATAACTTTCCAAACAGAAAAGTGCACATGGATGCATGTTCTGTGTCGGTGAAGGCATGGCCAGAGGCGATGCTGTGCTCTAGGGATGAAGAATGAATTTTTGGTGAAATCAGACTCTGCTCAATCAGTCAGACAGCCGGACATCCCTGGTACACACAGACACACGCAGCCACCCCTCACACCAGCCTGCAAGCACAAAACCAATGAAAGTGGCCTTCTCATCACTAAAACAAAATCCTCTAATTCTCTGATAGTTTTAGCAAACAAAACATAGATTTCATTAAGGGAAATGTTCTGTTATGGATTCTCCATTTCTTCTATCGACTGCTTGATTTTTTCTATGGGAGAAAATATTCCATCTGACTCAGTGAGTGCTCCCATAGAGAGCCCACTTCTGCAGCTCAGCCCCCAAAAAGCAGCACCTGATCTCCTTGTGTGCAGGAGAGCACAACTGAAAGCTCTGTATCCAAGCAGAACCTGGAGATCTCTTTTGAAAGATGCTTTTTTTAACGGTGCATTTCGGAGTGGGGCTTTCAGGTACTTTCAACACTAGGGTACAGAAACGGGCTCTGCTGCAAATAGCGCTGCCCGCAGATGAACTGAGCACAAGGCAAAGCCTAGGACAGTCAGGAAGACGGAGCTCACAGTGACAAGGAACTGAGATTGGTTTTAGCGAGTGATTCCTGGCTGTGCTGTGCTTGGCAAAGTGAGCAGAGACAGGATGCTGGGGAACTCACTGCAGCGGGCGCTCAGCTGCTCTCCTCCGCAGCTGAACGTGTTTTCCTGCCATAAATGTATGTGCTCTATTTTGAGGCGAGGCAAGCACACTCGGAAGCTGGTGTATATGTTGGTGGGATTGGCAGCTGACTTTCGGAAGTTGCAAAAAGGGCCGTGGGGAAGTGCTGCTGCCTCTGCATCATGGCCACGCTGCACGCTGGTCCGCAAACACCCTCTGCCATGGACAACGGGTATGAGATGCTATTGCATTTCTGGTGGTTGACACCCGAGGCTGGCAAAAACGCCATGGAAAAATAAATTGTTTGCTATGACGATCAGTTTGCATTAGCCCAAAATAATGCAGTTATTTGCATCCTCGCCTTTCCCTATTACGTTCGCGCTGTGTAAAATAAGGACATAATATCCATCGTAATGAAAAACTTGGAGATGCCTAAGGGAGATATGATCTTTGCTATAGCTGTTGTGCAGTACATGCTGACAGAGAATTAGAGCTGTAAAATAAAGAGGCAGCAGCCACAGCTGGATTTATTAACGTATACAGTGCCGTGAGGTCTGTGCTATTGCTGTCTTGGCCACCTGGCCTTCCATACGCTGTCCACGAGGCACTGTTTCCTATACTTCCTTATTGCATAAGTCCTCAAATCTCTGTGTCGTGCCAAAATTGGGGAATAAATTCTGTCTTGATTTAAAACCTTGCCCTATTTAACACGTTTAATGAGGCAGAATCTGGTTCTCAGCCAGGAAATCCTTTCCATGAGGCACTTCCTCAAATTACACGGACTCCTGGCTTAAAACAAGGTCTGGTGAGCTCTACAGTTCCTCACCCCTATAGCTCACTTCCTGCCTGCTCTTTGCTCCAAAATCTGAGCTTTCTTTGAACTCCTCACAGTCGTGGATGCAACCTTGTTTTGGTGAAGGACTGCAGAGATTGCAATAATTGCTCCCAAGTCGGAGCCTAAAGGGCACCTTCATGCAAACTTTCCACCAGCTCTGGGTAGCAAATGATGGAGAAGGCAGATCCCAGGGCCCAGGCTGCTGTCAGGAGCCCAAAAAAGAGGATGCAAGCTCTTCTCATCCCTGCAATGAACAGGGAAGGCAAATGCAGACATTTAATAAGGAGATCTGGTAGGCCACCATTCTGGTTTGCTCTATGAGCCCCAGCATTATGCAACCACTTTGTTGGCAACAGTTGAATCTGAGGATATTCCCCTTATTAAGGGGAGTTTTAATTATCTCACCACAATGCAAAGCAAATGGTCTTAGAGCAAATGGCTGGTGGAGGTGGCAAAAGGAACGAGCTATGACATCCCTTGGGGTGCAAAGGAGGACAGAAAGGAGCAGAGAGGGGTTCTTCCAGAACAGGGAAGGCCCTGCAGTGCACAGATACGGGGCAAAGGACAGATCTCTCCAGAAATTGGAGGAAAGGATTTAGTGGGCCTGATCCACTCAATATTCACATGAGTGAGGCTTTGGGGAAAAAGTTCATTATATGGGCTCTGATTCTTAGCATTGATCTCTTTCTCTTGATAATTCCATTAACAAAAATGTTGCCACTGAAGTAAGTTCAGTACCGCAGGACTTTCAGGTCTATATATTTATCTTACATAAAGGAGGAATATATATGAAACTGGTTTTTTTTTACAACAAAACCCTCCTGTGTTCTGACCACAGATATATCACAATCATTTCTGACCTACTTTCATTACATTTAAGTGTCCAGCGCCTTAGAGGCCAACGTCCAGCATCCAGGAGTTGATAAGGTTTGCTTTATAATCTGTCAAGTTATGGTAAATGTAAGGACACAGTGGAAACAAAAACATCTTAGAAATAGATGTGTTGACACAAATGTCAAAAGCACAGATAGACTCAAAATTTATCTCGCTTAGAGTGTCAGAATCCTCACGAGAGGAATTCCAAGTAAAGCATTTAAATGAAACAATCCCTTCAAAAATAATATGCAGTTTCAGATGTCTGCTCTGGTACATTAAAAGTTTATGACAGTATCATGCAGTAGTGGAGAAAATAAGGTTTTCCTACTTCTTTTTAGTTTTTATTTTTTTTAAGGGTAATTAACAGAATGACTCTGAAAACCCGAACCAATCTGCACTGATCTGACATGATTTTCAATCATTAGATCACTCCCTTGAAGGAAAAGCAACATTTATGATCCATAAGTGTTGCTCTTAGAGGAGATGTCGTGCCTGCACGGAGAACTCAGCAACACGGCAGCATCCAACCAGCACCTCTCCACTCCAGCCCTTGTGCCATCTTCCCCACTGCCATCAGCACCTTGCAATCACTAGAGGTGTTTATAAAGGGCAAAGTCTGCCTGTTGATTTCCCAGCTGGATGCCTGAGTGGTCTGAGACACCTTCTCCAACACTTTTTCCTCCTAACCACTTTCAGAACGGTAACTCAGTTTTAGCTAAATGGTGCAGATGTCTGAAACATCTGCGTATTTTATGAACACACATCAAATCTATGCTCCGGTCATCATTTCTTGTTTTCTGTTAACTCTCAAATTTGTTAGATAAATAGAAATCCACAAATCTTTTTTTTTTTTTTTCTCCCCGCAGAAACGCTGGTTGAAATCCAAAGGTATAATTAAGTTTAAGGGGTTAAAAAAGAGAAATAATAATAGGGAAATGCGGACTTTAAAATGATGATGAACTCTCATTACGTGAGATAACGCAGCTCTGTTTGAATGAGCCCCAGTTTCAGGGTGGAGATAGCGTTATTCTATTTCAGGCGCTCTGAGTGGGCGAGCAAATTTTCCCTGTTGGAAAAAAAAAAATCTAATAAAATCCAAAGGACAGCAATGAACTCCTCTAGATTACCATGGAGATAACATTTGCTTTGTTTGTCACATGTGTCATCATTACTTTTCTCTAGTTCGTTATCCCTGTAAGTGATTTGTATTTGCATCTCTTTCAGACCCAGTAAGTCTGAAGGAGCTCTGTGCTGTGTGTGCAGTGTTAATGCTGCTGCCACTCAGTCACTGTAGGACAACAATTTCTGATGGACCTACATGGGAAGAATGAGACACCACAATTCACAAACACACCATTTAGTCTCGTGCCACTTACTATAACTACTGTCCTCCTCTTTTGTTCCATCAATTGTTCCATCTGCTTGCAACTGCAAGTGGTATCCTTGCCTGCTGTATAGCTTTGTTACTATACCTTTAAGCTGAGGCTCTGTAAAAAAACAATAGTGAGATTAATGTGGGAAATCCTGATGTGCCATTCCGAGCGAGCAGGATGCTAAACAGATCTCCTGGTTTCATCTCAATGCTGAGATATGAGAAAAGATCCAAGGCAGAAGCAGGGCAACCAGCTTTGCAACACTTTTTGCTTAGGGTGAGATCAAATCAATGTCTATGAAATCAATTGCCAAAATGATTAAATGCCACTTTCTATTGTAACGAAGGTACAACATTAAAATCTGCTTACAGCGACTACAAATTCCAACGGCGTGCTGCTTGGCCTCGGGAGCTCAGCCCTATCTCATTTAAGATTAGAAGTGAGCTGGCAAAGAGTGCATTCTGCTTTTTAAAAAGGTGTGATTTCTTAAAAGGAGAGGGAAAAGAGGACTACTACGATAGCGCTGATGGGAGCTGTAGTGACAGTTGAGAGCCTAAATATATAGCAGCAAACATTTACCACAGGAACTGCTGCAGCTCTAATAAACAAACCCCCATTCTGTGCTCCTCCAAAGAGTGCAGAGCATCCAAAGCAATAAACTACTCAATGAACATACGGGGAATGGAGGGGGGGACCCTGAAATCCACCAATGTGTGGAACTGCAAAATAAATATTACTATCAGGGTTAAGGTAATTATCTCATCAGCTAAAAGAAGAAAGATCAAAACAACACATACTTTGGAAAGATTTCTTTTTTCTTTTTATTTTCCCTTTTCATAACCATCCCCATATTCACAGTTCAAAAGTGAAATATCTCAAATGCTTTCAGATCATTCTAGACCAACCTGGCATTTGCTGTCAGGTCTGCCATTTAAAATATCTAGGTAATGCACCAGGAGTAATTGGGAAAAAAAAAGGTCTACTTCCACTGAATCCCAATGACATCTGCATTGTAGTCATTTCACACAAGCCTGCTTGTCAGGAGGTGATGCATTCTCTGCAGCTCGCTCCACAACAACTTACTTAATTCAGAGATAAACCCATTGGGGAGATACAATGTGGCATTTCCAACCTCTAGTGCCTGGGTAAGAGTCCTTGTGTGTGTAATCAAAGATATTAGGGAGCTCTGCTATCAGCCCAGCTCCTTCATTTTAGTAGGAGCTGAAGGCAAAAGCTTATGACAGTTTGTGTTACTTTCTATTCGAGACTTTAAGAATCATACAGTCGTTAAGGCTGGAAAAGATCACTAAGATCATCCAGTCCAACCATCAACTTATCCCCACCATGCCCATCAGGGTACTGATGGATGCGCAATCCTTGTTCACCAACCTATCTGACAAAAAATTAATCCGGGCACTGCTTTGGCATTTTAGCCATCCCACATCCCAGTGCTGCTTGCAAACTATGAGCAAGGCAGCCCTTGGGTGGCAGCTTGGAAAGGCAGACAGGTTCAGTGGCTAACAGCACTACTGTCTCAGCACAGCAAAGCGATCACAACATTACTGGAAGGTTTTGCTCCTCCCACATACAAAAACCCACTCGGATCAGGGACCAAGCTTTCATGCCTGATCTTTAGCACCTCTGACACAGAGGGAATCGCATTTGCAGGCAGCTGCATGTATGAGATTCTTAGAAAGGAAGAGGGCACTGAAACACAACTCTGGAAGGTACCAGCAAAAGCAAAAAGCCTCTTCTGCAATCAGCAAGTAAAGCAAGGCACTGGCATTCTGCAAAGCAGGAGGACAAAAACAGATCTCTAGTGCTAAGTTATTTACTGTACAGCTGAAGGAGGTGCTAACATCTCCCACACAAATAAATCACGTGTGTTTGTATATGTGTATGTGTAAAACAGTGAGACTGCCGAATTACCAGTACACGGATGCACACAGGTGTGCAAGTGAGGCAATGGTGTGCAATATCTAAATAAATCAGATGAACATGAACAGGGAGAGGACTGGCATGGGGTACCCATGTCTATCAGATCATACAAGCCAAAATGGCAATACCTGCATACCCATTTTACCAGCCCCGAGGCATTCCCGCTACTGATGCACAGCCTGGTATGCACCACACAAACCAACCCCCCAACACATAACCCTTGCCAACCTGGTCGCCTTCTTCGCCTCTTCTTGGAGCCAAAGAGTTTGACTCTGGAAAACACATTCAACTTGTTCTTGTCGCAGCTTCCCTTGCTCTTGCTGGGGCTGTTGACACACTTACAGGCATTGGACTTCTCCCGCTCCCTGGCTTGTCTCTTCTGGCGGATCAGGGAGCTGGCGATGGCTGCGGCCATGGCCGCCACGGCCCCGGTGCCACCGGCGGGTCAGGCACGCGGGGTCTGCTGGCTGGCCACAGGTGCCAGAGCCAGCATGCTGCTCGGCTGTCCCCAACGCTGGGGCAGCCACCACCCAGCGCCCACCGGCTCAGAGCCCGGGAGGCGCCGGAGGGATGCGCGCACCGCAGCCCCGCGTCAGGATGCAACAGTTTAGGTCAAAACGGTTTTGTCGGCTGGGATTTTCCCCTTTTGATTTTCTGATGTTCCTTTTTTTTTTTTCTTCTTCTTTCTATTTCTCCCAACTTCTGGCAGAGGAAAGTTTGCAGGCAGAAGTGAGTGTTTCTACGGAGATCAAACAGACGACTTCCAAGACATCCCTCCGAGCTGCTCCAGACGCGCTATTCACACGCAGAAACGGCACATCCACTTGGCGCAAGATCATCGCATCTCTCCTAGCCCCAATTTCTCCAGTTAACTTTTCTCTCCACCCATCCCCTCCCCATTCAAATCCCAGCAAACACCTGTTAGACTCCAGCAGGCTCTGTCCTGTTGTAGGGCTTTTTTCTGAATCCTTTTTCCTTCTCTCCCTTAAAGAAGAGATCTGAAGCAAGCAAGCTGCGACGGAGCCACAGGGAGGAGGTGCCAGCGCCCGGACCCTCGGCTGCCTGCTGCCGAACGCCTTGGGAAGCCTCTCCCTTCCTCTCCTTACAGGTGCAGCTGTCGGCGCATCCTCCCCTCCGCGGGCACGTTCGGTTTTCGCATCGCAACACTTGTCACCAGGCGATAAACAGGCACGCTCCCCTGGCACCCCCGTGCCGGCAGCTCGGCGCAGATGCTGCAGCAGCCGTAGTCCTCCAGCAGCGGATGCACGCACTCGCGCACACCCCACGAGCTGTGCGTTGGGTGCAGAAATGAGGCGACGCAGAGAGCCCCTTATCACCTCCTCCTCCTCCTCTTCTCGCCGGCTCTTTGTGCCCAGAGGTGCGGAGCTGCGGGTGCCGGCACACGGCGGCTGCTGTCCCTGGATGTCCCCGAGGGCTGTGGGTACCTGGCGGTGGCACTGCCGCCTCCCGAGGAGGAGTAGACACCCAAACAAACGTGACCGCGGTGAGCAAATAGCTGGCACCAGGTTTTCCGGAGGGGAGCGGGGACACCTGGGCCAGCGCAAAGAGGTGGCTACCCACAGCCACAACCCACCCCTTCCCGCATCAAGCCCCCCCTCTTCCTCACTGATTTATTGAAGGCGATTTGCTTCTCTCCCTCCTCGCACCTCCTCCCCGCTCATGTCCTCCAGCAGACACTCAGAGAGGCGATTCCCCTGCCGCTGCAGTGTTCTCCCTCGTCCCTTTGTTCCCGTCACGGTGCTACCGTGTCCCCCGGGGGCTGCGGCACAGTGGGAGGACCCGCAGGGAGCAGGAGCAGCGCCGAGACGAGCAGAGCCGGGTGCCACACCTGGGCACCCACCGTGGTTATTGACCTGCAGAGCAGGCACCGGATCCCGCACGCATCCATGCCCCGAGACACAGGAAGCAGGAGGTCCTGGGGTCTCTTTGTGACACCCCCCTCCCTGCTTTTCAGCAAGCTTTCAACAGCTGGAGCCTAAATAAAGGCAATTCAGGCTAGAAGCAAAACGGAGATTTGCACTCCCGAGGACAAGCAGCTCTTGAAAGAATTTATCCCTGAGGCAGAAAGGATTTGCAGCCCCTTGCAGGCCAAGGCAGGCTGGGATGTCCCTGCAGCGGGGGGCTGAGGGCTGATCCTTGCAGGAGCTGAGCTCTGCGGGGCCACAACGGCACATGGCTTCAGCCAGCTGAGCCCAGAGCTGTCCTGCATGCCCTGCCGCAAACCTGGGGCTATGGAGAGGAGACCAATGCAGGTGGGCGGGTGTGACAACATGGGATCTTGGGTGTGATTTCAGACCCAGCCACACATTGCAAGACACCTGCCCCTTCCTGCTCTCCTCCTTACACCTTTGGCAAAACCACATGCTCTTCCCCAGCTTCCCCAGACACATACACTGTGGGCACAGGCAGCCACAGCAGTAACTTTGCTACCAAATATTAAACATCACTCACTATGTCTCTGCAAACATTACAGTCCTTTCCTGGACTAGAAACAGCTCATGATGGGATCTGTTTCCTCCAACTGAGAACTCCTGCTCAGTGAAACATGCTGCTCAGCCAGGCCTTATTAACAGAAATACCCATAATGTGGAAGTTTTAATAAGATGTTGGACTGAAGGTATCATGTGCCATCACAGCCTGAGACCTTCATAGCAGATGCAGTACATCGGATGTGGCAGCCCCACATCTCTGTCCTCAATCCTGCTCTTCAGCACAAAGCACATGTATATGCATTGACAGACCTGTACAGGTATACTTGTCTTTATATATAAGGCACTTTACAGCATTCACATATTGACATTAAATGCTTCTAATTACATATTTGGATAAATAGTAGGATAATAACTGTAATTAATGAGTTCCACCACTATCCTCATCTCCCAGTCCACAAAAGACACATGAAACCCAACCCAAGGGACAGCCAGTTTTATATTATCAGTAATAACTCATCCCAACCAGCTCACCAACAACGCACCGTGAGTTTTGCCGTTAGTCACAAGTGAGACTTGTTTTTCCTGAGACTCACCCATTACTTCATAAATATTCTGAGTTTGGAAAACAGTGTTTGATCTTCAGATCAAAGTGAAGCTGCTTCACTGTGATCTGTCCTATAGGTCAGACGACATTTCTTTTTCACAACAAATTACCAGAACTCAGAATTTGTCTAACCTTGAAAATCCTAGGGAAAAACAGTATTTAGGATATCTTCCTGACAGCATTCCAGTGTGCATGCTTAAAATCCATCAAGAAAACTCATTTGCACAAATGTTCCTTGACAGATAACTAAAGAGAGGAATAAAAATAGCATATATGCATAATCAGATTTAAGTTTCAAAAAAAACAGTCCTTCAGGGTTGGTCTTTTTTTTCTTCATGATCATCCTCTTCATCTATCGGTACTCCTACAAACTTGTCTTCATTTACTATAAATGGCACATGAAAATGAGGGCCTTGTTGGGAAAACGACTTTGGTACAGGAGAAGTCTTTGGACTACTTCAGTTTTACAGATCCAAAAAAGGAACAGCTTTATTTTCTTTAAACAGCAAGTGCTGATCACTCCCCACCATGCTAAAAAGGTAAAATAAAATAACCTTCCAACCAATGTTTTGAATGTAGAAGGCAACCTGGCACTCCTTGAACATATGCTCTCATTCTTGGATTGTGACTATTGTAATTGGGCAGACTTAATACTAAAATGTAAACCATCAACCCCATTTCAATCAAGAATGAAGGACCTCTTAAGAAACGAGCATGGGACAGACCTGTACAGTTACTGCCACAGACAGGAGCAGGAGCTGAGCTGGATCTGACCCAGCAGCAATCACACTGTTTAGAAGCAGACAAAGACTTCACCTGCTTTTGAATTGTATTTTAAATCCCAAGCACCTGTTGATTTGATACTGGTCATTATTTCCACAACTCTGATCATTATAAGTACCTGAGCCCTCAGCTGCCTGCAGTGGGTACCAATGGCAGCAGGTTGGTACCATGAGACCCAGGCCAGGGCTGGCTTTACAACGTAGGACATGGTTTTCTATCACATGCAGTGAGGGACCTGAGTCCTCTGTGCCCTGTAAAAGCATCATTGGTTCTCACGACAAGTTCCTACATAGCACCAGTACCTCAGGTCCATATATCCCATATAGCATGTTCAGTGACTTCTTCTTCCCCCAGAAGCCAGATTTATAGTTGGTCCTATATAGAAAGGTAGATGCTGGCCAAAACAAATTCTGCATGAAAATCGAGAACAAGATTAATCACAAGGCAGCTCCATACCTCACCCAGCCCAGCAAAAACACCAGCTGACCCCTCAGTATTTACAAGACTGAAATTGCTTCAGTGCAACAAAATCATGGGTCCCTCCTCAGGCTCTTCTCCTCCTGCTCAGGTAACATGTCACAGCTGTTACTGAACATGCAGAGTAACAAAGCTCCAGGAGTCAGGCTTGGGGACTATTTCTGCTGCCTACACTCCAAACGAGTAGAGATTTATTTTCTGAGAAGTGCCACCAGCATTGCGTTTCTCCCTTTTCAGGCCGTGATAAACAAGACTTCACCCAGCCGGGTATGACACAGCAGCACTGAGGCCCCCAGTGATTTTTTCCTCTTCTAAGTAAACAGAATTACTATTCACCAGGAAGCAGAGCTGTTCAGACCCAAGCTGTGCATCACTTAGCTCCTCTGTGAAACATCCCGTGGAAATGACTCAGCCTTTCCCTGCAGCCAGCTCGGCGGCTGGACACAGGCGCTGCAGGATGGCGAAGGGCTGGGGCTCTGCTGGGGGCTGAGCACTGTTTGCTGCCCATTTTGCTGCCCATGAAGGCTCTATCTTTCCCAGCAACACATGTGAGCTAAACTGAGAGTCATCTAGAGGTTTAATTTAAGTGCAAGGTGGAAGGAGGTGTTAGTGGAGGAGCTGGGCTTTCAGGCAGCCCCAGACCAAGAGCTCAAACTGGATGATATTTTAGTCCACAGATCAACTGGGCTTCCTTATTATTAATGAACAGCAAAGATTAGCTTTAATCATTAGCTGCAAACCTTCATGAGAGCTGCACTGCTGTAAGCAGATGTATTTTTTATGCGGTCAAAAGGCACTTGTGTATAGCAGCATTGGCATTCCTGTGTGTGCCTGTGCCATGGTTCTTTGCAAAAGTGCACGGTGCATCCCTGTCAGTAACAGGAGTAATCAAAATAATTCCCTGTGACACCAGCATAGACATGCCAGTTGGACTGACTTTACAGAAGAGCTCACACGTGAGTGTGGAAGCACAGAACTTTCTATTCTATAGCCTGTGGGATTAGGCTGCTGGTTGGTTTTCATCTTCTTGGGGTGCAAAACCATGAATCCCAGCAGCAGAAGAGGCTCCAGCACAACATACATCTTTGGTGCACAGGACTGGATGTGCTGAAACTGGCCCCCATCCAGCAGAGCAGAGATGTGCGTCCCTGTTTTCAACATGAGTCATCTCACTAAAACTACTAAGATATTTAAGAAATAATTATGTGCCTGGCGCATGAAGAAAGGTTCTCATATCCTTATCCTGTTCTCTTATCAGATCTTTTCGTCAGGACAGGGTCCACCAGCTCTGAGAATCTGGGCCCCTTCTCTGAGCTAAATGCTGAGAATGGCCATAAACCTCTGATCAAGAACATCACTTCCCTCTCAGGTCTTTAGAGAAAATATTCATCAGAGAAATCCCAGTTCTGTCTCTTCCCAGCTGTGAATTCTGAATCTCTTGCTGCACTGTCTCAGCCAAAACTGGATTTGATCTGACCACATCCCCAGTGGAGCAGGCATTTTTGGAAAAGGAGGGCATTGTTTGAAGCTAGAAAATGGAAATATTTTTTCCTAGGTTAATCCATATTCAGTCATCCCAAAATGTCAACCACAAAAGATCGTCTATCCGGTGCATAAAAGATCAGTGCCAATCAGCTGGGAAAGGTCACAGAACAAACAGAAGAGATCAGCTCCCACAGCTCTGCGTGCTCCCAAATTGGGAACACGTTATTCCGATGTCTCCGGGGGCCCAACCTGAGCCAGCAACTTGCAGCAGCAGCAGCCAACCGACTTCTCTCTGCCCACTGCAATGCTATAGCAAATGTATTCAAGAGCCTTCCACATCAATATGCACAGAAATATCTGTTCATTCACCCCTCAGAGTGATGACAATTGAAAGCATCAATGTAAATGACAGGATATCATCCCTCAAATATTTACATCTCAGCATGGGACACATGGGAAGTGTGGGCTATATGCCACTATCAAACTAAACATAAGGCCAATTTACACATGAGAAAAGACTGTGAATAGTCCTTCGCAGACCTAGAGCAAGTTGCCCAGAGATTGTCACGTTAATCAAATGGGTCTTTTTGTGTCTTTTCATAGATCTGGTGGTTCATCCTCTGTCAAGAGCTTGACAACAACAGACTCATCAGGTCTCCACTGAGTTGGAGCCCCTGAGAGTTTTCCTCCTCCATTGTGTCTAAGCATTTCCACCAGCTTCTCACAGCCATGATCCTTCCTTTGCTCAGAAGCAGTTCTGCCTCGCTGCCAACTTTGTCTAACTGCTGAGTCCAATTCACTGCAATCATGTGATGGATGCCAAGCTTGCTGCTTCTTGATGCTTTGTTAATGATCCAAGACCATTCTGTTTTTTAATAATGTAATCAAATTACCTGGACAAGGGTCGAAAGGGCCTGACAATGGGCTTCTGTGACTTTAACCTGACTGCTGAGATCGTGCTATGAGTTCATGCATTACAAGTGACAATGTGAAGAGTTGATCACAAATATAAGGGATTTGAGCAAGAACTGCCATGTACTGAACACAGGCAAGGCTCCAGGAGCTGGAGGTAGACCTTTCACTCTGTTTCTGCTTCTGCAAATGTGCAAGTAGAGCCTTGCTCTGCTTGCAGTCATGGAACTGGAACCAGTTTACCTGAGCAAAAGAGCTGGTCTCAGTTTCACTAACCAGAATGAAGGTATGCCCTTTAGCATGAGGTAAAGGGTCAAGAGCTAGAAATCCTGCCTTCTGTTTTTGTTGTAATGATTATATGAATAGTGATGTAACAAGACATATCACTAGATTTATCTAAGTTCATCTGACCTGGGCTGTCAAGGCAAGAAAGAAGAGAGAAAGGCAACTCCAGATGGAAGCTCATCCCCATTAAAAAAAAAATCAAAACAAAACAAATCTATATTCACAGCTGCATGAAGAAAAATGACCTCTGTCTCAGTAATCTACACCTGTGAGGGAGTTCAGCCTGTAATTTGCCTTATGCATTATAAATAGTTATTACTATCAACAACAATAAATAAATACTTAATAAAGATCCATGCAGCTCACTGTCTTTCTTCCGGCAAAGTTCAGTAATACGTGAATATAAAAACAGTCCAAGCACTCATGCAGTCACACTTCCCACTCACACCTTCCAGCAATTGGCCTCATGGCAATTCCAGGCCTAGCTGGAGCCTTTGCTTCCATGAGCAGAGTAAAGGCGGTATCTATAAATCATGTAGGGAATTTGAGGTGAAAAATACAACGTGTCATAAATAAACAACAGGAAAATCATTAGCACATATTAGATTAGATGCATTATTTGTGCAAGCAATACTCTCAAGAACCACAGGCTAGCAAAACAGGAATTAAATCCACCAGCCAGCATTTGCCATATTAGATTTCAATAGGTCTGGAGATCAGAAAAATTGTGTGTGCATGTTCTGCATAAGCAGATTAGAAGAAATTCAGAGAAGTTGATTCAGAAAAGCAGGCTGAGAGTAGAGCATCTGCTGCTGCTCCCAGTATTGGCATTAGGTGGCTGGGTACATTACTGGGGACTCGGAACTCATCAGAAAGCAAGGGAAGATTTTGTTGCTATGCAGAGAACCAATGCTCAGAAATCAGAGGAACTGATATGAAGCTGCCCCAGCTGAGTGCTGCTATTCATCACTTAAACCCAGCTGAGCTACAACAGGGATGCACTTGTTTGTGCAGAGACTGGATAACTGTCCAACTTATGGCTGCATTTCTGACTAAACCCACCAAGAATCCAAGGATTAAGCTGCAGAAGTTGGTACAAGCATAATGCCAGGACATTAATTAAATTCCCAGTTCACACAGATGGCCTTAGTAACTCCACAATCATACTGCTAAATCATGCTGAGCTAAATTCACAGAAGAGACACATCATACATAGCAGGTGACGATATATCATTAGAATTTCTGTCCTCTCCCATGAACTCTCTTCTCTTTATCGTTCTCATTTTCTATCTCTTCCTGCTGGAATCTTCCTTTCTCGTTTCACTAGAAGTTACAACATGCTTTTAATGAGAAGTAGACACACAAAAACACCAGTATCTTGACCTGCTTGTTCTTTAGCTGAGGTCAACTTAATGTTGTTTATGACCAAACAAACTTAGGTCTGTTTCATCTACAATGCAACACTCCAAGACTGGGAAAGACAAACAGCAGGATTAGATCATAAGGCAGAGAACTAAGCCTGCTGGTTTTTAAGAACTTCTTTTGGCTGACCTTTTAATCCTATTGTTTGTCCAACCAAACTCAGCCAATTCCATGGAACTGAATTGAAGGAAGACCTCCTCGTATTTTCTTGTATGCACAGTTACAAGAGGATGAAGAATCTAATCACACAATTGCACTTATTATTACAGCTGGACAGGTAAAACACGTAACAGAATTCAAATTAGACTGCAGGACTCTGTGCAGCCTTTAGGGATCCCTATGCTGCTCCCTCATGTGACTGAAGCAAGAGATACAGCTTCCCAGAGGCTACTGGTATTTGTATTTCCTTCTCTTAGAGTAACTGGAATTGGATGGCTCAAGCCTCTACAAATATGGCTTCTATGTACATGTAGAAGCCATATTTCATTCATACTATGTACACGTACACATATGCTTTTTTTTTTCCTTCTGCCTTTCTTCTTTCTGACTTGCAGATACAAGCCAAGATGTTTCAACAGCAATGAGATGTACAAACAGCAGGGAATGAGAGTAGAGCTGCTAACACTGAGAGAAACTTCCACTTCCTTCAGCACTTTTTTTTTTTTACAGTTCTGTAATATACGAAAGATCTTACTCAGTGATTATATTTTTAAACCGTTGCTGCCATAAATCTTAACCCACTTAAAAAGTTCTGATGCAAAGTCTTTTTCAGGATGCTTTCAGTGAAATATAGTTTCCTGCACAGGACATTAATTTGTAAACAGTTACAAGCCAAACAGCACAAATCTCCATTGCTTTTGCAAACGTATAGAAGCGCTGCTAAAACCAGAAACAAGAGGGACACCTAGAGCTAGTTCTTGTAATTGCCCTAACAAGGTCATTCACTTTCTTTTCCAGTTTTGTTTCGGTCACTGGTGATATTTAATTACAACAACGTATGCGCTGCCTGCGGCTGTAATTAACAGCAAAATTGAAAGCGCAGCGTTCAGGCAACTGGGCAGAGCTGTTGTGATTTGGCATTTTGCACTGTGCTTTTACATCTTATAGGAGCTCAGCTCAGCCTCTCCCACCCTCAGGTGCGGATAGGAGACTGGGGGGGCTGTCAGTCACCCAGGTCGGCCCTTTGGGGTCCTGAGGGGCTGAGAAGAAGCCGGATCGGCGGGCGCTGTCCGTGGTGCTGAGCATCACCCCGCGGCGGTGGGTTAACCAACGAGTCCCGGGCCTCCGCACAGTTTGCTAACCAACCATCCACGTTCGCGATCAGCTGTCAGCATTTCTTTTGTGTACTGGGGTTGCACAGCATAATCCCGAAATCTAACCTTTCGCTAAATGTTTGGGCTTTAGTTCCGCTTCATCTTTACTGCCAATTTACGCTATGAAAAGCTAACGCTTTTAACAAAAGCACAAGGCATTTAGCAGTTAATATTTTGGATCACGTATTAAGCGAATATATTCAGTAAATGCTTTTTTAACCTGCCAAAAACACAGAATCATAGAATGGCTTGGGCTTGCGAGGGACCTTAACAGTTTTCTATATTTACAATATCCATTTCAAGAAGAAAAAAAACATGGATGCCATGTGCAATGTCAAAAAAAATTGCTTACTAATCATATTGAGTAATTTGTAATAAAGAATGATATATGTCCTAAAAATACAGCTAATATCTCTGTACACAGTGCCTATCAGATTATTGTTTGATATCGTGGTGTTTTCCAAGAGTCCTTGTATTTTTCTTTTCTAGCTTTAGGGCGTTGGTTTGTAATCCGATCATTTCACATACAAAATGCAGAGAAAACATTTTCTCATTATCAAAGAAAAAATAAATTACACCATCATAACCTTTTTTTTTCCTAAAACCTTTGGAAAAGAATAGAAAAAAGCTAATGTTTTTGTATTAAAAATGTTTTCAGGTTATTAACACTACAACAAGATTATCTTCAGGTAATGTTAGTCACAGTACTCTCTTGAAAGGCAAATAGAACAGAACTGGAATATTCTTGTCTTTTTCTTTAAAGCAGGTCATATATCACGAGCACAAAATAAACTAAATACACTAAATACACTACATAAACTAAATACATTGAACAAATGCATAAAAATCAAGCAGCAAGACTCTTGAAATACATTGTTCAAACAAGACAAATTTGCCAGTTCAGCAACACATTCAGTATATTTACAGCTCCAATTGACAGTAATTAACATTTGTCTTTTCCTTCCTAAATAGTATGGCTTCAATAAGGCAAAATCATGAAGTCAAAGAACTGCGGAACTACCATATAATTAAGAAATATTAAGTCTTAATTTCTTTATGTAGTTTATCACCTTTGCAGAGCATTACTTGCCAGAAAAGAACTTCTAGATTTTCCCTCTAAAAACATTGCTTAAATACATCTTACCTGAATACGACTTTCTTAACCCCAAAGCCATGCTGTCTTATAAGCTGCTCCTACCCAGACAATTGCAGCCTACATTTGGAGCAGACACACAGGAGTAGATCAGAGAAAGTTTAAGGCATATTTAAAGTATTCTCTAAGGTACTGGCCAGAAACATCAAGACCATACTCGTGGTATAGAGAGATCATTAATGGGCATTAGTGACAGACCATTATGACTTTCAGAGATCATTAAAGATTCATAATGTAGCTGTATTGTTCTGGCAACATCTAACCGTTTCTTGGACGTAAACGTACATTTCTCCCACATGATTTACTTAAACTTATTATTTTTGAGTGTCAAATTTTATTTTCTGCCTCCTAGAATTACAAAGAATGCCTGTAACAGGATACTGTAGCACATTACACCAGCCACAGGAGCCTGGTGCTTGGTTTAGCTGATATTCTTACTGCAAGGCATTTTGCAATATGAATAGCTGAACAACATTCATGAGGCAGAATACATACCATACTTTTTTTCTTCTTTAAATAAACTGCACTGTTGATGCACCATGTTACAAGAATAAAAAGCACTTGAAATAATTACATTTGCTAACTATTCTGAAACAATTACCTTGTTTTCACCTTTTGATTTTTTTGAGTTTTACTCTCTATTTTCAGAAAAGCTTTTGTGTTTTGTGAGAAATATTAAGACATCCTAGCAGGAGTCAACAACGCCTGCTATTCCCAATATGGTTTTGAGCAGTGCAAATGCCACTGAGGAAAGGTGTTGAAGATGTACAGTACTGCAAACAATACTGTTGAATTGTGGCCTGGAGGGCCACAGTTGAATCAAGGGCTGGATTTGAATTTTCTGCTGCTGAACTCAATCAAGACCTTGTGTAACTCATCCTTCTTCAGCAGCACCCCTGCTCACGTATTACATGAGTGAAAATTATACAATCTAGTAGCAAAGATTTGAAAGTCAAATACTGTCTGTAAGCATGACTTGGTCATTGTGGAGACACATAATAACAAGTAGGATAAGAAGAGCTCTTCCTCTTCAGGGGAAGCTACCACTCCCTCCACTAAGAAATATTTTTCAGTCACATGTGCATGAGCATGGTTTACTTTGCAATGCAATGGATCAGCGGTGAGCATTCACCAACCTGCTCATCAACAGGAAAAGTGCTAACATCCAGCTGGGGAGTGGCAACTTCAGAAATCCTTCTAACACAACCATTTGCAAATGCACGGTGCCAAGCTTTACAAAAAGTCACTACAGAAAATGAGATCTGGAAACTGAAGTCAGTTTAACATTTGATCACGTTTGAGCATTTATGTTTTGCTAAATTTATACCTAAGAGGTGAAACCTGCCAATTTACAGCTAAGAAAGAGTTTTCCCAAAACAATATTTTGGTGTTTCCTAATTCACATTATTGCTTGTTTATTTGGAATTTGCAACAGGTATGCAGAAAAGAAATCATGCTGTGAATTGCATAATTTTAGAATATGCACTGTTTATTATGCCACAGTTGTAATCAAGCTGTGAATATTGTTGATATCCATGTATGCTGTACCAATAAAAACATCCCTAATTATTGCTGCTGGCAAACAAACAGCACCATACCAAGAAAACTACAGTGGGGCAAAAATTGGTTTTGAGACCTCTGCACTTAGAAATGGCACAATTTTCACTAGAAGAAGTCAACAATCCATGTGGAGGAATGTACTCAGCCCATCACCAATCACCTGATGAGAGCTGCTGGTTTTAAACCACTGTCCTCAAGCCAATAGGTTTTATGTCCCCCATGTCAATTATCGACAGGCAGTCAAAAGCCAGCAGTGGTATTGCTTACTCCCTTGCAGTTATGCACAAGATGAATCTGCACGTCAATGTAACTCTTTCCACAAGCACCAATGCACTTAATTCCTTTTTCCAAAGCCTGCATGAATTTGTAATGACGACTCCATCAAATTAAAACAGTTCTTATCAGAATTCCCAGATTCCATACTTTTCAGCAATCATTTAAGCAATTCAAAAACATCCTTACGGCTTTACAATAAAATTAATGTTGTATACTGAAAGCACAACCTGTGTTTATCTGACACTTTCTACTACTTAGTTTTTCATTGTGTACTAACTTGCTTAGCTGTTTTTCTAAAAGGAAAATACTGCTTGTGTCTCATTTCCACTTTGTTTTGATCACTTTATGTCTGTTGCATGTCCTCAGCCCATAACTAGAACTACTGACACAAAGGAACACAGCCCCTCTGACATTCCTGCACACTGTTGATTTAGACCAGCTCAGATTTTACCTCTGTGGAGTGGCAGCTTAAAAGAGCAACGCCATACTGTGTTATCGGATCTGTGGCAAAAGGACTAAAAGTAGATTTGTAATAAACAACCATTTTACGTTTTTTGTCCTATGGATCAATAAAAATCAAGCTGACATTTGTTACGATGCATTCACTGGAGACCGCCCTGTTATAAAAACTGCAGATGACTGATGAGTAAAGAGCTAGGAGAAGTGGGAAGAGATGGTTTGGAGAGGGCAGTACACTGTTAACCATCCAAGGAGAAAAGTTCTAATTAGCACTTCAAAAAAGATCTCATGCACTTGAGGTCACTGTTTGATCAGTTTGCCCATGATGTCATGTGCTACACCTGTTCTCTTTACAGGTGACCAGAACTGACAACTTTGCAGGTCCCAGCACAAATAACTCATGCTGGTTGGTATGGTGACAGTCAGCAAGGACTGTAGCAAGCACCCTCCTCCCCAAAATCACTGCCACACTACAAACATGATGCTCCACCTTTTGTGCATGTTCTCTGTCTGGTTTGCATCTAGGTAATGGTGTGTGCTGAGATAAATGCCTGAGCACATCCAAACAAGAATTGTGGACACAAGGGAAGTGACACATATTACTGTTTGACTGCTGCAGAAAAAAAAGCCCTATTCCATAACTTCAGCAAGAAATCTGGTTTGTAATCTTGCGAACTATCAGGTGTGTCTGTTTGAATTAAATCTGCTTTGCATTTTGAACTGATTTCCTCAACAAACAAACAAACCAACAAACCTACAAACCCCAAACACCTAGGATCCAACATCAAAACCCCTATCTATTTCTCTGAGAGCCTGGACTCTATTCTGCTGCTGCTGCTATGACCAAAGAACATCGAATGCAAAGCACAGAGCAGCGAGCACAGCACTGCTGTCTCAGCAGTCTCATGGTAACATCATGCAGGGTCAGACAGCAGCTGCCACAGAAACCTTCCAGATGATGACTAAAAGATTTCTGCCTTCTTGGATAAGGTGCAGTGAGGAGAGCCCTGAACTAACATCCAGCCAGACCCAACTTTTTGGGATACTAGAACCTGTTATTCTACTATTTTCGTATTAGTCATCATTATATTTTCAGAGCCACTCAGATGTTTAAATGTTATCCCCAAGATGACTCACTTCATCATGTATTTTTATACCAGATTATTAAAAACATCATATATGCTTATCATATATGTTTATCACATACGCATCATATACGTTTATTTGCCTGGAAGTATCTACTATTCCATCTCTTTTTTTCCCGTCTCTTTCTGACCTCACTTTACTAACCTGTCATGCAACCCCAGTATAGGGAAGAAGCCCCTTAAGGGGTGACGCTATTTAACGTTCCGCTGCAAGGAACGTTTGCCTGCAGTTACTCGGAGAAGCAGCGAGGTCCGTGCAGCACCAGCGCCTTCCTGCCTGAGCTCCATCCGCCACCTGGCGGTGCCATCGCAGCAAGCAGGAATCGTTATGTGGGGACCCTGCGTGCTCCTGCAGGCACCTGGAGCTCTGAGTGCTGCCTGGGAGGCTGCAAAAAGCCTTGAGAAGCACAACTGGCAAACGTCTCTGCACTTCGTGCCCGCACACCAAGGCAGAATGTTTCAAAAGAGTTCTGCAATTACAGCATTTAAAAGCAGAAAGGACAAGTCTGACATTCAGATTTTTAGCACGTGGAACAAAACAACCACAAACTCCCAAATGCCAGAAGTTGCCCTGATCTGCCCCAAATTCACTACTACTGGGGTACAACACTTACTTATGAAGAGTTTATGAGCACAAAGGAAACTCAACGGCATAAACAGGACTTGCAGTCAGACATGGGATTGAAAGCAGAATTAAGTGTAAGAGCCACTTAGACACCTGCCTACAAAACAGCTTCCAACCTCCCTCTGTCATGCCATGAGAATAAAGCAGAGGAAGTACCGCCCTGAACATTTTCAGTTACTGTATTCTCTTTGGAATACAATAATTATGGTATATTCTATTTGGAACATTTCAGTAAAATGGCAATACAAAGTATAACCAAAAGTACCTTCTGTTCTCTCCTTTAAAAATCAATAGCCCTTGTTTGCCCTGTCTTGTTTGCTATACAAGGACAGGATGGCACTGAAGCTGCCCTGATGGGGTAACATTGTATCTGCGTCAGCTTCCTTTGCAGATTCCAGTAGGAAAGTACTTAATACAAGGAATTTGCCACTTAAGGAAAGCCTGTAAGCCAAGGCATAGTGTGCCACTGTGTAGGGATATCCAGGTTATCTCGAGTCTACAGCATTAGTGTTAAATAGCAGACATAATGCTCAGCCAAAAATTCCCAGGATACCCAAAAGAGCATCCCCCACAGTGGCTCAAGGATAGGTATCCTGAGTCATTTCCATCTCTGATCTGTAGGGTCAGACTTCATACTGGTGGCCTTATAGCCACACTGCAGCCACATACCTGGAGGAGGTGGCAGCCCTGCATAGTGCAGAGGGTTTGGGCAGGATCACTACACAGCAGCTCAGAGCAGCAGTGTTGCTCCTTGCATGGCTCTTATCATACCCCTCGAGTGACACACGCATAACATGGGCAAATGCTGATGAACACACAGCAGAGAAATGTTCTTGATGCTTCCTGTGTATTTACATCAGCACTGTGCGATGTTCTTCTGATTCATCCTGCCTGGAAAGTATATGTCAATTTCACCAGCAAACTTCTACCACAAACACAGTTCTTACTCACTTGCCAAACACAAAAGAAAACACAGTTAATGTCTAATCCAAGCCCTGACAACAGCACAATCCTACTCATATCTGATACTCCACATGCTGGAGAGCAATCCTTCCAGCTAAAAGGAATGGTTTTCCTATTTTCCTTTACAGGTCAAAAGTAAGATATTAGCTTAACCACCGAAGGAAGAGAATTGGATGCTCTGCATAGTTTTAGCAATAGGGTTTGCAGAAGCACCTGAAAGAATTGAGAGCATAAAACCTGTGGCATGATTGTATCTAGCTCCCCAAAAATGTTTTTTGAAAAACCCACTGAAAATCAGATTTTGACACAACAGAAAGGAAACACCAGGCAGATCTCTGGGATGAAAAGATCAGCAGAGGCATTGCCTCCATCCCCATGAGATGAGGCTCCAGAAGCCCAGAAGAATCTGGAGGTGGCCACCCTACCTGGGGAGATCCCAAAGACTCTGAGGTCCAGGTCAGAACCGAGCACAGTGTATCCAAAGCTCTGCCCCAGCCAGCTGGCAGGCAGCCCAACCACAGTGGCTGCAGCATGCAGTAACAAGCAGATGGTTTTGAAAGGACAGTGCCTCCTGCCAAAGCTGACCCACTCCAGCTCCACTTTCTGCACTGCCCATTCCATTTGCAGATGTTCTGTGCAAACAACTTACCAGGAAAACTCTTCTCCCAGCAGCCTGTAAGCATTTATGGCCCAAATCAATACACGTATCAATGCTCATAAAACAGTCATATCAGTTATGATAATTAAATAAATTAGTTCTAACAAAATAATTATTTCACTGTTTACCAGAAGAAAACAAAGGCTTGAAAGTCATTTAATTTGGCACTAACTTAGGGTCGGGTCTGATCCTTTAGATTTTATTCTTCATTTCCTGGTTATGTTTTATAGTAGTGTGAATAATCACTATTTTAATTTTCTCAGATAAGATATGAAGGCAAACTACTGAAAATACTGAAATAAGTCCTGGATAGAAAAGGATGAACAGACAACCCTGAGCGAGAGTTGGATGAGGACGGATCCTGCGCTGTTTGGAAAGTCAGCCTCATGTTCCCTGTATGCAGCTCAATAAAAGCCAAACATACTGCAAGTGGATTCAGTTCATGTTTATATCTAGGGATTCCTGATGTGAACAGACTGACGTTGTACTGTATTTGCATAGGTCTAAGTGAGATGGGCGTCTTCATCCTTGCCAACCTACCTACACTTGCATTATCAGCCCCAAAAGCTAATTCCATTACACAAAGTTTATATAAGCATAAAATTCCTCATTTTTTTCTCCAAATTTTCCTACACAGACAAAATGTTGCACCAGACACTACTAAAAGAATGTGAAAGAAAAAACACTACTAGCATATATGAGTTGCTAATCACCAACTAGGCCTTCATTCTCATTATTAAATACAGTGCCCCAGCACCACGCTTATATCCAGATTTATGATACTCACGGGGACTTATCACACAGGAAAAGGTTCGTTAATAAAAGACTCTTGGTGTATTCACCAGAAGTACAAGCATAAACAAAAAAAACCATACATCACACCAAAATGCTCTCAGAATCACTTATTTTGTGGGCATCATTCTGCCCTACTTTCCTCTCCAGGTAACACAGCCTGACGCAAGCACTCAAAAAAAAAATTATCTCCATAAAATATTTGCCACTAGAGGAGGCCATTTCACCACTTATTTCCAGTGACATACCTGTTGCAGGGAAATTTCACTGGAGCATTTCCCAAAACCACCACTGCTGTTTTCCAGCTTGTGCTAGGATGAATCCAACTGAAATCAGGGAATTGCTCGATAGCTGTGTTTGTACTTAAGTCTTGAACCAAATGGAAAACAGATTCACAAAACTCACAGAGTTCATAACTGGATAATCTCTGTCTGTTTCAGTGTGATGGTACATTTCACTGCCTGTAGAACTGCCAAAGGGAAGATGTCACTGAACACAACAGGGTTTTCAGGGATTATACTGATCTGGAAATCGTCGCCAGAGAAACTTCAGCTTGAGAAATTAGCAATGAGGCCACGCTATCTTCAAGTGCAACGGTTTTCTTCACTGTTTCCTATCTTTCTATGAAGTCTTTGATGCCCCAAATTCACATCCTGGGTGCTCTCGGCATCCAGGCTCTGCTGCCTCACACCATCAGACTCCAGGCTCCAAATCTAGGGATTCGCTTCCTTCCTTGATGAATGGGGTTGCACTTCGTTTCAGATGAACATAGCCAAATTTTAAAGTACCCAAATTTGCTATGAAGCAGAATTGCCCTTACCAGCCTGGTCTAGGTATAAACAGATATTAAGGGAAATGGGCCGTGTCATTCTTGAATCACAAGACATACTTGAACATGCCTTGTTCTCATAAAACATCTCTGGCTGATGGTCTCAGAAATAGATGTTCTTTCTCAAGCACATCCCAGAAGAGATAAGAGCAAGTATGGGAGGAAGGTTTGAGCAATGATCCTGTATTTTCATGCATGCATCCCAGGTTGTTGTGCCTGTGGTATCATTAGAGTTTCCTTCTTGCCTGTACTTTAACTTGAGCAATGGAGGCTCAGACTTGTGCTTTGGCCACAATGCACCTTATTCAGGTGACATTTGTAGTCAAAGAGGCCTTTGGCAGAAGGTGACAACTGTAACTTTCAGCCATGCCTCCAGAGCTCCCCCTGCGCTTTGCCAGCTCCCATGGGAGCTCACAGAGACACAGACTCCCAGGCAGCACCCTCCTTTAGAACTGACCTAAAAAGCCACTTGTATCCTCTGTTACAAGCCAGGCTAGAAAGTGCTTCATGCATTGGAAAGGATACTTGAGAGGCTGAGAATAAGATTGGACTGGGCTTAAAGATATGGGTGCCACAGCTCACATCATGACTCCGGGGCTCCAAGACTCTGCAAATGCATCCCTCTCATGCAGAACTTCAGAGCCCAAGCACTTTGATAGGAAGACAGAGGGGACAGAGCCTGGAAGGCAGCTGTTTAGTGCAGACTGCTATGCTGTTCCTCTGGCTTGCAACTCAGACACTACAAATCTGACTCTGCATCATTAAACATTCCCACCTCCACTTCCATTCCAGCAGCTGTAAAGCAAAGTAATTTAATTTAATTACAATTTTTAAATGAAGCAACTATGTGACTACGTGCTTGACTACAATGGTGAGAGCTCTAACCTCACATCTCAGCATTAGAGGGAGCCCTGCTCCCATTTAACTCTCTTTGCAGAGGCAAGAAGTTGGAAGCATGGCTTTAGGGAACAGCATCCCAGCAGTCAGTCAGCAGCACTAGGAAGAAGAACAAGGAAAAAACCTGAAAGCATATTTCATGCTCTGCAGTGGATCCACAGCACACACCAGTGTAAAAATTCAGTCCCTCTCTTCACGTCAAGCATTAGCATTCCTGCTCTAAGCAACGCTGCTCTGAGCTGCAGGACCTGAAGGAAGATTCACAGAGATACTCAGGTTCAGTGTCCTTGGAGAATCAAGAGGATACATTTGCCTTTCAAGCACTTAAGTTTTACATTGATGGGCTTGGAGAAATCTGTCAGACGTGGGCAGACAGACAGGAGTATCCCACCTCTCCAGTTCTAGGATATTATGGTACTGACTAACGAATACAGATGTCCATAAAGAAGTGGGCAGATGACTGCAGTGACTTCATGTTCTCAAGTACTACAGTGACAGAGGCAATAAAGGAGACAGGCAGACAGAAGACATCTCAGCCATGCCCTATCTGTGCATTAAGAAGTGAGTCACATTAGCCTTTTCAGTTTAGATATTTAAAGGTGCAGATGGACAGCTGTAAAAGGTGTGGGAAGATTCAACCAAGACAAGTTTTTGCCAATGCTTTGTCTGTGCAGACGCCATCAGGACACAAATTCTGCTGCATATTCAAGAATCTGGACCAGATCTTGACTTCACAGCTTGGATTGAACAGCCCAGGCTTGGACATCCTTGGAAATATTCCCTTCAGCCTTATTTGCCAGTCTGACCCTGTGTACAGTTCCTTTTTATTCACCTTTACATACCCTGGAACTGGAATTACATTTTGCAGTGCTCCATACCTAGAAAGTAATGGGAACCAGTTAAGAACCTACTCCCAGAATATTATTCTGGACTCCACTACTGTACAAGAAGTTCTGCAGTCAATAGCTGGGTAAGATGAGGTTTTCTTAAAACCACTTTTAAACCACCACCACCAAGAGAGCTATGGTAAGCTTCAGCTCATTGACAGGAGAGCTCTGAATTCACCTGAAGTATTTCTCAAGTTTTGAAGTTCCCAAGTTCCAAGAAACCAAGCAGCTCATCTGCTTGAGCACCAAGATGAGATGCTCACAGGAGACAGGACAACGTTAAGCCGAGGAAGGGAAAAGAGAACAGACAGTTTCATATTCTGTTTGGGACACTGGGATGAGTGGGGAGCTGAAGGAACAGGACAAGGATGGGGTCTGGGAGCCTGTGCTTTCCTGCCCTCTGAGAGCAGGCTGCGTATGGAAACACGAGCATCCACAAGAGATGATTTAGTGGATTTGAAGTGGGAAACTGAGTTTCCCTTCCCTGACTTCTGTTTAAACATTGTCACAATCATTGATGCCTAAAAGCTGTCATCACCTGGAGGATTTTCAGAAGCAAGTTGTGGCCCTGTTTAAAAATAAGTGCTTCAAGCCAGGCACCTAAATCTATGCCTGTGTGCCTACCTTGGAGAAAGACGAGCCTCACATCCCAGCTTCCCAGCTCAGCAGCATAAGGATGCCTCAGCCCAGGCTCAGCAGAAGCCACAAGATGACAGAGTTATGCGAACCTGTGGGGATGTGCCATGCAGATGCTGCCAAGTTATGGGATGTCAGCAAGGAAACTCAGCCCAGTATTCAAATATGAGGACTCCTGGACTCAGTGCAGCAGCTGAGAGATCTTCATAGGTAAGGGACTTTCCAGGACTTGTAGATGCCTGATTTTCTGACAAATTTGGTCTTATCTGCATCTCACAACATGGGCACACAAATTCGCTTAGGTGTTGTGATAACCACGAGTATCAAAAATCTCAGTAAAATGCAGAAATGAGCCAAATGTCAGTGAAAAATTTCCACCTAGAAATGCTATGTACAGGTGACCAAACTTGATTTTTAAGAGCACAATGACAAGCAGGTAGCATCACTAGTGCCAGGATCTCAGACAAACTGCAGATGCTGTTACATTAAATCACCATCCAGGATGAGGCTGTTTTGGGATGTCTCTAGGCTCATACTATCTTTCAGTTACTTTAAAAGGAAAATAATATACTACTTAGCCTGAAAGACAGACTTCAGAAGAATACAGATTTCTAGCATTTTCATAGTAAAAGTGGTAAATTAGGACTGAGTTATGGTCCAAAAAATGTCTCATCATTGTAGAGTCTCACAGATCCAAACCATCTCTTGATTTGGGCTCCCCTTGGTGCACAGCAAATAACTTTTACAGGTTTGTTACTTAGCTGTAGCGTTTTGGTACCTTCCAGTGAGACGTGTTCATTCTTTTGCCACTTATTAGACAAAGTATTTTAATTCAGGAGATATTCTAACATTTTCTAGAATCTAGAAGAAAGGAGTGAATGGGATAAACGTTACCTGACTCTGTCAATGGCAATTAAGTAATATCACACAGGCCCACTGCATTTCTACATGTGTTTTCCACTGCATCTTTTTAGACAGTCCTTAATGTCAATCACCCTGCTTGGAGTCAGAAGTCCATCCTCTTCAGCTGGCATTCAACAGGATATTCAATGCTGTTTTCAAGCCAGATGCTGGGGTTCCAGATTGCCAACAACGAAAATTCCTTCCCTACATTTTCAGCTGTAAGGCTGGGACACAAATAATCCAATGTTGCCACCAGGGCTTAATTTCTGGGAAGAGCATTCAAACAGAGTGATGCTGCTGATTTGCCTCTCTAGACAACTCTAGAGGCAGCTCAGGAAGAAACACCTCTTTGGAACTTTTGGACATGGTTTAGCAGGCAATATTGGTGGTAGGTGGACAGTTACACTAAATGACCTTAGAGGCTTTTTCCAACCTCAATGATTCTGTCATTTTTAACTCAATGATTCTAAGTTAATTTTAGTGACCGTCAAGGAATCCCGAGTGGTACCACCACAGGAACCAGCTAGCTTTCTGATGGATAATGCATGAGGCTTATTAAATCTGCTCCCCCATAAATCCATATTCCATGGAAAATTTAAGAGATATATCTGACTTCATAGAATTCTTTTCGATTTGAGCCCTGGGTAATTCTGAAATGAGTTGGAACTGATTTCCCATTGCCTCTTAACTCAGCAGCACTCTCAGACAGGAAACTGAGAATGAGGCCCCATATTTTGCCTATGTTCAGCGCTCAACCTGCTGCATGTGGGGCAGCAATGGAATATGGAATTTAAGGGGGAATTTGATGCCTTCCAATGTCTGACAGAGCAAGATTTTCTTAAAAACTGGAGCACTTCCAACTTCATACTGTTAACTCAAGCTTTAACTGCCCTAGATAGAGAGAAGGGGATGGTGCAGGCTTACTCTTTTGTACGTGTTCTCTCAAAGCTGATGACACATCACTTAGACTGATGGGGGTATGCACTTTCCACTATTTTTAGGCTCCTGTAAAAGTAAAGATGGGATAAACAACATTCCCGAGATGGATAAATACAAGGTAATGTTGAACGGAACAGATCATATGAGTAAACTGTGTGGGATGATGATTTTTATCATCTATTACCTTTGTTTAAAATACACGAGAGAATATTCTGTGCATCAATACAGTTGTCACTCCTGAAGGTGGCCACCTGGCTATGTGACTGATGTATAGTCATAGCAACTCCCTTTTTGGCAATCCAGCCAAAAGAGTCAATGGGGAATTCAAGTACCTTCTTAAAGCACTAAAAATGGCTAAGAGCCACTGGAGACAGGCACAAACGCTTCGCCTCGAGGTGAGGAAGAGAAGTGGTGGGCATGGAGAGGCCAGGCACTGATGAAACTGTATCTAACATTCTTTTAACCAGGAATACATATTTGACTCAACACTTTGAATTTATGAATTTATCCCAACTCTTTTCAACTTGAAGCCAGAGAACTGATGAAAATAAAGGTGAAAATCAGATTGCTATTCAGCTCTAGTTATATCAAGTTTAACAGTCACCTAATAAACAAATGCCAAGAAAATACTTAGCACCATCCTTCCTGTATTTTAAGCAGTGTGTTGTGCCTACAAGAAAGGCAGGCACTTTCATTTAATTCATCAGAAGAAGAAATATTCTGCTATAGAGGAGGAAGAGCTGGCTGGCTCCCAGTGACTACCAAGGGTGGCCATGCAGGCTGCCCAGCGCCACACATGGCAGTGTTGTCCCCCACGACCAGTGGGCACTGAGTACTGCACCAGGCAGGGCTCCCTCTGCCCCTGCTCCATCAGTGATGGTCTGCTATGCCAGAGCTGCTCTGAGAATACAAAACAACCTCTTTTCTACCTCTGCTGCTGCTAAAGCAGTATTGTAATAACCAGGCTATAGTTATTTAATATAATTTGGGAGACAGGATAATAGCAACAACAAAAAAATTTATGCTCCACTTCATGTTTTGCTGTGCTCTTCCAATCGATCTATGAAGCATCCACTGTGTGTTTTTATCTTTGGCTGCAATTAAATCTACAGGAAACATGTGGTAAATGCAACCTTCCCATGGGGATTACTACTCTGCAAGCCACTGAGGAACCACGAGATAAAACACCCAATGACACCAGCAACAATTTGTCACAAAGCAAAGCTGAGATGAACATCTCACAGTAATAATGTTAATCACACTCGGCGGATAAAAAGAGAACAAAAACACCCAGAGAATTCAGTGAGGGATGCTAAGGTCTGTAATGCTTAAATAGCTAAATGCAATTAAAACACTCACTCTTCAGTCATCAGTGCTTTCACAGCTCTACCGTAGGATGTAAGCACTGCAGCCAGCGCACTGTGACGGCAGAACACAACTCTGCATTTCTCTACAGCTGATGATCCTTTATCTGTGGGATATCTGATATGTGAAATAAGCTTGTTGAAACTGGACGGACAGATGGGGGTAATGATTAGTGGCCACTTCCTGTCATATATCAGATCTTTAGATTTCACCAAGGGACCATCAATTAGCAGCAATTAGAGATTTTCACACAAGGCTCAAACATACCTGAGGCACAGAACTGTTTGACAGCTGCTGAGCAGGGCTGGGCTTTGCATGAGGCCTTTCCTTCCGGAGCTGTGAGCAGTGCTTTGCAGGATCAGGGGTGTCTCAGAGCAGATCTCCTTAATCTCAAACATATCAGCACAATAAAGCCTATGCAGAAAAACAGCTCAAAAGGCTGAGACCCACTGAGCCAGTGACATGCTCATCTGCAGCTTGTCAAAACGCAGGAGAGCTCTGAAAGGCCCAACTGTCACGGGGACAGTGGTGACAACAGCTCCTGATCTGTCCCCTGAATGAATTACAGCCACAGCCACCCCAACACTCTTGCAAAATGAGACAGGTTCATATATTTATATTACATTTATAATTATTCATTTATATTTTCAAGATAATGGTGTAATTCTGTCTAGAGCTCAAAAGCACAGCCTCCCCAGGTAACCTCCCAAGGGCCTGTGGATCACACAATGTTTTCCTTGAATGATGTTTACTAGCAAGGGTCAGTGAAGTTCTGGTTACTTGGATAGATATGCCCTGCTGACCACTCAGTCTGAAACACCTACAGAAAGGCACAAACCTCTCCCACAAGCTAAGCATATCAGATATTCTTTTATTATAAAAATGAGATGGGCTGTCATTCACCAGAACAAGTGCCAGTGAATACACCATTTCCTGCCCACAAGGGCAATGCAGGATGGCATGTTAGCTATGGCTGCCTTACACAAGCCTTTCTACTTTATCTTTTCTGCTTACCTTAAAGAATGCCTGCTTACTACGTTGCAATGTATAGTTCATCTCATCTACCTGAAGTGCCTGTTAAAATATGTATATATTCACTTATTACCATAGTTTCGTTATTATTACAGCAAACTTTGCAATCCCATGCTAACCAAAATCAATTCTAGCACACAGTTCACACAATTACTTCTTGGGAAAACATTCTGACTTTATTATCATCTTCATTCGAAAAAAAACCACCACAAATCCAAACACAAGGTCACTCATTTTCTGGATATTAGGCCGGCTGCCATGCATTAGCATATCCACACTTCTTTCACTAGATCAAATAGCTAATGGGTAAACATACAAGTCTTCCCAATCCCTTGTTTTTCTTGCCTATAGGTCTCCCACCAAAGAAGACAGTAACTTATTTATCTTTCTACAGTCAGATATTGAACTGCTTGGTTGCACAAGAACTACAACAATTAGATCCCTATTGTTATTAAGTCCAGTTACAAATCTCACAGGTAGAAAATATGAAGCAGAAAGCTATTGTTGGACACACAGAATTACCTACCAGTGCTCTCAGCAAGATTAGATTACAAATCAATGGCAGCTATGCTGAGAGCCAAATTATGGCTGATCCAGAGTGATTATAAAAGTGGGAAGAACGTGCAGTACTTCCTCTGTTCCTCTATTTTATTTCCACATGCTGCTGAACCCTTTTAGCTCCCCCAGCTAATTGAGTTTTTATCAGTTTGCTATCAAATAAGCCTTTTTTCCTCCTAAAATGAAAACTTTTGTTTTAATGTATTGGGTTTTTTTAGTGTTCTCGCATAATCAGCAGTTTTTTAGTACTATACCTTGTTTTGAACTAAAAAGTCAAAGCATTCTGCTTTTACAAAATGTCACAACACTTTCTTTCAACTAGTCTGAGACTACATATTGAGCATCATTCATCTCCAAACTGCAGTTTTGCATGAAAAACCATTTGTATCAAAGAATCAATAAGGTTGGAGAAGACCACTAAGATCATCTAGTCCAACCATCCACCTACCACCAATATTGATCACTAAACCATGTCCCTAAGCACCACATCTGCATGTTTCCTGAAAGAATCGTTTTCTTCCTACCATTATGGTTGATCTCTCAGGAGAGCCCTTTTCCTCATGAAAATTTTAAGCATTTCAATGAAATTTAAGCTGTAAGACTAGTTTGCAAGGACCTCTATGTCATTAAGGAAAGGAGACCAGCTCCTCTATAGAGGGAAGAAAACCAAGTCCAAGTGGGCACAAACACTGCTTCATCCAAGGGGATTCAGCAACAACACCCCACTATCATGGACTGAATGTAACAACACTCTCCTGGTTATGTGACATTCCCTACAGCATTGCTATTTTTCCAAATGATGACATTACTGGCCCACTGCTGCTTCAGAATGGCCACAAGGAGTGGCCCATGACAAATCTGAATGCCTACTTTTGTTCAAGCTGATAAAGCCTTTCACCACAGTGGCAATGCCTACATAGACAGAACACATTACCTCCAGCTTGGTACCTTCAAAAGAGAAATAAATTCTCCAAGCTACCAAACACATGGTAGCACAAGATGTTATTTGTGGAGCCCAAGAGAGGTTAGGGGAGAGATCTCCAATACTCATGCTTCATCAATTCCAGCACTGCCTGCTCACTTTGCTAAACAATGGATAACACAGAAGGAAGCAGTGGAAGTTTTGCAAAATAAATACTCCCACATCAGTCGACAGCTTCTAGGCTCTCAGTTAGAAAGGACTCATTTGTTTTCGCATTGCTCATTAAGACTGGGACAAGATGGAATCATCACCATCCTTAATATAGTATTTGTAACATGGTAACATCAAAAAGCCACTGTTGGGTTCAGAATCTGAATCAGTAAAGGGATGGAGACAGATCCTGCCTTAACAGATAAGCAGCATTGCAAACTGACAAACCATGGTCTCCACCATAAATAATTTGACTTTAATTGTGAATGGAGATCCAAGTAGCTAAAGACTAAGACATGAACCCTGTTACACTGTTCTGGCTTTGCAAGCTAGGGACTTTCAATCAGTGAATCCATTCCACTAGAAGACATTCACATCTGGTCTCAACTGAAGGAGGAAGAACTCTGTATATTCATGTAGCTTTTCCTGCTTTGCATCTTGCTTCTTCTAAATCTCTTTGGAGCACATACAGTAGCAAAAGTGCGATATGCCAATTCACAAACCATTTCAAAACATGCACAGACTAAAATAATTTCATTGAGAAGAAAAAAAAAATCACATTTTTTTTTCTCCCCCACCAATTAGAGCATCTGCTGATTTCACTTGGTGTGAAATTCAGCTCTTTGTAAAGCTAATTTTTTTTCTTCTATTTTTGACACCTGGAAAATATGCTTAATAGAAACATCTAAATTAAACATTTCCATTTACAGATTTTATTTTCAGCATTTTGTTTTAAGTTAATATTTTAGCAAAATCAGGAAGAACTCATGAGATGTTTCAGTTTCATCAAGCCTCCACCCTAGGCCCCAGAATGTGACACAGTAAAGATGAAGAAATAATTTTGCTGCCCTTAATTAATGTATTTCCTCAGTAAGTGATGAGGCTGAGGTAAAACGGACAGCCCAGTCACCTGTACTGGGTACAACGGCACAGGATTACCGGACTGCCACATCCACACAGTGCTTGCAACGGGAACAAATAGAAAACCCACCTCAGCCATAATGAGTGAATTATGGACCTCATTTCTGTCATTGTCAGTAAGACCTACATTGCTGTGAGGCTTCGGATGATGTGTACAGGCTATAAACAACTGGCTCCTCTCGGAAGTAACAAAGGAATGTCGTTTTTATTAAGCAGGAAAAAAAAATCAATAAAACATGAGAAGAGACACCAAGAAAACTTGTGTTCCAGCTACTATAGCAACATCTTTTTAATCAATAGGGAGAATGCGACAAACACACAAAGCAATGGACAACACAGCTGCAATTACTACCTCATGTGAGACCATGCTTCGTTTGCATTGCGACATCCGATCAGTCAGAATTAAATTTTGTGTGCTACCCTATGTCCCCAGATCTCTCCTTCAGCTGATCTGTCACATCCTTTACAGAAGAGTTACAAATAAGATTTATCAAGATGACAAATAGAGCTTTCATTCCTCCTGTGTGTGCGGCTTGCCGTGCTCAGTGCGCTATCAGTGGCTCAGCTGCTAAGCAACACGAAGAAAGAGGAAGAGAGACAGACCCCCACCCATCCAGAATGCCCACCCTTTGGCATGCTAAGTGGGAGCAGCCAGCAAGAGAAAGGGAACCGACTGCAACACAAATGGAGTATCTTAACTCCAGAGTTGCACGGATGGCAGAGAAAGGTAACGTTTATTTGCCACGTCTCTGATTAACAACAGTCTTTGGTTTACTGGGCCCGACAACAAGTTCCTGTTTTCAAAAACACATTCTGTTTTTTTGAAGCCAATACATAAATAACCGATGCTTGGGGCAAGACAATGTCTGTTCTTGCCCTCCCCATCACACAGCTCTGACACTTCATACATTGCCAACGTATTGTCTTGACACTTGTGTTTTCTCAATCAGTAGAAAAAGGCAACTCACATCTCATGGAACTCAGCAATCAGATTTCAGAGTAATCCACTTTGAATGATTTTTAAATTACTACTGCATTTATTTCCCATTTCCTCATCTCCAGCCGTTGTCAGAATTTACTAGGCAGCTCATTCTGCACATTCCACTTAATACTGGTAGTCCACCTTTTCCTATTTTATTTTCACCAGCCCAAACACTGAATTTTACTGCCAGCCCTGCTGTGTATATCTTTATAACAAATCAAAGGACGTTCTGCTCTTCAGCCAAAACCACTCTTAGCACCAAAGGAACTAGCAGGAGAGAAGTTTGGACTGCTATGATTTGTATCTGTAAACCTGCTCACAGCCACAGGTGTCAGTGCTGCAGATTTTGGTGTATAGCCAAAATAACTTCAGCTCGGTCACAGTGTCCATGATGATCAAACAAAACACTTACAGCTGAGTTTACAAAGAGGTTATCACATGGTAACAGGTTTCCATAAACTGATAGATCAGTTTATGGTGCCTCTTTGCTCCTGGAAAATAAGGAATGACAGAGTTAACATATCCTGTTTCTACTGAATGTGAGTGATTTGCATGGCATCTCTGTAGCTGAAATTTCTTCCTCCTCAATACCATTTGTTCAAGAATCTATGATGTGTATCTACTGTTATTTTCCAGGTTTTCTTAATCTTGATTATATAGTTGAGCAGGGTACTTACAGCAAGTTATAGTATTAACTCCCATAGAGCAAATAGATGGTTCTGTCTACAGGTATTGTTATGGATGGGATAATTGAGTAGAAAAACAGCTTAGAGGCACATTTGAGAACTTGAATATTACTTACAAAGCTCTCTCTGTGTTTTTAGTGATGGGTTTTAGCTGGATCCCAATGACAGAAGAACACATTCATTCCTCATTTCAAATGCTGAGCAGCAACACCTGTCTGAGCTCTTCCCTAGCTCTGATCTGCAGTGCACTCAAGTGCCTCCCAGTCTTTGATACACTTATCTCTGCAAAGTCCCTTTTAAGCAATTTCGCCTGTGTTACTAAATTTGGAGGATATCTACTATCCTATATCTGAGCACAACTCTCCAGATAGCCAAGTTGCTGACTCCGATTGCTATCACTAAGCACTATCAAGGCTGCATTACCAGTGGTGAGAGGAGTGCTGCTCAGAAATACACTATGATGAAGCCTTTGGAAGTTACACAGAGGAAGGTCTATTAAATAGGTGAGAAATACAAATTTCACTGCATAGGCCAAAGTCTCTTGAAGACACCAATACAACATTGTAACTACACTCAAAGCAATAAGGATTTTAATTTTCGAATGCAGCCTTATTTAACTGCAGTGGGACAATATGTACAGTATCAAGGAACTGAATATCAGGGAATTTTCTGCAAGGTTTATCACCACTAATAATAACATGAAAACAGAAGAATTGCCACTCCAGGTAGAACCTGAGCTCCATCTACCCTAGATACTAAAAAGAAAAGTATCTGCACTCTGCAGTAAAGATACCTCCTCTTCCTTCCCATGCCTGCTCTGATATTCTGAGAGTAGTTTACATCATAAAGCATTTGAAAATGTATCACTGACAAAAGCTGACTGTAATTAGTCTACAACTAGATACTTTGAACACTGGCCCTTCAAGTACTGCTCCTCCCAGTTATCCTCACACAAAGCCCAGTTCCTAGAGGACCCAGTTCAAATTTCCTTTATTTCTTTTTTACTCCATATATTCATAGTGAAACAATAAATTGAATTTTGAGTAGAAGTTTAGAAAACCAATGCCCAGCCCCAAAGTGAAGTCTTCAACAGCTCTGACAATGCAATGTAAGAGTCCGAGGGAAAATGAATACACATTTTAGTCATTGGCTTTAACCACGTTTGTCCTATTTGTCTGTAGATAGTCAGAAATACAGTTACTGTAAACCTTACCCAGTTTCCCAAATTATCACCCTCCTGCATTTAAAGTCCCCAAGAAACAAACATTGCCAAGACCAAAGGCAGCTGGGAACATACACACTCGCACTCAGGTTCAAAGCCATCCTCCAGACCAGATTTGCATCAGCAGCACTCCCAGCACCCCAGAGACCTGCTCACACTCAGCATCCCAGCAGAGGCCCAAGGTCCCACCTCTGCATCCTGAACTGGCCATAGTGGCTGGGTCTGAGCAGGATGTGACCCCACTAAACTGCTGGTATTATTCCTTCAGCTCTTTCTAAACACAGCCTGGGTGATCAGAGCTAGCACGACTATGGTAGGCAGAAAGAAATCCTAGGGCCCAATGCACTGCCATTTTTGGACATCCTTTTCTTTTGTCAGAAGTCCCTGCTATATTGTTTTAACAGACACTGGATCAAACCACTCCTAAGGGCATGTGGTTTGACTTCACTGCATGATCTGCATCAGCAACTAGCTAAAACATTTCCTTATTGAAATCTCTACATATTAAAAGTGCCAGAAAGGTACCTTTGAGTCATGTTGATAAATCCTTGTTTAATAGCTGTCAAGGGAATGACAGATTAGCCAGAGGGGAGATCTCTGGGCATCCAGCACTCACAGGCATATCATGTACAATAAAATGCAGATGTAAGGAATGATCACATCACAGTGCCAGGCATCATCATGTCTGCCCACAACATATGGATATCAGCCTGCATGGGAAAAATGACATCAGAAACCTTTATTCCAGGGCTAACGTGAGTTAGCTGCTGGAACGAGTACTACAGAGGCTATCACCTCTTGGTGTTGCCACAGGCAGAATGAAACTCAGTAACCTGTTTTGGCTGAAGTCAACAGCATGAGAAACGTGGATGTCTTTACACAGCCTGGCTCCCAGAGAAGAGTCATGGCTATCCCATCCCCAGACACAGGCAGTGAAACACAGCTGCTGGCATGAGGGGCTTAACTTGTTCCTTTTGTCAAATATCCACTGCACCCAAGCAGTTATATAAGGCAGATTAATACAAAATACAAATGCATTGGCCTTTACACCAAACACATAACAACAAAAGCCCATGTTTTCCTATTGCCCTATTGCTGTCATCACGAATCCCAAAGATTTGGTTACTGGAACCCCAGGATGGCTTTTAAGCAAGTATCTATGTACAACATCTGGACCACTTTTCTTCCTATGCAGAATCTTTGTCATGTAATACCCAGGGTCCTGTGTACAAATGAGTCCAGATGCAAAATTCACAGATAAAACCTTTACAGACGGCACACAAAATCCCACTGGGGACATCCCACAAGGCTCTGATGTATAGCAAGTTTAATCTTCCTGAATAATTGTTTTCCTTCTCATCCCACACTGCTGCATTTTTCTCTATCTATCTTAATTTATTTTAATAAAACATACATTTGTTTGGAAACAGCATATATTATTGACTGTTCCTGGTTTAGAAAACAGAATCATTAACATGATACAGCACACAAGTGCATCTCTAGTTCATGTTATTTTCTGCTTTGTCAGTTTGACTCAGTCTGTTTTAAATTGCACAAGCTATTTTTAATGGCCTTTTTGCAATTCAAATCTGCATTCTGTAAGTATAACTGAAAAGATAACAGTTCATTTTCAGTCTTACACTCAAATCTGTTGAAGGAAGCTTTAGTAACTGTTGAATATTCTGTTATTTAAACTGCGTTTTTGATTGCATTAATTTTGAAATAAAATTTTCTTTGAGGAATTAGACCTATGGAATGAAGTGAGGAAAGGTGAGGCTTGATTTGCAGTCTTTTTCACGGCAGGCTCCAAGAGGCCCAGCAAGATGGACGCTTCATGACAGCAAATGTGAACTAGAGCTTGGGGAGTGGGAGCATTTATGCCAAGCTGGTTGTGGCAGAGCAACAACAGCACCAACCCTCTGTGGCTCAGGCTCCCTGAAAACCAAGCCATAGTGAGGACTCATGAGTTTGGAAAGAAAAGAAATCCAGGGTCTTCTAGGGTTTTCTAGGGTTTTCCAACTCTCTTTTTCTCCGTTGGCCACAACACACAACAAAGAAGTGCTGTTTTGGAGCATCTCCTGATTTCACGTGCATCTCTTGGATGTACCCTAAAGTCGCATGAGAACAGAAAGGATAGCACTGAACACAGTCAGATTCCTCTGCATACATTTCATGGAAACAAAGAATCCTTAAGGTTCGAAAAGACCACTAAGATCATCCTGTCCAACCACCAACCCATCACCACCACGCCCACTGAACCATGTCCCTAAATGGACATTGCTTTGGCCCAAGCCTTGGACTGAGCCATAAATCACAGAGCGTTTTGTCCTAATTTAAACAGATAACTGTAAAATAAATTTGTAATGTATATAACATTGCCTCAGGTAATAGCAATCTTCCTGACTCCTTGCAATGCCGCGTTAGAATAATTACTGTGTGCTTGGTGCTGCAGGGCCAACAAAGCTGGTGTCAGGGAACGCTGCTGAAAGGGCCCAGCAAACAGCATCAGCACGGGGAGCTGCTGCAGACAGAGCGGCCCACAGAGCTGATCTCACACTGCTCTCACCGATTGCTCTCCAATTACAGTGATCACTTTCTGTGGATTATGGAAATCTGTGTTACAGAGAAGCTAGTAAGCAAGTTAATCACTGGGTCACTGTCAGGCTTTTGTGGCAGACTGTAATTTTGATTTACCAGAAAGTATCGATAATTACAGCTACCAAAGCTCACAAGGACCACTAATCTGTGCATCCCTGTGGCAGTGTGCCCGTACTGGTCCTGCTGAGCTGGCAGAGGCCATTTCATAGAGCACAAACTTCTCCGGTCCTGAGCTGGCTCTCACCTCCTCTGTGCCTGCTGAGCATTGCTTAGCCACAATAAGAGATTTTAACATTAGGAAATCAAACCCATTATCGTATAGTTTTCTGTTAAAATGCCTTCACAGCTGTATTTTCAGGAGGTGAAAAGGCAGAACAAGGTTTAGTAATTACAGGACCATGTTAAACTCATTCTGGGTTACTGTGATTTAGAAGATCATGACGAAAAAATGCATAATTGAAAAGTGTCTCCTAGAGCAGCAGGGCTCCTACACTCTCTGGATTCCCAAGGTACCTGTGCATGGAGAAAGCTTTCATGTCAAGGCTCTCATTAGACATGCACAAGGCTTTATAAAAATAAAGTTTGCTTTGGAATTCTAAAGCCATAAAAATGTAATTAGCAGAAAAAGAGTGTATAAGCAAACCTGCTTGGGCATTCATGTATTCAAACTGATGTGAGCACTGAGATTGACAGAAATAAAGGATGCCCAGGCCTTGTCACAGCTCAGCAGCTCCCTTCCTTGCTCCTTTGGGAAGGGCAGAGCATGTATTTATGGGGGCAAGCTGAAAGCCCCATGCACAGAGCCATCCTCCAGGGCTGGACAACCAACTTGCCTGTGCCCATCACAGCACTGAGCCGTGCCATATCCACATCACCCCATTCCCACAGCATGACACCATGCTGGTGAGTGCTACCACAAAGCTGGAAGCCCTCTGCTATTCCCCTTCAGCGGCAGCAGCCTGACAGCCCATTTCCTGCCTTCGCCTTTGCTGCTGAGTAGGCAAGTTTTCTCAAGTAACTTCTCTTATTTTTCCCCTGAGTCAGCTTGCTGCAGCATCTCACTGAGTAGTCATTTATTATGAATTCTTTACTCCTAAGCTTATTATCTTTCATTTATCTGCATTGAGCTGTGCTGCCCTGTTACAACCCAGGTACTCAAATTAATCCTCCTCTTGTATCAGATTAAATTGTTTCTCATTATCTACTTGACTCTCCACTCGGTACCATTTGTAAAACTAAAACCTACTTTTCCATATGATTAATCAAGACATTTTTTATATGACAAAAAGCCATTGTGTCCCAATGTGAATCACGTAAAATGGCTCAAGTAACACCTCATATTTATTTCTGATCACTCTTTGATCAGTTCATTGCAACAGTTCATGCATATTTCTCCAACTCTGCTGTCTGCTCATAGTCAAAGGTTTTCAGTGGTCAGTACTTTTCATGATTATATAAATCACCATGTGTGCAGCTGCTCTAGGATCCCTGACATAACAGCTTCCTTTGTTAAAACAAATTTAAAAGGCAATTTCCTTACTTGTTCTCTAGTTGTACAGTGCTCCCTTTGCCTTGTAGCTATGTGTTCATTTGTGCCAATTTCTTACATTTCAATTTGCTGCAAATTGGGGGGACGGGGTTTCAAATCTGTGTAATTTTAAAATAAATTGTCGATCATCTTAGAATTTGCCAGCATCTGAATTTTATTTGATAACAAAACACTAATAACCCTGCAGTAAATATGCACGTTTCCCTGCTTTGATTAACTCTCATTAATTATACCGCTCCAATTAGTTACTCCTAATTCACCACACCATTAAATCTGAACCATACGTGGCCTCTTTCCCCAACTCTCCTCATCTCCTCATCCTGCATAACCCTGATCCAAATGCAATTTGGTTGCTTCAATCTCCTGGGGAAATATGAGTACAGCAAAGGCTGAGTCTTCTTTGCATGCCAAAGATGTACAGAAGGGGATACCAAGGCAGAAGGCTTGGAAGAGATAACAAATGCCTCGTGTGAGTAAACCTACAGGAGGTTTTTGAGGGCCACAGTATTCTGACAATATTCCCTGTACACACGGTGGTCTGTAATCACTGAGTACAATTATGACCTTGGAAAGGGGACTGTTCTCAATTTATCTGATAAATAATGCACAGGCTTGGGAATCTGCTAGGGAAAGCCTGCCCATACCTCTTCTCTCTGACCCTAGCGCTTACAGGAACATTTTCAGAGCGCTGAATTCCCTCCACTGTATTTATCTACTTTTAAAATGGAGGAGAAGGGAAAACAAGAAATAAAAAATGACACACGGTTAAAATCAAATTTAAGAATGGTTTTGCTCCAGAAGAGAACAGCTTTGTTTCTTTCAGTCCTTCAGCTCCCAAAAAGCACTTCAGTCCTGACTGGAGGATTTGTCTGTCTTCCTTGTGGAAGAGACCTTGCATGGGAGGACATTCATTAACACACCATCCCTCAGGCATTTCCTGCTGCCTTGGTCCTGTCTGAAGACTAATAAGAGGCATTGCTGGAAGCAGCCCAAAGGCTGCACCCCTCCCTGTGGATGGCACTGCACTTCCTCATGGTGAAGCTGCCCTAAGACAGGTGCTCTGCAGCTGGAGCAAATGTAGTTGGGGTTCTCCTACAGAACTCAATACAACTTTCCACTCACATGCAAGGCTACCTAACTATATTCTAATAAAATCTGTATGAGTTTCTTCAAATACTTCAAAACTTTGTCCATCTAGAAAACAGAACTAAAATATAGGTAAGACAAAGGAAATTTTATGATAAGTGTTAATGGTTGCAATCATGTTTCAGAGCAATTTCTTTTGAGAGGAAAATATATCACCAGGAAAAGACCTTTTAATGCAATATATATAAGTTCTTCAAGCTGCATCCTGCTTAATTCTATGTCCAAGGAACATCTATTCTGAAAGGAAGGTTATTAGCAAATTACTAATAGAAAAAAATGGATTTTAATCCCTTGCTTCTCGAAGATGAGATGTCTTTCAAAGAGATATATTTGAGTCAAAGAGCCGTGCTTAATACTATAGTCTGGAATAGACTCTGTGGCCTCCATTATTCAGATGATCTAATGTCACTTCCACTCTGAGTCAGCCCACTCGCAATCCAAAAAGATCTAATCTTCTCAGGCTTGAAATCCAAGAGGAAACTTACTACAGTGCTTTGTGGGTGAGGCGAGCTCTGAACTTCCTGCTGTAATACTCTTCTATGCAGAATACAGTTTATACACAATTCATGCACAGAAAGATCTTTTTTCCTTTGTTAAATCCCCAGCTCCCACTGCTTAATAGGAGATGTGAACCCACAGCACTTATTAGAAACACGACACTATTCAGCACTTTTTACACCTAGTCACAACAGCTCTGCATTAATTGTCCTCATCAAGTAGTTTTGCCGCGAAGAACAACCTGACATACAGTGCAGAATCTGGTCTGGTCTCTGCATTGCTATTCCTTCATTCATGGTAAGAAAGAAGAGCAGACTTCTGGCTCTCCCTTTATTCAACACTAATAGTCTTAATTATAGAACAGAGGCTACAGAAAAAAAATAATATCTCCAGACTGTCTTAAGCCATTTCACATATTTGTTAATTATTAAGGAAGTATGCAGCCCAATTACACCTGACTTCTATTTGCCCTCAGTGCAAAGGAAACTAAAAGGTGATATAACATTCTTCAAATAATAATTTAAGGTCACTGAAAGGCTCCTTCCAACCACTGAAAGGTGTCAACGATCTAGCACAAATAAGAACCAAACCTATTACCTTAATGAAATCGCATCCTTAAGTGGAAATACAGTGCTCTGGGAATAGAGCAATTACTGTTGCAGGGTATCGTACCCGGTCAATAAACGTTGAATCTTTTAAAGCTGAATCCATGCCAGTGGCAGTCAGCAAGCACAACAGCCTCTTCTCCTTGAAGGGGACATCTCCCAGTGCTTCTGTTGGTTAATCTTTCAACTTCCAGGCCATGAACTCCTGACATCCAAGGGGTTAAAAATATGATCCGTGTAGAAGACAAGGAATTACACTCTCATTTTCTGATGTACTTCAATTTCTTAGCCATTAATTCCCTCATTCATAGTTTGAACTTACTAATTTTAAATTGATGCCATTCTCTCTGCCAAATACTATCGTATCAAAGTGAATGTTCTCTGCATAAGTATGAGCAAATGAGGCTAGAGATCTTTACCTGTATTTGTTCATATGCAATATAACTTGAACTTACTGATTGCATGTGGACATGGGAACACAGTTTGGGCATCTTTTCAAATGAGATGAGCAGTAAAAGAGACCAAGAAAATTCACTGGTTTTCCTGTTCTGTCTCCAGTCAATTTTTTTCTTTTAAAGAAATAAAAAAGAATTATTTTTTTTTTTGTCCAAGGAAAGTACTTTTCAACCCAGGGAAAGCTGCATCTTTGGGTAGGTGGGATGAAAAAAGGTGGACTTGGCATGGACTGCTAATACAATACAAGGATTTTTATTTATTTATTTATTTTTTCCCCAAAAAGAAAATGGATGGAGTCCTCCTATGCAGAAGGAACAAGAAAACTGTTTTGGAACAGTAGGATAATTTTCCAGCTTGGCTTAGAGTTTGGTTATTACAGAAAGTGGAAGATGAGATGGCTTAAAATGAGAGACATTTCTATAAACAACAAAATATCTGCCTGAGAAGACTCTACTGAAGATTCCTGCAACTGCTCAGAGACTTTCACATGGCTACAGAAGCAGCACTGACCTACTCTCACAGTTTCTCAAGCATTAAATATTAGTGATGGCTGCATTCAGCTGCCCTCCCCACTACATGACCCCTAAGCTACATCTCCTCAGCAGAGAGAAGCTCAGGAAGTACAACTAGTAGAGGTCATTAAGAGAGAAACTGCACAACTCAACGTCATCTCATACCCAGAAGCCATTTAGGAACATAGACTTTAACACCAATTTAGATTTAGGTTGTCTCAAGTTTATAACTATTTTCAGCTCTTCATGTATCAAAACTGGAAAGCTGAGCCTTTAGGAATAAAAAGAAAAATCTAGAAATTACTTTCTTAGCTGAGACTCCAAATAGAAGTAATCAATTCATCCAATGCAAAGTTTCTAATGAAATGTGATCTATGCAATTACATGGCACATTTACACAGTTACAGCCCTCTCTTTTGGTGAACCATATTTCCATATTTTTTAATTAAAAAACAAAAACATTTTATGAAAGCAGTTTCTTCATAAGTCTTCAAGGTACATGCTACTGACTCCCCCAGAAGCTGCAGAAGACAAACCTGCAGATAAGATCTCTCCATTTTTGTGCATATGGATTTCCTCTTCCTCCCCTCTCACTTGGTTTTAATAGACTGCTGAGAAGAAGTGCTATTTGGAGTAGCTGAAGCAAGCAAAGCCATTATCACTTGTTCTTTATAGGACCTTCACTGCAGCTAAGCTTAATGGAGTGTCAGAGGGTTCCTAGAACTTTTGGCAGCACCACAAATAAAACCAACCTTCAGTAGTTAAGTCTCTCAGGAAGTTAAAAGAAAACACTGGGAGTCAGGTCCTCAGCTAATACCTGCAATTCCTTTTGTTTCACAGCTTCCAGATTCGCTGACTTCAAATGAGGCAATGCCAATTTGAACAAGTTATATTAATAGCAAATAACCAGTTCAGTTACTACAGCGAGGGAGAAATCAGACATCAGCTATCCCATAGTCTACAACATTATCACCACTAGATTTTTAAAGACCATAAAGAAGCTGTAAACTATCCGTGAATTTGTTCTAACTACCAACTGCAAGAGTCAATCTTGATCCTTCCGAGTCCCATCCTGAAGCACAGCAGTACAACTGAACTTTTTAACTAAAGTTTTCTTTCTAAGCTGACATCATTTTACTGTACGCTCTTTCCCCAGCCTTCCTTTGCCTCCCACATTTCTTCCCCTAGCACTAAACAAAGAGAAGATGGACTTCATAGAGCAAGAATAGACTGAGCTCAGATATTGACTTGGAGGGAAATAGAATGACTGATGAAACACAGGATATACAGAAAGATTGCTAGGGGGGAAAAAAAATGAACAGAGGTAGGGAGTTTGGCACCTGAACAGGAGACAACTCCTTGCAAGAGAGCAGGACTAAATATAGAACTCCCCTGCAACACCAAGTTCAGTCACTGCTGCCTTTCAAATGTATGTGGTGAAATCTCTGGGGATGTATTGCAGAACTTGGACGATAAATTGACCTGAAGCCAACAACCACTCTCCCTGCATCCATCCCAGGTTGACTGAATTCCAATTTTATCCATAAATAAGAATCCGGCCAAGGACTTATGATGAAAAATGTAGGCCAGCATCCATCTCAACAAGATGACTTTAAAAGTTGTCAATAAAATTCAAAAAACTGAAAAAAAAACCTGGCAGGAGTGCTGGGGATTTTTTTTTTAAAGATGCCCTTTTGAGACATTAGTTTTTAAAAGGCACCTTTTCAATTCTGTTGAGACAGTACAAAATCTCCTATAGGAAGGACTAGATCAGGAACAAACCATTCAAGTGCTACTCTGTGGTTTTCCTCAGGTAGCCTCTTGGCCAAAAATTCTGTCATTTACGTGTGCTAATTAAAGAGTCCATCCAGGAGCAAACCTGATCAGATGTAAGCTGGTGGCATTCTTCAGAAGTCAATATACTTCATTCTTTTTCTCGAGCTGACATCAATTTTCTTAAGCTTGAGGGTGTGGAAAACTACTTGTGTGGTTAGGGTCCACTGTTTAGATGAACAAATCATCCCATTCACACGGTAGTATGCACAGAGCTGTGAATGTGGAGTTAGAGAAGAAGCTGCTGTGCCCTTTGCTGCTGGCTGGTTGGTCCACGTGGTTGGATCTTCCCAGTGTGATGCCGAAGAACCCAAGAAGAGCAGACTGCTTTTCTCTGGTAATGTTGACATAATAAACACAATGTTATTCGAAACAAAGTTACAGCTGCTTAATTAATTCTTTTTTCTTTCTGTAGAGATCTCTGTCCTGTCTTTGTCCTTTCGCTTACTTTCAGGTTTCCATCCAGAAGAGTCTTCTTTATATTCATCTTCTTCCATAATTTGCCATCCCAATCTCTCCTCCATCTTTTTTTTTCTTCCTTTTTTGCAACTTGCTTTAAATTAAAATTAATAGGAATGGGGTTCTAGCATGTTTCAGCAAATGAAAAGACAGTTTATCTTCAAAAGCGCATTTAGCAGAAATGACCTATCAACTCATCACAGTTCTCAGTGCTCCCAATGGTACCAGCCTTCACAAGCTGAGCACCCACTGCCATCACGTCCTAAAGAATGTTCTCCTGTATTCTGAACTTGAGAAAAGTACTATTTACACACAAAATGAGCATCCTTAGGAAAGTATATACATGAGTGCCAAAGAAGCAGCCAAGAGAAATCTTTAAAACAACCTGCTAATTTTTGCTTAGGAGGTTATCACCTTAAAAGCAAAGTCCACATTAACTTTGGAACCTTACGGTGATCTGTTTAGTCTTCCCCAGGTGACTCAGGGCTGATCAGCATGCCTTGAAGGCAGCTTACTCAACAACCCAGTAGACAAGTGATTTTACATAACCTCCTTGTCTGTTATTTGCAGGAAAACTATCAAGGGACAAAGGAATTTTTCAAGCAGAACATCCATCTGAACTTAAGAGAATATATAACTTCCACTTTAGGGGCAACTGCATATCATAAAAAAAAGTTCTTCAACATCAAAGGAAAGTTTGTTTTGACTTGAACTTTGATGTAACTAGCAACATATTTTTTTTATCCATGGCCAGTGTCATACTGACTGTACATTCCACTGCATGTACAATTAAATGAATTATTTCAGTTAATATAATTTCCTAAGCACATTGCTTTGTTATTAGTACAAAGACCAGCAAAATTTCTCACCATTTTTACATTCATCTAATATGTGAGTGATTGAAGAAACTGCTTACTTGCATTTGGCCAATCAAGACCCATTCAAATTTTTGCTTACTACTGTTTTTAGAATGTATTTAATCTAAACTTATAAACACACAAACTCTACTGGGTTAGCATTGATAGCTCATCATTAGAAGTGAATACATTGACTATGAGAAGGTTAAACATTTTCTATTAACAAAAATTGAAAGACACCAGCTACATTTGATGTCAGCTCTGCCACTTCTCTGATATGAGAGAGAGATCATACTCACCAGAGGAAGAACAGCTAAAGAGCAAAACACAGTCCTCAACTACTAACTCAAACAAGCTGGACTTGCTGAGGAAGAGTAATGGGAGCAGGAACCACTTCAGCAAAAGCACAGAAGTGAAATAAACCTTACGTTTGTAACAACTCTTGATATTGTCAAATTTGGTACCGGCAACAGCAGAAATTAAAAGTCAATTGACTGCTCAGAGGGAAGGCAGGAGAACAGACTGACAGTCACCACAAATATGCTTTATGCTGTAAATCTCTTTATGAAAAGATTCAAAACTTAGCATAGCATTCACTTCATCCCAGATTCTTGTCCTGAAGATGGTCTTCACAGTTGACTTGTTCTGCAGTTCCATCTGTCTTCACAACACTAAAAAGTTGGTAAAGCATTGGTGAAAAGATGTCTCCACGAGGACAAGCAGGGAATTTGAAGGAAAACAGCTCTGTTTCCAAAGTCAGCAGAAAACAGTTCACTGGCCCCTCCATGCCCCGAGGAGTTCCGACAATTTATTGAGACATCTTCAATGGATGCTGAAGTACCAGCTTGCTGTATGGGGTAAGTTTTGCTGCTTCAGAAACACAGATACTTTTTCACCCTCTTACACTAAGCCTCTTGGTTTCACTCTCTAACTATGAGAAGCTCTATGGCAAGTTAAGCCTCTAACCTCATAAAGGTTGCAAGGAAGACAGCTGAAGAATTAAATGCGCCTCTTCCATGTAATGCAAGGAAAGAAACTCTGAGAATGGAGTGTTGTATCTTGAAGGAAAACCAAGCATAAGGAAGAAGGTTGTTATTCAAAAAATATTTGCTAGGAAACGAGACCTCAATCAGAGCAATTAAGAGAAAGCAGTGTTGGGCTACTTCATTTGTCTTCTGTACTGGGCTCCAGCCAAACAATCAACGTGCTTAGATATTTCTGTAATTATGTCCACCTACCACCCCATGCACAGTAACTTCTCCAAGTCAAGAAACACACAAAACAAACTAGAATCTAGTTTAATCATACTGGCACAAACATAAAGAATGGCACTAATTTTTATTCTAGCTAAATTCTATTCTAGCTAAATGTGACAAACTTACTTAGAATAGTGAGAAATAACATAGGTGAAACAATAACCTTTGTAGAAGGGACTGCTGCACAATGTGGATATGTCAAGTGGAAAGGACAGCTAGCTCCTAAAGACTTCTTGTGCAGTATCAGCAAGTTGTTTATACTCTTCATGTTTTGCCTTGCTCAATCAATACTGTAAGAATTATTTCTTTTACCTGAAACATGTGGCATACAGCTAACTTTAGATCAGGAGCATCCAAGACAGCTGAGAAAGGACTTCTTCACATTTCCAAAATGCACTCACTGAGTTCAAGGAACATCGTGTCACTTCAAGAGGATATAAAGCCACACACTGATTATACATCTGTAAGTCAGATGTTTACATCTCTTGTAATCTTTAGGGTTTAACCAACCTTGTCCATAATCTTACCCTTTCAGAAAAAAGGATCTGTCTGCCTCACTGTTTTCAAGCACAAGGCAGACAAAAACAAACTAGCACACTGGGATCAATACTCAGCAATCAGCCGCTCAGTCTTCCTGAACGGGTCGTGCTTGATAATACACCTTTCTGTCCTGGAGGACAAGGATTGGCTTAAAAGAAGATATGCAAATATTTTGCACCACGCTGGAAACGTTTTTTTTTTTCTTAACTAACATATAAACAAAATCAAAGAATTTGCACGCAGTAGGAAGTCTTTGTAGATAGATACCAGCGGGTAAAAAAAAGAAAGAAAAGGAGTTTGAAAGATTCTGGGAACTGATTTCCCCCAAACTACTGCAAAAGCATTCAGCAATTTTACATAAGCGTTCCAGAAAAACTCTGGCCTTCTGCAATCTTTGGACCTCTCTTGTGCTCACTGATGTCTAGGAAGAACAACTGTAGTTTCTTCAGCTTTGCAGGTCAAAGCAGTTAAAAATGAAGAAAAATAAATAGAGAAAAAATGCTATTGCCAAAAGTTATCTGCTTACGTAATCATAAAAGAACACTACTCCACACTGCTGCACAGCAGGCCCACCGCATATTTGAATCAATATGTAGCATATGAAGCACATGGAGACCAGACTGAGTTTGAAGTGAGTATCTTTCCAAGAAGGCAGACTTCCCCAAAAGCACAAAGACATGAAGAACGTGGGCCTCTCAGCCGTGCACTAAGCTGGCCAGGCAGGCAAAAATGAGCAGGCAAAGGAAACCTATTTGTCTTCAGGAGAAACGTGTTGATGCAACTAGCATTCACATCCAATGCTGCTGCACCAGAGGACCTCTTCAGTGTTCTTGAGAGCACTCAAACTGGACCCCAGCAAGTGTCTAAGCGCCGATGTTGAAGGACCGTCTTGTACTGAACTCTGGGAATGTTTCATTGTTGATATGGAGAACAAATATACAACGTGCAATAACACAGTTTAGAAAAAGACCTAATCTCCTTAACTTCTAGTGAATATGCTTCAAGTCATTAACAAAGCTCTTCTGCCCCTCTTTGTGTCAACTAGTGGGTTAGTGTCTACACCTACTCTGTGTCACTGCATACCCTAAGCTCACCCTCTTTATGGACATCCTTCGAAGTGGACCTCCATCCCCCTGGGGTGTGCAGGATTAAATATAGCAATCTGGCTTCAGTGCTAACGTACAACTTTTCTTCTCCTGACAATCCTAGAGGTGAGGAGTCTGTTAAGACTTTCTGATGAATCCTGACATTTGCCTTGCCTTCACTTCTGTTCATTCAGAGGCATCAGTTACCAAAGGTTCAGGTTGCCAACAAAACAAAGCAGAAAGCCCTGATTTAGGTATCAGCTGAGCTAATCCCTAAACCAAAAGCTGCAGCATAACACTGTGAACAACTCAAGCTAGTTTTTGCTGAAACAATTATAACCCTTGCACAGCGACTCATTGGGCTGTATAGATGTGGGACAGCAGCTAGGGGATCTCTGTAGTTTGCTGCACCGTGCCTAAATGGTTTTGTAAATTATTATCTTGGGAAAGGAACAAACTTTACAGTAGCAGCTAAAAAGTTTAACAATTTGTTTCTGGAGTTGTTATAACCTAGAACAGCATGAGGAACTGGTGTGTTCTCAATCCAAAGGTCAATATTTAAATACTACCAACATTACCGCCGATGAAGAGTCGTGCAATAATTATGATGGACCGTGTAGTTGAATAAGGTACAAAGAAGAACCTTTATTATTAATAAAGAACTACATCATCTGTTTTAAAATGAGGACAGTTTGAAGAGCGAAGTCTGATGCTTCCTCAGGAGAATCATGGAGGGAAAAAATAGTAAGACAAAGGCCTACCTCCATACAAGGAGCATTCTTTGAAGCTCTCAGAGTCCTTTGAAAGACAGGATGAGAAAAGCGCATCCGTGTGACTCATTTGGTCTAAATATCCTTCTTTGGATATGCTAAGTGTCATATACTGTCTCCATAATGAATATTTATTCTGAGATGAGAGCAAAATAGCAAATGTCACAGATAAAACTTTTGCCTCTAAGAGCACACAGGCAGGTAAGAGCTCTCTCTAGGTTCTGCTCAGCAACAAGGCCAGCTCCTGTTTGAGAAATAAAATCCAGTCTTGAAATTAAAGCACTAATGCTGTTCCTAATGCCATTACTTATACAAACCTCTCTGACACAGGGTGAGCACCAGGCCAATGATGCTGAACACCAACTGGACTCTCACTCTGTGAACCGCAGGACTGCAGGGCAGACCAGGAAAAGCAGTGGCACATCTAAGTATGAAATTCCACTTCTAGCAGAGAGATGGTGCCTGGGCTACCTTTATTCCTTTTATTTTATCTTCATCTCTTCTAATAGAGATGTTTTATCAACAATGAGATGTTTCTGCCCATGGCTTTAAACAGGGAATAACAATCTTATTTTTTAAATAAGCCACCTTAGAAAGAGGTGTTTTCTATAAGACAGCACACAGCTGGATGCATAAAGACTAACTGTAGAGCCAAGTGCTTGTTGAAAAGTAAATAAAGCAGAGAAAATGGAAAAAGTAGTATAACTCGGTATAAGGGAAAAGCTGAAATAGGAACCTGGTCATGCTGGATGCTCCTTGTGCTCTCTCCTCATCCCTTGTTTTGGTGCTCAGCAGGAGGCGAGAGGAAGTCAGGAAGGGAAGGCTGAAGGCAGCTCTGCTGGTGCAGAGTTGCTGCCAAAGAGAAAGATGAAAAACTCATATTTCAAGTGTAAATCTAAGGAGATGTGAGATTTCCAGCTCTGCACAGCTAGGAGTGTCACGCCCCAAACTCTTCAGAAGATAAAGTTAAGTACTTAACGCTCGGCTGATTCAGTAGGAGTGTTATTGATACTAACACTGATGAGATGTCCAAATAGCTTTGAGAATCAAGTCCTTCACTTCCCTCTTTCTAATGGGAAACATTAAACTTCCCTTCTTCACAGGAGTGCTGTGAGGACAAGCATGCTCAGCCATGAGTGGCTGTGGCAATAAGGACCATATAAACTAAGGAAGCAAGAAAAGAAGAAATCAAATTAAACTCTACAAAGGGGACCTGATCTCATTTGCATACAAGTAAATATTTTGAGTAAATCTTGGATTCTGGTGGAATTACTCTGGATTTGTGCTGCTGGAGCCTGAACCCGAGCCAGGCCCAGACTGTATTCAGGTAAGCTCATTAAACACGTCCCATTCCCTTTGACTCTGCTGGGTTCACTCATATGTTAAAAGTTAATCATGTGCTTAAAAGGCTTTGGAGGATCAGGGCAAAAGGTCTCACAGAACTGAGCTGCTCTGCTTTATGTACTCAGCGTCTGAAGAAAATAAGAGTGCTGTTGTCACCACTGCCTCCCAATGCCCTGAAATAGAAGGTTATCATTTAATCACTCGAGCCAAAGTTGGTTTCTCTTTTGGGAGAATAAGCCATTACAACTGCGGCAGTTTCAGACCTTTGGCTTTTGTGGTCTGTGCCACTCCTTTTAGATCATTCTTCACAATAGATACGGTCCCATAGCTGCAGCAGCTCCACGTGTATCCAGAGACAGGATTTAGAGCTTATTTTCCTGTAGTATTGGAGAAGCTTCAGGCACCTCTCACTGCTTCTTCTTGCCAACGCCAGGACTCAAGGCAGAGGGAAAGCCTTGCATTCCCTGCAGAAGGACTGAGAGGGGCGGGAGACCTTCCTTATCCAGTGAACCAGAGCATCCCTTCCAGGCAGCTGTTGGTCCTGCTTAAATTCATGGCTGGGCAGACCTGCACAACAGATGCTGAACCCCCTCCCGGTGTCTCATGGCCACGTGTGCTGGCTCTGAACATCTCAGACATGAGGTGGGCTGTACCTATGGTTCACATTGCTCATATCTATTATTCTCCGCTGGAATACTAAGTCTTTTCCAGCTCTGAACAATTTATGAAGTTAAAAACCTCTCACAGTTCTCGACGATTCAAAATACAGGTTCTCCTCCCCTTCTTGTTCTCCAAAGCACAGAAATGCACATGTATTAATACAATCAAATGAGTGAGCCAAGTTAATTGGCCTGATTTGGTCTGGAAGAAAAAGCATATAATTAGAGTGCCAAGTACCAGTACTATCAGCAGTGATATAACACTTGAAGCACTGAAGGGACATTCAGTATGACAACATGAAGGCTCCAGAATTTCTGCTAGTGACAAAACAGTGCATGCACACAGGGTAGGCAGGAAAGCCAAGCTTCCACATTAATGTGCTTTGGTGTCCTACCTCCTCCTCACCCCAAGGACGAGCTCCGCCACTCATCCCATTGCTAAGGACCCAGATAATAAGCCATTGTCAAGGGCAACGGCGAAGCTGCTTGTTTCCTATTAGCATCTTTAACATTTTCTATCTAATCAGATTTCCTGTTGGTTAAGGAGAGCTGCCTTTACTCATTACCAGCTGCTATCCCAGATTTCCTTCTCCCTATCCCCAACAGAGATTTCGTGATGCTTGCCTGCTTTTTTGTGTAAAAAGGTTACGTATGCCTGGAGGGAGACTAAATGTTACCAAAAAAAGTAGAAAAAAAGGCAAAAAAACCCCACATGAAAACAGAACTGTGGGCAAGAGGCCAAGACTCCTGATTATGTGCCTGTGACTAACCAATGGGTGTTTTTAAAAAACATTTCTCGCATTATTTCCTCTCCTCTGGATGTAATAACACAACTCAAATTAGTTTTCCTGGAGCAGACTTCTTTTTATGTAACCATGTTTTATATAGATAGCAGCAGCTTATGTTTAAACTATTTAAGAGAACAAATAGCTGCAAAATGTACTTCAGATGGCCCTTCTCCTGCTAGCACTGTGTTGCTGGCTTGAGGGAAGCTACAAAAACACCCTGTATGTTGCTGCTGCTTGGATGTAATTGTACACAGTCCTCAATGCCCACAGGACCTCGCGTTCAGGTAAGGATGTCTGCTCCTCTTGTTTTATTGCAATTCGGAGATCTGCGGCATCGTCAACGGTAGAATGACTTTGAGAAAACAGAGCTGAAACGATGCAGAATGAAGCAGAAGTTCACCTTTTAACTTAGTCCAGAGTATCTTATAGCATTAGGAAACACAGCTTCCTATCTGAACTGTGGCCCACACTGACATGTCACCCTGCTGGTTATGGGACCCCAGTGGAAATTCCCACATTCTGGGAAGATAATATTGATTTCTCATTCTTCCTCTCCTTCCTTCCACATCTATTACTTAAGACAAGCTGTGTTTGCCATAGTTACTGGACAAAGGATTTCTTACACGTCCTCCAGGTCGATATCAAACACACCAATCTTTTCTGCTAAGGGGTGTTTGATGCACACGGGTGCTGTGAATAACGCTGAGACTGCAAGCAGACATGCTGGGTGTTAGGAGAACGAGAAACCAAGACAGGCTACTTCAGGAAAAAAAGATCCATTTTCTCATTCCTTCTCTTGCTTTTAGGAATGGGCTTGAGATACAAGAAATGAGTCTGATGGACTGACCACCTATTTCAAATACCAGAGTGAGGCGCTGTTCAAGTATTTCAGCAAATAGTAGAACATTCCTCAAACACTCCTGCAGAAAGCCCAGCAAATCTTTTACCTGACAGAATCACACGTGCTTAGGGGATCCAAATCCTGAAGTGATAAATGAGGTGGCCCGAGCATTTATCCTACCTGAAAATCTGGTTAAAAGTGCAGAGAAGAAATTCACCATTAAATATTCAGATGAGTTGCAGTGTTAGAAACACGCAGGATTTGCTATGTGTTCCTACGTCATTGTTCAGCAGGTTGAAAAAAAAAAGTACATTTTTGTATTCTCTGAAGAGTCTTTCAAGTCTGCAGTGTTTCGTACACCTCCCATAGGACAATGGCATAATGGAAGTTTCCTGATAGCAACTTAGTTACTGTACTTTCCAGTACCTTCAAATATGGGAAAATTATGTTATCGTAGAAAGCTTAAACATTTTGTTCTCATTCATCCTCACAGCACAACCGAGATATTGACTGCTGGGCTCCCACTATAAAGTATCCAGATAGGGTTTCTGTCAGCTGCTCCATTGGCTCCAATCAACTGTTTCCTGTTTATACTGATAGCACAGTTTGGATAATTTCATTCAGTTTGGATAAACTCATTCAATTTTTCAGCTTCATGCCAACAAACCACTGAGGATGACACACAGCCTTTCAGGAGGTCCAACACCATTGTCAGCCCATGTACAGATTTTAAAGGAAAAGACCAACGTAGCCCTAGGCAATCTGAGTTTAGCAGAGGCTAAAAGGACACATATTTTCCTTCACGTGCTAGAAGTGTATTTCCCAGGAACACTTGTAGAAATCATGCAACAATAAAAATTCCACTGAAATGATATCCCACAAGTCAGCTGATTGTGGGGTAAGTCAATATGACCATGGCTTCCCCTGTTAGTAATGCAAAATTCCTGGAGGAAAGAGGAAGGGGAAAGCAAAAGAAACATTCATCCTTATATACCATAGTAAAAGATGAAAAGTTTTCCTCTTAAAACTAAACACTTTCAGTAAGTATGATTAACAATACCATATGCCATAGAGGAAGGAATAACAGCTGCTTGAAAGAGACAGTATGGAGATTTATGGAGAACCTAAGAAGAGCAACTGTTGGCTTTCAGGCAACAACGCAGCAGATCTGATGGTCTCCAGGTCTTCACTTCGAGCCTGCACCTCGCATGCTTCTCCCAGCAGCTCCTGAAATCCTCAGTGCTGAACCAAACCACGTTCCCAGGAGACACACAGTCTGGAGACAAAACATCCAGCACAAATCTTCCTCTTCAACATGTCATGAGCACATAACTGGATTTATCCACTGCACATGATCATAGCTAAACTAGTCACCAGGAGAAATCCAGCTCTCGGCATAAGTTCCACTGAAATGACCTTCCGCTTCTGCTGGAGTTCTACATGAGCACAAAGAAAATGTGGAATACAGTATGTGGGTCAATGAGGTGAACTTTGGAGACCAAACCTGTTTGATACAGAGCACATTTTTCTTTAGAGCTCACGTATAACCTTCAGTTCACAACATACCATTTGCCAAGCATACTGAGTACCTTTAGCAGCTCAGCTGTCATCATCTTCCTACAGGATCTTGACATGAGCAGTTCTGGGCTCATCATTTACCCACAAACAACACACATCCTGACAGACGATAGGAAATTCATTATATCTGTTAATCCAGAAGAGTGTTACGGGATTCAGCTTTACTCGATGTTTATTGAATTCAGAATTATGAAATCAAAACTCCTGCTGAGTCAGCTTCGGGACTGAGAGGAGAATTAGACCCCGTGCTTTCAAAACCCGATTTTAACGTTCAGTTGCAATACCACCGAAACAAAAAACCTCCCTCACATCTTACATCAATGTTTGTGTCAGATTTAATATTTCTGGTGAGGTGAGAAAGAAACGCCATTTTAGTAAAATTTATATATATTCTTTATAAATAAAAACACGTTTCATTTTAACATACATCTACTGGCAGCAGCACCGCTTGTCTGGGCAGACACTGGATCTTTTGAAAAAGTTAAAGCCTTGGAATATGAAGCAGTAATGAAAAACACACATGGAACAATAAAATATTCAGAAAAATAGAATTAAAACTGGCTTTATCTTACGTACACTAGACCAACAAGTTAAAGATGTGAATACCTCGTTAATAACTCCATATTAGTTAACACAGCATGAGAAAAGACCATACCTTTGCTTTCTCTGAAAAGGAAAACATTCTACTCATTTTTTTTTTCTGCTCTGCATGCATTTCATTTTCCAAAATGCAACCAGGCGTGCATTACACACAGACTTCACCCTGCTTTGCCGAAGTACAGCTGCCATGAGCATTCTCTAGCGCTATGCAGAAGCCTTATGGAGTGAAAGGTGTTGGGGACAAGCTGAATCCGAGCCTAAGTGCCATTACTTTCAGCAGAGTGCAGCTTCAGAAATGTTACTACAAAGAACTAGCTTGGAATTGATGCTGTTTAAGTAGCAATTGATGCTGTTGAAGTAGCAAGCAATTTTTGGCAGCCAAAAAAAGGGCAGTGTGTAATGATGAGAGCTGAAACAAACAAACTTTATTTAAGAAAAAGCAGCGTCATTTTACTTCTCGTCTAGAATGATACCATACATGGCTATATAAAGTCTCCTGTGATAGCTGAATCAGACACTAACAGGCAAGCAGAGGGGGACATGGAGTGCATCACGCTTCCCGCATCAGTTGCACTGCACTGACACAGGCTGAGAAACACACAGCACACTCTAGGGACATACATGGAAAAAGAAAAAGAATAGAAACAAACAGAACATGGATCCATAGTGCCACAAACCTTCCGGCTCTGTGTTCTCTTTGAGGTGCACTTGCTTCAGTGGGCAGCAGAAGATTTCGTGACACTTAGCACGAAAAGGGGACTCTTTTTTCTTTAATTCCGCAGATTGGATCGAATCTTGCCGTAACATAATGTACTCCTGAGTGCCAGGGGGAGCGTCATCCATAACTGTGGTCACCACATAACAAAATGAACTCAAGTTAGAGCTTGAGGAAAGCAATCTAGAGAATTAAATCAACTACATAACGTCGGGGTTGGGGGGAAGAAAGGAGGGAGAGAAAGGTTTATAGGAAGGAAAATCAAATTTAAAGCATCTCAGTTGTGATGGTAGAGGGATGGGGAAAATATCTACTTTTATATACACTTCTCATAAACATCAACAATTTATATTGTTTCATGCAGCTTGCATTAATAGTAGAATAACTGCTCCAGAAAGCAACACGGTTCTCTCCTAAACCTTTATTCTCCTATAACACCTCTATCTATTCTGCATGCAGGTTAAGAAACAAACAAAAGCAAAGCATGCTGTTGCGGCCTAGCCACAGGTCATCTCCACGTTAACATCTCGGAGCAATCATTCCACGTCTGCACGTAATACAGCACCAGCGTATCTACTCCCCAACATAAAGAGAACATGCCTTTATCGGGATATGTAATTACACACAGTTCCTCAGAGCAAGGATAATAAACCACTGACATTTGACTCCATCACCGTTTCCAGTTGGTAGAAGAGTAGATGTACAAAGAGAAAGCACATTAATCCTTTTGACGGCTTTCTTGTAAAACAGCAAGACGTTTTTTCAAGTTGATCTTATAAATCAATACTGCCATTAATAACATAAATGATATGCAGTCTGAAGCAGTTTCTGAATGGAGACAGACCAGTAAATGGTAAAAAGATAAAATATAGAGCATTCAGAAAGCTCCCGCTACCTCAAAGCATTACATTACTAGAAAGAATTAAAACAATTTTCCACTATCTAAAAATGAAGCCTTAATAACAGAGATAGCAAGGCTCCTCAGCTTGCAGCTTTAAGCAACAAATCATTACTCAAGAACAGAAATTAAATGCTTTTTAAAAGGACAGTCTGTAACCACTGCTAGTTGTTCCTAATGCAATACACAGACACAGAACCACAGCCAAAATCACACTGAGCTTGTACAACCACGTAGCAAATAAAATAAATATGTAACTAATCCAAGGAATAAGTAAAAACCCAAAGATCAGAAAAGTAACCCTTGACACCCTGGGCCATAACTGCAGAGGTAGCACTGCTGTGTAAGCATTCATGGTTCTGGAAGTGCTGGCTGCTAATTCAAGCAATGCAACTATTTCCTAAATATCTGTGAAGGCATCACCAATTACATAAGCTGCCAGATCTAAACATGGGTCCCCCCAAACAACTATGAACCACTTGCACTTTCATTCACTTGATATTTTTTTTTTTTAATCTCCTACCAAGAATGGCATTAGTAAAAGAAAAAAAATGTATCTAGGAGATAAATACATGATTCAAGCTGATCATCTTTCCACAGTGGGGAGTCACCTTCTTTAAGACCTCTATTAATCCACAGAAGACACTTGGCACCTCGGTGTTGTTGCTTCATTAGACGACACGCAGTGCCAGTAACACAGACTAATAATCCACAAGAAGTACCATTAAAAGAGATGTATGAGTTAATAGAAAAGCACAAACGGTTCAGAAAAGAGCAGGAGGTCACTGGAGCACAAGGCCTGGGCTGCTGGATAATTGCTCCTTTAACAATACCAGTTATGCTTTGGCTGGTTTGAAGGTTACGCACATGTTCATGAAACATACTGACAGCAGCCAAGACGAGCCAAGGACCAACAAGCCCTGATGGGTCCCTCCTCCAAGAAGTCACCATGCAGACGTTGCTGTTGCAGGAGCATGCACAAAGCCACCAGTGAGCTGTGTGCAGTGACACTGACGTCAACGGCATGAGAAGCCTACGGTGTGTCCCTCTGACATTTACAGGGATAATGTGCATCGAGAAACACGGATAGCCAGCAGAGGAGTGAAACACACAGCCACCTTCTGCCAACAAGCTGGCTGATCTGCAGCAGAGCATGCCCCGCTGTCACAAACAGCCTCGGGTAAGAGGTATGGCCCTGGGCTGGCCCCTGGAGTGGCAGAGCCCTTCCAGAGAAGCCCCACTCAGCTGTGGGAGCTGAAGAATTGCTCGCTGCTGTATGGTGCAGGAGCACCACTTTAGCAAAGCAATACAAACTGTAAAAAAAAATAATGCAGAAAGCAGTTATCAGCCACTTAATAGGGTTGATCGGGGAGAACCAGCTACTGGTGATTACCTGCAGCAGCAGTAAGGATCAACTCCAGCTACAACAGCTGCTTGGCATTGGGTGCTATTGCTCTGAGTTCAGAGGGTTCACACATCTGCAAATTAACTCCAAGGATAAATTCTGTTTATCAAGTGTCTGGCAAATAGTTGCTCGGCATCATTAGGTAGGTCCATCCCTCTCTCAGGTAAGCTCACTAAGACAGGTAGAGAAGATCTAACTTGCCCCTTGCCACTCACACACTCTGATCACCTGCAGACAGATTATTATTATTTTTATGTGAATAAGCCACAAAGAGAATCACACTTCCAACAAATGACAAACATACAGCAAACATACATTGGGTTACTTGAACACAGGGCTGAAGAGCCCTAATTCTGAGGAATATCATACCACAGCACTGGTATGTGGAGCAAATACAAGGAATCACAGTTCTAAAGAAGCCTTAATGCTGGGATGATGTATGGCTAACATAATTGATACCACTGTTTTGACAGGAACAGCTAAAACCTTGTCTTAACATGATGAATGGCCTCAAGTCAGAAGGAGAATTTATGGCAAAACTAGGAAAACCCCTTAACCCCAAAGCCTCATTTTCCTGCTGTGATGACAGCCAGACACCCTCGTGGAGCCACTGAAATGACAGCTCCAGGACCACAGATACGGGTGCAAGCCACCAATCCACTGGGAAGACACAGAGAATATAAGCAAAAAGCTTTGAAAAGCTGATGTCCATTTCAATGACTAAAAGTAACCAGCGCACAACCATGGTAGGGTCATCGTTCAACACCTGTGAATAAACCATTTGGAAATGGGAGAAATATCATGAAGGAATCTGGTATGATTCTGCTAACAACAGAAGCAATTACACACCCACTACAGGAGGTAACAGACAGTAAATATTAGGGAAGTAACAAACTTGTAAAGCAGTAATTACATCCTGTGCTACGTGGAGCAAATGACATTGCTTTGACTCTTTGGCTCCCTCCATTACAGGCTGTGCTAACTGCAGGACCAAGGATATGCTCGCACTCTGTGGTGTAACACATAAGACACACAGGTTAGCTTTAAATCAGCTAATCTGGGGAGAAATCACGAGCCAGGACCGCACTCAACAAGGGCAGCAGAAGACCCATGAGAAACCCAACCGATGCTCTGTCACGTGGGTGCTGTCCTCAAGAGCAGTTAGAAGAAACCTCTGTTGAGGCATATCTACATCTCCTTGACCATCTTCCCGAGGGCAGATGTGCAGTCATTCTGCCAGCCTCCCACATCCAGCTATGCCTCCGTTTCCCTTCAGCAGCTGCTCACCCTAACTCCATCCCCATGGGCACGATGCCTCATTTGTCTGCACATCCATCAGCTCATGAATCAAACAGGGACAACACTCAGACACAGGTGATTAAGATACTAATATTCTTAGTATTCTCAGCTAGAAGGTGATATAAAAAACCCCACAACTTCACATAAATCTGTTTTTTGGATATTTTTTTTTTGTTATTTTTGGTGGGGAGACTGAAAACACAGTGGCTATGTATATATGAAAATAATCTGTTCAGCAGTTGGCATAAGATAGCTGCAGTAACCATTATGTTCCCCACATGGAAACATTTAACTTGCTAAATATCATTCTGTAGCACATTCCTGAGCTTTTAAAAAATGAAAATAATTACAATAATAAAAGCTTACTAACATCAAGCCAGCATGAAAAAAAAAGCTTCTTTCTTCCTATAAGCCTTGCTGAGAGAAAGGAAAGCCATCTCCAAGATGACTGCCAGCACCAGGACACTTTTCAAGATAAATTCAAACATGTTTACATTATATAATCACACCAGCTAAATAAGCACTGCTGGTTTACGTCTTTCTTTTATGTCCAACTTCATTTCAGGACATTGCATCTAGGATTGCCAGAAACCATAACATCAAGCCTGTCCATAGGCCTTGACTCTGCTTCCAGCTGAACAATCTGTGATATAATTCAGAGTTTAATAAAGCTGCAAGGAAGCTTTCTTTTCCCCCTAGTTTTCACAAGGAGAGGCTTCAGCTCTGCTAGCAGAAGGCTGTAGCAGCCATAGAGCAAATCTGAGCACCCAGGCAAAGAGAAATCTCCATGCTCCTGTCAGGCTTAGTGGGCAGTATTGGTGGCAGGGGGACAGTTGGACTACATGAACTTAGAGGTCTTTTCCACCCTTAATGATTCTATGACTTCCTGTACATGTGACACAGTTTATTTAACACACAATTTTTGTGCTTCTGTGGACCAATGTTGACTTCCCTCCCTGAATGGCCTTCCAGGTCATTACCGGATACATGATTTCCCTCCTTCAGGTTCCCTTGCTTTTCTTATTCTCTTTCACATGCTGCCAGCCCCAAGATGCTTATACTTGCAATAGATTACTTTGTTTCTGGCATTTCAGAGGGACTGAAGTCAAGAGCTCTACATTCCACCTTCAACACAATACTCGAGCACCTCTTAAATCATGCATCCAGAAACAATAAAAATCCCCTCTTTGGCACAAGGGAACAAGTTATAACAACGGCAACAGTAAAAGCATTCTCCCAACACAACTCTTTTGGAAGGACAATACAAAGGGCAGCAGCACACACCAGTGATGCTCATTGAGCATCTCCTCCATCCTCTGCCTCTGCCACCCACAGAAGGCTCCGGAGGGATATGACCACAGCCCCTGAGCATGGTTAGACCTATGTAGGATTATTTTTTCCCCCCTTTTTTAGGGAAAATACTAGGATATCAAGTTGCTTCTGGTTCCTTGTGAGGACAAACCTTACAAAATCCTCCTAGCTTGCTTAAATCAGTGCATGCAGTAAAGAGAGCAGGGAGGAAAAAGGGATATTTTTTGTAATACCACTTCCACATTGAAGCAGCTGATGAAAAGCTCTCAAGTGTATGTGCAAGAACAATTTCCTCTGCTCCTTTTCATTTGTGCTTTGTTTTCTCCCTGCTTTATCCCAGACGAAGATGTGATTTCTGCTAGGTACCTGAACAACATGATGAACTCAGAGCACAAAAATCCTTACAAGTTAGTAAAAAAAGAAAAAGAAAAAAGAAAGAAATTCTATTCTGGGGTTGTGGTACACTCAAATCCTCACATTGACAACACAACCCATTTGTACCATTTCCCTGCCCAGCTTTGTCAGAAGCCCAAAGAAGTGTTCCCACCAAACAGCCTTGGGATGTCAGCGTCACAAGTCAGGAACTTCACTTTCATTGTGCACCTGTGTGCTCACAATGCTCAAGTTGGGCTGATTCTGTTTCCTATTTTCACAATGAAGATCAGAAAATCGGAGCAGCTGCATTTGCTGATTTTAATTTGCAACAAGCTATTTCTGGACAGCTTCATGGCATGCGTAAGTGCAACATAAATTTTGGGATGGGCAGTAGTTGTCTGGAAGAGCTCAGATACTTACAGTCTTAGAGAAGTAAATTCCTTGTCTAACAGAGAGATTTTACTACCTGAACTAATGATGTTTCATGCTGCTGATCTGAATTAGATTGTGCTGGTTATTAGGAGCCGGGGCTTTTGGGATTCAATAGTAGATTCTCTAAGAAGAGCATCAATAGAAGATGCTCTCCTCTGGTGACAGATGGATGTTCCCCATCCCACATCAACCATCATTTTTACTCACTTTCCCAGCAGCAGCAGCTGACGACACCAGCTCAGATCTCAATATCCAAAGAGAACTGAGCTGCTGCAGTCAGAGCAGAGGCTGCAGCATTTGCATCCCCATAGATATCTGACAAATCTTAATCCTACTTGAGGACCTAGACTGAAGCAAAGCAGTGATCAGAAATCTCTTCTGCAAAAGGCTGTGAGAGGGGATGGAGAGCCATTCCTTGACAAGCATGAGCAAAGCAGGAGGTCCAACTTGGCTCACCAACCGTGACGCCTCAATCCTCACAAAACAGGCACAAAACCCACTTAAATCTGCTCCAGTGCATCTGCAGGCGGATTTCTCCTCAGCGAGACAGCATTCCTCCTTGTCTTACAATCAAAATTGAATGCCTGCAGCCTTTTGAGCATGTTTCTTTCAGTAGGAGTACGAATTTCTAAACTTTTTGATCTGCTGAAGAATTCTGAAATATGCACTCTTTGGGTCAAACACAGAATAATTTTTTCCATGTCTTCTCAAAATATTTGCACAGAACGCTCCCCCTTGACCTAAAAGAGTAATTGGATTAACTGCTAGCAGTAATAGGCTGTTATCCTTTGAAAAGACGAGCCAAGATAAGGCTGTATTTAGATCATTGTGCACACTAAGGACAATGACATTCAACATCAGAAAATTCTACTAAGAGTGTGGCTCCTCTTTTCCCATGCGGAAAAGGCACTGCATTCTGCACACAGCCTTATTTCCCAGCTGCCCCATCCCTGGAGGCATTCAAGGCCAGGCTGGATGTGGCTCTGGGCAGCCTGGTCTAGTGGCTGGCGACCCTGCACATAGCAGGGCGCTTGAAGCTAGATGATGATTGTGGTCCTTTTCAACCCAGGCCATTCTATGATTCTATGACTCAGTGATGCAGCTGCCCACAACTGCTTTTCTACTCTGGTTTGGGACCATGGTTTGGGAGAGCTGCATTTTCCTCTCTGGGTGTTGCTAGGTGGTACTTTCAGCCTTCTACGTGCAAGGTGTGGTCAGGATGCACACTCCTGCTCCTTGAGGGCCTAAGCAACACCCACAACTTGCTTACAGCACTGCCTTCTCCTCCCCAGCCACCAGATCTGCAGTTTTGCTATGCTGGACCAATTCAGCTCCACAGCTCGGTTCACCGCTTTGCCACGCTTGCCACTGAATGAATCAATATTGCTTCCTTGCCTACTCCGAATGGCTTTCTGCTTTCCCCATCTGCCAAAGCAAACGCAAGCTGGCTGCTTTCCAAGCAGGTGGGCTGCTCCATGCACCACCACACATAAGATAGTAATTCAGAGTGCACAATTCATTGCTCTGAAGCGTCTGCTGAGAGTCACAGGCACACACGGACAGGCATAGAGCTGTAAGCACCCCACAGCATTACTAGGGTCACTTTTTGGAGAGCAACTGAATAACTCATCCTGACTGCAGGACCACCAAAAGGCACTGCATTGTATGAAGTTCTGGCTGCCATTATAAGAGCCAGAGAAGAAGCAAGGAATGCCTCTGTTGCTAAGAAAATATCCTTGCGTTGTGGTGAAAGCCAGGAGGAGGTGGCAAGAGAACTTCCAGGATGGTCCAGTGATGAGTAGGAAGCTGACAGCTTATAGGAGAGCTTTGGAGAGCTGTGGTTCACTCTTTATGAATCACAGAATCATGGAATCATTCAGGTGGGAAAAGGCCACTAAGATCATCTAGTTCAACCATGAAACAGTGGAATGCTCTTGTGCAATGTAACTTTATTTATTAATGTAGCCCTATTTGGAGCTGGAAGAATAAAATGACAAAAGAAGACAACAGAAATAGAAATGCCTGTAGCTCTCCTTGCTATTTATAGAGCATCTATTGACAACACCAGAGCTACAAAAGAGAAACAATTTTCCCTTGAGGTGAAGGGAAAAAAAATGCAACACTGATAGGAATCAGAATAATCCTGGAGGAGGAAGGAACAGTACCCAGCCAAAGGCAACAAAATCCTCAAATAAAAGACCGAATCTCTCCTGGAAACCTGCAAGTAGGAACAGCCGTACCTCCTGGGAAGCAGGAGATGAACAGCAGCAGTCCTCCAAAATTCCATTTCAGAGGAACTGAAATGCTGCACCTCTTGGGCATTTTGCTTGGAAGAAAGGGGGCAAGAATGGAAGCGCCATTCGGGAAGGTGACACCTCCCAATTATTTGCCTCATTTACTGTGGATTAACAAAAGGAGGGAAGCAAGAAATGAAGTGTTTTAAAATTGAAACCCATTACAAAAAGAGCTGCTCTGAGAAATGGCCTCCGAGGAAATCTTTCAAAGCAAAGCACAGAAAACTAATCAGTAGGAGTAAAAACCCTTGGCGTGCCAGGGAGAGCAGCACGGTTGCACTGCCTCAGGAGGCAGCGGGCACCTGTGGGCTGCTGCTTCAATGAAATGGGAGGCTTTTCTAAACATACACAGGTATGTATATGAGGGCTGTTCCAAAAGTAATACCTCCTGTTTTATTATGTTGGCCCACGATGTCGGCAGCGTATGTTGGTGGGATGGTAGATTTGTACCAGCACAGCATGCAGGCTCTTGTTCATTGCTGGTGAAAATGCATAGCTCATGGTGGTATGTTGAAAAATAGTGTTGTGTAGCTGAGAATTTGCTCTATCAAATAGTGTTACTGCGCTCTTTGTATCTGTTGTAGTTTCCACGGAAATACATAGCAGGCATTACTTTTGGAGCAACCTACGAACTGACAACACTTCGTTTTTAAAGCAGTCAAATGAAAGACTGCAGTTTTTTCCTGCTGCTCTTTTCTTGTGCTAAGGCTTTTGTTAAACTTAACTCCATCCACAACTGGTTTCTACAACTCCATTTTCCAGCAAATTGTTTACCCTTAAGAACACAATCCAACCACGGTCCCAATGGAGTCACTCATGCTACCAAGAGAAGCCACTGCCTGCACTGCCATCTATATTTGCCTGCACAGCACCTCCTGCAGAAGCCACTGCCTGAGCAGCCAGCAGCTCTCTAACACCAAAGATGCGACTGAACGAATTTAACCGTGAGCCAACTTCCTTACTTTTCTCTGTCCCAGGAAGCATTAAGCCATTGTATTCACTTGAATGGAGTATCATCTGAGAAGGATGTGCAACAATACTGATCATTTTTCCCTCCTCTTCCCAAAAAGGACCACACTTCAAAAACTTCGCTTGACAAAGGTTCAGCACTTGTGCTTGAGAGTATTTTTTCCCCTCTCTGCACTAACCTAAATCCCTTTGGACATCCTTCAAATCCATTTGCACTGATACTATCACTGATGTACAACTACACTGCACTTGCTGCACATACACAGAGGGGTTTTGCTTTTCACTGTAAATCAATTTAATCAGCACCATGCCAAATCAGCACAAGATTAAGCTACCTGATCTCCTGCTACCGCCCACCTTAATGATCATGCTCAGAGAGAGCAGCTTCATGTTCTGTCTATCGAGACCAATCTCAGCCTCCCAACTTCCTTTTGTACAGTGTTGTGGTGCTTCCACACAGTGGACAGCGTGGCCACAAGCAGCTTAATTGCACCAGAACTGCAATAATTTCCATACACCCTGACTTCAAATTATGGTCATGGACAGCAGGAATGATGTAGCTGCCTTGCTGTGAGCACAAATGTGCAGTGACTTGGCTAATGAAAGCAAGGTCAGGGAGCACACGAGGAGGACTTTCACTGTCCATTTATTCCTGTTTGATGAGAGGGGCACACAGCAGGACCCCAAGCTACCCTTATCACAGCAAGCATGATGCTCCCAGCCCCTCCCTTGGAGAGCAAATGGCAAAATGATCAAATAAAGCTGTTCTGGTCAAACTGAAATAACAGTAGAGTTTGTTGCCTTTACGTCTATATATCTTTACACTACGTTGCCTATGCTTGCATTGGTGTTCAGCAATGTAGATGCCATAAAGAGTAACCCAAGGCCGCAAGCACAGTAGAGCTCTACAAAAAAACAATCGTCACATTTCATATTTTGGTGCACGGGATGAATACTGCACTTCTCTGCTCCTAACAGCCTATCAGAGTTAGCAAAGACAAATGGCACTCCGAGAAAAAAGACATCGTGTCAGTACTGAGGTATAAACTATCTTCTAGTGGTCTAGCATGTAGCAAATGGTCTTCATTTTAGCAGAGGTGAAAGCCACTCTTTTTAACACACAGTTGGAGTTGGGGAGCGGTCCCTAGGGATACCACAGTGCCATTTTGTACTGCTTTGAAACCATCTGTATTAGACACAAATCACTATTTGGTGTCATTACCATATTTATGCCTACTGGGCCTTTACATTGCTCAAAATAAATTAGAATGCTTATTTTGGAAGTTGGTTCTAACACTTGAAAATGTGGAAAGGGCTTTTTGTTGCTGTAAATGCCTGAAACTTGTGGATTCGCGTCAGCTTCAGTTAAATAGGAAAAAAAAAATCAAGAAAAGCTTCAGAGCAATTTGCAATACTTGAAAATTTGGCTCATACATCTGTCAAAACAAGTGCTTGAGTATGTAGGTCCTGCAAACACTCATTACTGAGCTTCGCACTGCTTTGGACAATTCAATTTTGCAAAGAGTGAGCTCAGCAGTACTTGCACGGTTCCTAATTACCTGTGTTGGAGTCCTTCCATTGCTCCCTGCCCTGGGTGCCACATAAGCACTCGTAGTATTTTTAATATTAGCCCCCACGACTTCATCTGCATCTCAAGCGACTGCTGTAGAACAGAAAAGACATTTTAAAGGTTTCTTGTAGAATTAATTTAAGAAATGAGGTCTTTGTAGGCTCAAAAAAAAAAACCCCTCTTTGCCTTTTACTTTTCAGTCTGCTTTAATTTCCACGTTACCGATGCACTGTGCTCCTGAAATGAAACCCTAAAGAGACTTTTGTAAAACTTCATTAACATTTCCGTCTGCCTGTACCTGTTCATTTCCCAGCAGTTACACAACTGACAAGGCTGACTCTCTCACTGCCGCACTATGCCCCACATTAAGGAGAATGGGACAAAGGCAGCAGGCAGCAGAGTTGTCCCACCCCAACCTGCCTTCAAAGGTCCCTGCTTTTTTCTCTTGGGACCAAACCCATGCGAAGCCATCTCTGGGAGGAAGGAGATGGTGACTTTGAGCTGCTCCTCCTTGTCCTGAGCTTGCCAGGCAGACGTGGGATGAGGCTGTCCTGGGTGCCCGTGGATCTCCGGGCTGCTGAACACACTGATCAGAGATGACTCACTGTCACTCTCACACACATTAAAATGGCTCTGTCAATTTTCTGACTCGAATTATTGCTGTAATTGTTGTATCTCACAGCTGAGGAGCTGCCACCAGTGCTGACTCGATTGCCAAGAGCTGTGTTGGGCTGTTCGTGCCGCCAGGGCTCAGACTGGGGCCCTGGGGGGGCCTCTACCCACCAGAAGTCATTCTCTCCCACCAGGTAAGACAACAAAAGAGAGCTTCCCTCGGCCAAATCTGACAGATCTGCGCTGAAGTTTCTCTCCAGGAATGCTTTGCATATCATGTATTAATAGAGTCTGACGAATGGCTTGAGCTTCTCATCATGGCTAGACAAAGTGTCATGCTGCAGGCACTGCCTAGAAGGGCACTTCAAATAGCTGTGGGTGAGCAAAACAGAAGCTGTGTGGAGAGCTGACATGTTGTACGGTCACTGTGTTCCATTTGTTTATTCTCAGAAAAGTGAAAATAATGGGCATTTGGCTGAAATTTTAGGGAAAAAGAGGCTAAGATCTCAATACTCATTCCCTTCAGTAAATATCCAGCCACACAGAGCAAAGCATAGAGCCAGAACAAGAAACATAAGGTAATTAAGAGCTCCACAGAAGCTTGTAGGGAATCAAAATGTAATCGGACACAAGTTGCATAAACACAAGTTCAACTCTTGCTTCAACAAGCGCTCTCCAGGGCCCCCCACCTCCTCACCACCCACACTCAGCACTGTTCAGCTGCAACCTGACTATGCAACTCTTACCCAAGCTCAACCAGAACTCCTCAGCACCACAACCTCCATGCAGGGAAGGCCCTGTCCACGCACACCATGGAAGCACCACTGTTGTAAAATCACAGTAAATCAAAGCTGCAGCTGGAGAACACCTGGTGGTGTATTTGCAGCACACCTGAGACTCCACAGCACTTCTTAGCAGCCACAGGGCTATGCCTGCTCTCCCCACATCTCTCACCAGATGAACACTGCATCTAGACAATGACATCTCTGCATCCCTGCTTTCCTTCATTTAAATGACCTATTTAAAAAGCATCCAACCCCCTTTCAGTGCCTTTTTTTTATCCTCTAACATGCCATGGCACAATTACAGCTTTAAACATTTACTTGACATTATCTTGCACCTGGCAAATGTATTTTGATACTCCCAAGAAAGTCCCTTGCAGGATTTAGTCATCCACTGGTCCTTGCACAGTTGCAATGGATCCCATTTACCATTTCACAACCATAACTCTCTCCAAGTCAGTCCTGTCAACTCTAAGAGGTTTTTCAATGATTACATTACCAGCTATGAGGTGCAGAAACCAGATTAGTATCTGACTTCCTGCAGAAGTTAAGTCTTTTTTCCTCCATTATGACATCTCAGTTTCTATGTTATTCAAACCCATACAAAGCTTGGCTTTTATTCTTACTGCTGTCACTTTGTATGCAACTTCTCTGCTCATTCTCTTATTGTTAATTAACTATTTTATACTGCAAATTCCCATGTTTAAGATAAGTTACCTTTGTCACAATAGCCCTGTAAGTGAATCATTACAAGTATAACACTTCCATAAATAACACATTACAAGATTTAAAATAAATATATTTTTTTACAGTTATTGCAACACAATCGTCCTACGTGTAATAGTAATTGTGCACCCATGAAATTAAACAGCAGAAAAAAATTAATTTTCAAAGGCTTCATTCTCTGAAAAACTTACTGCATTTAATTCTTTTTGCTCACTGTTTTTCCTTTTTGATCCTAAAATAGAAAGTAGAATACTAAAATAAATAAAAATTACAGCCTCTCGGTAGAGAGCTGAGGTAATGAACAGCAACCAAATTGCACTGAAGGCCAGAGAGGGGGAAAGCAAACACGCCAATGTCTGCCAACAAACCCGTGGCAGGAGAACAATACTGCCAGAAAAGTCTTTGGGAAAACTTCATAGAGTCAACTCCATGACTCTCTCTATAGGAGTTCACAGTTTCCCAGGGACTTGGGTGATGCTCTTCTCCTCAGGGCAGGGACATTACGGTCTGCATAGATCCGTGACCATAATATTGGGAGCTGAGAGATGGGGTGGAGAGGCCGGGAGGATGACACACAATTCATCATCTCTGCTGGCAGCAGCACACCCACACAGGAAGTCAGCATCCTAAAGGGCCTCAAAAGCAACACCAAACACCTTCAGGATTAGAATTAAAAAGCAGGGTCCTGACCATCAATGATCTCTATGCATTTTTAGAACAGAGAGGGCAAAATGTCAAGTGTGGTTCATCGCTAATTGCATCTCCACATCTCTCCCTCCTGAAAGACACAGCAAATGCAATTACGCTTTGATTTGATGTCACTAAGCCTTGTGCAATTAATTCATTTATGCTCTCAAAGAATCCTCTGATAATGGAGAGCTCTGCACAGACCCCTGGGTCCATATCAGCTTGGGCTTACATGTATGAAGGCTACAGCAAGTGTCTGTTTCCATACTCTTCCCTCTGCCTTCTCACAGGTTGCCAGGTCCATAGTTAACAATTCACTGCTCACCTCCTGCTGGTAATGACCCCTTGCTGATGACACATCCGTGATGATTAGCATTAACACAAATGAAGTACAACTTCATTTTGAGCTTTGGTTGGGTGGGTGGTTGGGTGAATGGTTGGATGGGTGGTTGGGTGTGTGGGCCAACTTCATTGTGAGCTTTGGTTGCGTGGGTGGGTTGGGTAGATGGCTGGATGAGTGGGTGAGTGAGTGAGTGGGTGGGTGAGGATATTTCTTCCTCGCACTGAAATTGTTAGAAAAGTCCACACTTCTTTGGCTGACCCAACTTTTCCTTCAGTGCAATGCACTGTAAAACCTCTCCCTGATTTCTCCCAAGTGGCCTTTAAAACACTGTCAATTCATCCCGCTTAGTCAGCACCACACACAGAAAGCTATTAAAGCCTGAGCCCTGAGAACTAATCTCTCACAGGCACTCATGCCCACCCCACAGAGCAGTGACACAACATACAGGAGTTGTTCCAGGCACCACTGCACAGCCAATGTTTAAATTTTCTTCATACCTAAACCAGCAAGATCGTAATTTTATTTTTGGCTCATTCTTTATCACAGGGCTAATAAGGCCTGGTCAGATAAGGCTACTGCAGGCTACCCGAGGCTAAATAACCTAAATACACACCTCCAGCTCACAGCACTGTCACTGCTGCTGGCATATGGAGAGCTTAGATGAAAACAAGAAAATACTGGGTAAAAACTATTCCAGAAACAGCTGAATATTTATGGCTTGTACACAGAAGCCTGACTGGCAAGTGAGTGCTTTAGGTAAGATAAAAGGAGTGACAGAAGAGTAACTTTTATTTGCACAGTGTACGTTTAATGAATGCATCAACATTTGCAGATGATTAGGGCAAACCTAAGCATTCCTGCTGTAATTCTGAAGGGTTTGGACTTTATTTATTCCTTTCTTTTCCCCCCCCCCGTAGTTGCAACTAAATATAATTTTTGGCTTTTGCAAAGGCCTATTTCCATTTATAGCATCCAGATGACAGGCTGGGGACGATATTTTCCTAGCTGAGGCATCTGCCTCCTTGACAAAGGGAGAGATAATCACGTTGGGCGAAACAGGCTCGGCGTCTGTGACAAGCTTAAGATGTCAGAAACGGGAGCACGGCGTCTTGTCCCTCTGGATATTTTGTTTCTTGAGAAATTTAGCCACATCTCACTCAAAACGCAGCCAGCTTGCAGCGCTGCTCTGCTGCCAGCAACAGGGAAAGGGAGGAGGGATGAGGCAGGGGACCGTTCCGTTTCCGAGGCTGCCACAGCTTCTATTTAATTGCTTGCTTATTTATTTAATTACGGCAGCAACAAGAGCGTCTGGTTGAGCTGCCAGCATGCTTTTCCTGAAACAACTCAGTGCACTGAGATTACTTGTGCTGGACTTTCCTCCCTCCCTGCTGGATCTCCACCAAAGCACAGAGCAGCCCTTCTGTGTCCACATCAAGGAGCAGCGAGGTGCCATGGGGGGCTGCAGGAGCGGAGGAGGGCCAGGACACAAGGGACCTGATAGAGACCAAGGCTGGAGAAGCATCTCCAGGTGGATTCAGTTCTCAGATCCGAATGAATGCCCCCAGCGTGCGTCCCGCTAACTCTCAGATCAGCATTGAGCGATGGCACGTCCCCCCCAACACTGATTAAGTCCTGCTTTTTCTATTATAGATCAAACATTCTGGAGCCACGGATCAAATTATGCAGCACTTATTAGGCAGATCAAGGTGCTGCTTTCTCTTCTGAGATGGGCCATTTGCTGCTGCAAAATGCCACCAAGTGAATCTGAGAGTCACATTAACCCGTAAGTGATTGCTTTCTGCATATGGCTGTTGGTATAAATACTCTAACTAACATTCAAAGCATTTCTAAGATCCTGTTTTGTCATGATTTGTGACGTACCATGAGGAAGCTCCACTATTCTGACTCTTCACAAAGTTTTGAGTTAACGAGGCTACGAAAATGCATTTGTTTTCTTTCCAACATTATTTCCCAAGGAACTTTGAAATGAGCCCAGACTCAGAAGGAATGAAAAAATGCCACAGAAAGTTTTGCTGAAACTATAACGTCTTCCTTGAAAGAAACACTACAATTCCAGCTATAGACTAGTACTTACTGCAAGGCTGTATTTACCACGTCCATGCTACCCCAGCAGGCGAAATTCCATCTGAATTCACTGAAGCTGAAGTACAGCCTCCACCCCACCTCCACCTGTCCTATCTCAATGCTAAAGAGCGCAGAACTCCGGACTCCTCACCACTTCTCTCCCAGTATAATCACATTTCTTTTCTGCTGAAGCAGTCCTTCTCCCCGCTCCTGCTTTACGCTGGGACCAACAGCTTGTCCTGCACTATGGATCCTGTGACAGAACAGACTCTCACAACATGTGTCTCCTTCTGACACTGACTTAGCAGCTTCTGCAGGAAGACGGAATGCTTTGCTGAGATTTGAATGATGGGAGAATGCAGCCAAAGTGCTGCTACCACTGAGATTGCTATAAACAATATATATTTTTTTTTATCTCCTTCAGTTCTCAGTTCAACGTATAACAGGTTAAATTGAGTGCCAGTGGTCTACACTCACCAGTTTAATTACAGTCTTGTTAAATCATTATAACTAAAGGAAAAGGTCCAAATCTACTCCTGGAAGCATTTAATTGTGACTCCAGTCCTACCCCATCAGTCCAAGGAGATTTAAGTCTAAAGCTGTACAATTGTAAAGATGAAGATTTGAAATACATTTGAAAAATGTGTCAATCACTTTTCACGCTCCCTTCAACATTCAGCAAAGAATGACAGCAGAACAAACCAGGAGAGGCCTCTGGGGCTTCTAGTCCTTTTCTGTGACATAACTCCATAAGAATCACAGAATCACTAAGGTTGGAAAAAAACCTCTAAGATCATCTAATCCAATCATCCACCCACCACCAACTATTGCCCACTGACCACATCCCTCAGTGCCACATCTCCATGTTCTGTGTACATCTCCAAGGACGGTGACCCCACCAGTCACTGGACAGCTGTGCCAGTGCATCACTGCTCTTCCAGAGAAGTTTTTCCTGATATCCAACCCAAACCTCCCCTGGCACAACTTGACGGCACAACTTCCCTCTCATCCTATCAAGCTGCTCTATTTTCTTTTATCTTATCCATTTGGGTTAGGCCAGTGAACACACTCTCTGTAAAGCATGAGTTATGCACAGCACGAAATCAATGGCATCACCCTCTCTGTGAAACACTGACACCACCGGGTATTAAAACAGAGATCTCCTGGAAATGTACATACATAGAAATGTCAGGAGAAGGCAGGAGGTGTGTAGGGAGGGGTGGTACAAAAGGACAGAAATTCTGCCTGTGTTCCATCTCTCCACTCTCCCTCCCCGTTTTCCTTAGTGCTATTTTTCCTAGTGACTTCATCAATCATAAAGAAAAACAAAACGCACTTCTCCCACCCCACCATATTCCTTCTGCCTAGTGCTGTAGGGGGGTGAGGGGGGAGGGGGAAGGAAAGCTATGCTGAAACCACAGTTCAGACCTGGCTGCCCCTCAACACCATCAGACCCAAGCATGCACCATTCACCCCTCTCACTGCAAGGGGACAGACCCCACCAACACCCACAGGCTGGAAGGAAGCAGTGGCCAGGTCTAAGTCATCAGAGGACTGAGGATCTGGTAGGCACCACAGCATATAATTTAAATGCAGATGCTTCTAGTCCAACTGCTTAAGGTTTAACCCATTAGTTAGGGAAGTCATCTGTTTCCCTTATTGCGCTCAGATCTGCTCCTTGTCATCTGCCAACAATTTCATGATTAAAACTGAGATCATCAAAATATTAAAAAGCTACAATAGGCTTCTCCAGTGCACAGCAAGAAACAGAATCACAGAATCATTATGGTTGGAAGATACCACTAAGATCATCTAGGCCAACTATAGATTTGGTAACCCGTTTCTCAAATACATTTTCATACTGGTTTTGACATAGTTCAACCACTCTGGTGAATGGCAAGTTTTAATAACTATGAGCACACCTCAGCATACAACACAGCCCAGGGTATAACTCAGATGTTAAAAACCTGTGCTGGAGACTCTCTCTCTGGATGTCATGAAAACCCAAAGCAATTACAGAAGCAAATAAATTATTAAGAGAGAAAAGTGACAGCTCTGGGAACTGATGCAGATCCTGGTGTGAATCTCGGTTGTTACTGACATAAAGTTATTGTTCAGCAGGTGGTTGGTAGTGGGTCAGAAATGAGAAGTTGGTCCTGTTTTGAATGCCCCCCCACCCGTCACAGAAGGAAGGAGCAACACAAGTTAGGGGTTTGGTGTCTGTCTGTCCCTTTGTTCTGCTCCAGACAAACAACCAAACCTTCACTCTGGACCAGAGGTTGCCCTCCCAGCACCCATTCTCTCCCAGCTGCCTCAGTGCAGGCTGTGGAGCATTCTCCCCTGGTCCCAAGGAGCTCTGCCTCATCTTTCCCCCCCCCTCCAGCCCCACTCCACAAGCTCCACCCCTGGAAACACAGCCCGGGCGGCAGGCAAATAAAGCAAGCTGTGCACTCACATGTTCTGCCTTAAATTGGTTCCCAGTTCTCACATTGGAGTAAATTTAAAACTTGTAAACTTCTGCTGCCCTTGGCCCTTTTGACATCTACGTATTTTCCTGTTTCTATTTCTATTCCTTAGACTCCTTTTCCTCTCGTGCTGTGCATCTGACACAGGACTTGCCAGAAAGGACATGAGTGGGAGAAGATACCCGACAGGAGATGAATGAAAACTTTCAAATCAAACTTTTTCTTTTTTTTTTAACAGGAAAGTAGAATTTCCAGCCCAAGATTTTTCCTGTATTCAAACTATGACTTTTTTTTCCCTCCTAGTTGAAATCTTTCCAAGAAAACAGACATGAGGTATAAAGGAGACAGAGGAAGAGAGCACTAAAGAGGGGAAGTTTGTGGGTGGTGTTTTCATTCATATACTTGTTTATATAAAACAGTTTCAGGTGGTGTACTGGGGCAAAGTTATCTTTGCTAGCATTCAAGGGTGTAAAAGATGGAGTAATCCAGGAATGCTCTTTGGTTTGGGGTGTTCAGTGCTCCTGAGGTTAACAAGAAGATTATGCTAGAGATTACATCTAAGATGAATCCTTAATACAACACATCAGCTAACAAACATGAGACGAAAGGCCTTCAGATGAGAACAGAAATCTTCATGTCTCCTCTCCTTAATATCAGCAACCTCACTGAATGTACAACATCAACCTAGCTCAAATGCTTTTGGTGTGGAGCTTTTATACCAGAGCCCCAAACAGACAAATGCATTAAATATTATATGTAAAAATTCATACTTGTATATGCATTGGCATGCATATATCCACACATATCTGTGTTATCCCAACCTTATAAGAGAGAGGCCGTGGACCTTAAAAGGAGACTCACAGTGATATGTTCAGAACTGGCACCTGAATGGTTAGGATTGTTCTTTTAACACCTATCTGTCGATACGTGCTTGTTTTATTATTAGAAAGGATCGCCCGCAGACTGAGGTATATTTAAATTCAAATTCTTCTATTTTATGTCATTATACAATATGGCATGCTGCTGTTTGATTTGGTTTCAAGTATTGCAGGCTAACAAACTTCCTTCCAAGCCATTAATTCAGAAATGTAATAAGGCTAGCACAACCGCACTGACTCATTAAAGCAATTTGATGTAAGCTGCACTCGCTAGAGCAGCTACCATCACATTCCTGTGACTGCAGCCTTGTTTTCAGACACCATCAGAGATCACCTGCTGTGCCAAATGCCTCTTCTGTCTCAGGAAAACCTCAGAGAAATAGCGGAATGGAAAACCTTGATCTGTTTGAGCTTTAACATTTGCTCAGTGAAGGAATACTACAACATTTTTGGTTTCTGATTCCATCCAGGAAAAGGTCATTTCACTGGATAAGAAGGGGGACTCTGCAACAACATAAACAGTATTGTGAAGATGGTCATGCAGGACAAATGTTAACGGATAAAACTGATAAATTCTCCCCTGTATCTGTTGGCAAAGATGGTTTAAGATTACAGGAAGGAAAAGGTAGAAAAGACAAATCATGTGTATGCTACCACTGAAATACCAAGAGCCAATCTGTGACCCCGGTGTGCAACCAAGGCCATCTGTCACTATAAAACCAGCAGTGATGAGAGGGCTGCTGCACAGAGGTAGAGAAAAAGTGTTTCTGTGCTTATTGCTACTTAAATAAACCAAGAGAATAGTAGAATCATTAAGGCTGGAAAAGCTCTAAGCTCATCTGGTGCAGCCCCAACCCACCCCCCCCACGCCCATAACCACGTCCCTCAGTGCCACATCCCCATGGTTCTGGAACACCTCCAGGCTTGGTGACCCCAGCACTCCCTGGGCAGCTGTGCCAGTGCAGCAGTGCTCTTTCTGGTAAGAAATTTTTGCTAATATCCAACCTGAACCTCCCCTGGTGTAACTTAAAGCCTTAAAGAAGATGCAAAAGACAAACAAAGGTAGCATTTAGCCTTTAAGCAATGACATTTCCAAGTGTTCAAGTCTTCACGTTTGGAATAATTAAGCCCAGCCACTGAACTAGCTCAGCCCATTCCCAAAGCTGGAGGTGAATCGCAAAATCCCTGAGCAAAACCAACTGTGAGTCTCTTCAATAGGCACATAAATACACAGATGGACTGATGATTTTTCAGCAGTTAAGTTCATAATCTCTCCTTGTCTGCCCATGGTGGAAGAAACCAAAGTGCTGGTAACAATGGGGAACAGCTCAAGGAAATTCTCAACCAGAGAACTCCTCAGCTGCCTCTCAGAGCTTTCCAGCCTCTGTCTCAGTCGCAGACACCAGTACAATCCAGAAAGGAGCAAAGGCCAAAACCTCTCAAGTGCCTCTAGATAATACTCTCAAAATTACTCCTCACCATGAAGATGTGTTGTCTGGGAGACTACCAAATGTTTGCTCTTGTACTCCAACAGATGCACATTCACAGCGCCAGACACCAGTTCTGAAACAACACAGCTTATGCTCTTTTCAGAATGCACCTTCATTTTAATAAGTGCTCTGATGTAGAGATGATTCATTTTTAAACTAAGTTAAAAAAAAAGTTGCTGCTATTTACTGTTAAATTATAGCTTTCATTTCTAAACATTTTCCTGCTCATATCAATTAAAATTGTGACCTCTTTTTGGTTGTTTTCCATCAACTTTCTCTCTCATCAAGAAAATCCATGTAGTTAAGATTAGTTAATGCTTTGTTTTCCTTCTGTACACACAGAGTTGCTACGCATTAAAGCTTCAAAAGAAATAAATCTAGAGAAGGACACTGCAGATACACTATCGTGCATTAACTTAGTAATCCTTTGGTCTTATTTCAGTGAAAAAATTGAAGAACCGCCCCAACCACCACAGCAATTTGTTCTTTTTGGCTGTACAAGAGGAAAAAGGGCCAGGAGTATTTGAGTGCTTTGAAGTTTAGAGTTACCTCCAGCAACATCCAAAGAAGTACACATTAAACTACGCACCGAGATCGTCAACACAACCCATGCATTGTGGCCCCAGCTCTCCAGGAGCACCAATGTAAAGAAAACGCTTTTTCTTTTTTTTTAATCACTACTATTTTTTCCCCCATCTCACACGTCTGTTTTATTTCATCTTCAAGGAAGCGGCATAAACCTGTAACAGCAGCTCCAACCCTTCCAGCTCCCCTCCTGATGCTCCTTCTTCTCCACACCACTGAACACTGAGTTTTGCCCCCCGAACTCAAAAGGTGAAGAAGTTCACTTGTTTAATGGAACAACTCCATTGGACAACTGTCTCTTTCCAACTTCTTCTCTCAATTTCTTACACTCTTAACTCCAACACAACGACCACTTGCCATAGCATTTTAGGAAGTGTCAACATAATTAAGCATTAGACTAAAATTCAGAGGTGGAGAACTGATGGGATGTAGGATGTTTTAATAAAAATAAGCTATAGATAAGCAAACCAGCCTCAACACAGCTGTACAGAAAAACTCCTTATTTGAAGGAGAGCTTTCCCAGCCTACATCATCCTTGAGGGTGAGAGGAGCTTTGGAAAAATGGAACAGTGCATTCCAAGCCCCAGCAGACAATGTGCAATACAGCCATGCCTTCAAACTCACCAGCAGGCAGCTAAACCTGCACAATACAAGCTAGGATCTACTTAAATATTGTCATCGTCAAGTGGATATGTTTTCATCTTGTCCAAGGGCACTTAAGACATGGCAACATTTTGTTTCTAGCTGTAGAAATGTACTCCTATCTGCCATACTTTCCAGTGAGACTGAAGAAATTAGCATTGCTCTGAATTATGTGTTATGGACGGAGTGCCATTAGACTCATGAGAGGTTGATTACAGTGCTACATTCATTAAACCAGTAAGGGAACATATTTTATTTGAACCAAGGCTTCTTTTCAACAGAGAGCACTAAAAGCAAAAGAATAAACTTCTTGTGGCATCTGCAAACATCACTTTTTTAATGGTTTATATATCAAGTTATTGCTTCAAAGCAACCGAGCCACTAAAGCAGTTACAGAAGGAACATCTTAATGTCAGAACACATCATTATGGGGTACAAAGAAAAGGGGCCAAGGTGGCCCCTGGGGAAGGACTGGTCCCAGCACACAGCTTGTGGTGGCTCATAGTTAAGGAAATAACTGGGGTGTGAGGGAAAGACGCAGGCAGAGCCCTGCAGGCACAAGCCAAAGGAGAGCAGGACTGTGGGGGACAAAGCAAGCAGGGGCTTTAGCAACCCAGCAAAGAAAGAGCCCCGCATCTCCTACCTTGGCCAACAGGCTTCCACCTTCTCTCCATCTAACCACTCCCAGACGTGCTGACTCCACAGGAAATAAGACATGACTGCTCTGTTTTTTAAGGTCTGCACCAGGCAACATATTCGTAGTTCACTGGATACAGATTTCCTAATAATCTGCATTGTTCCTGGTAATTTGTAATGAGTTGATGTAAAGCAATTTTTCTTCCTTTCCTCTTAAAAAGAATTAAACGAATATATCTGTGCAGGAATAAAAGCCTCATAAACGGCGGAGCCACATGCCCATGATTAGAATTAAAGGAGCCATCTGTTTCTTTACAGTCATGCACATCTCAGACAAAAAGTACACACACGACATATGTCATTACTTCCACTTTCCTAATAGAAAATATTTGTCATGATTCCCTCCCACAGGAGCGCAGGAAGCTCCACCACCAGCTTGCAGTGCGACAGGAACCCCTCCCACCACCGCTCTGCAAGCAGTGTGTTCAGACAGCCTTTTTCCCATCCTCTTCCTCAGCCAACCCCGCAGCTTTGTTCATGCCTCCGAATCCTTTGCAAACATTTCTGCCAAGATACACAGCCAGGAATCAGCTTGCGGAATTTTACCGTCAACAGCAACTTCACTGTTGAGCTCCACACACATAGCTGTGTCTTACCATTTAAAAGCCAATTTAGGAAATGAAGCTGTTCATTAGATGATGTATTTTTATGTCAGTGTCTTGTAGCTTGCAATTTTTTCCCTTCGCCTACTTCTAAATTGCTCTGACAAAAGCCCATTGATGGAAACGCACCAGGCATACCCAAACTCCTCAGCATCAACTTCAAGGCAGTTACAGGCAATTAATGCAGAAGTTCCCACTCTCCCTCCCTCCCTCCCTGGCAGAAGCCAACAGCGGTGGCTCTGTGCTCTCTCCTTGCTCCTCTTTACACATGCAGCTGGAGATGCGTGAGCTGGAGATCATACATCAAGGCAACACATTTGCAGGATCTACAGGACAACTGAAATAGTACCTTTTCAATCTAACCAACCACCAAAGTCCTGGTCCCTTGCTATGAAACCACCGTATGCTACCCACCAAAGTAGTTCCTGCTGAAGGCAAAATCATGCAGCACCTGTAAGAGCCAGCGATGCTCAGGAAGAGGCCCCCAGCACACTGACACACGTGGGGCATTGGCTCCCCACTCTCCAGCTCCCTCATCCCTGCCAAAACCACTTATTCCTAGACCATAAAAATAAACCAACACAGGAAACCAACAGAACAAAGACAGATGTTATCAAAAAAGCCTCCTGAAAAGATGTAAAATTCTCCTGTCTAAAACATCTCCACCTCTTTCCCTGCCACTGTTTAAACACGGCAGTGTTCACGACTACCCACTGTGCCACTGAGACACTGCAGAAGTATTTCTTCTGAAAAATCAAAGAGTAACTTAATTTAAATTTGTCTGACCTGGGATGTTATCTTCACTCTCAGTTATGGAAAACCTTTAAATAAGAACACCAAAAAATGAAAAAAAGGTAAAAACTGCCTGGTCCCTCTCCAGACACGAATGCTTTTGCTGTATGCTATTTATCAAAAGCTAAGAGAAAACAACTGAAAAAACTACTGGCAGTTCTGCAGTCATGCAAAGGAATATTTCCTTTCCGCATTGTGCTCTCCCATGCAGATAATCATCACAGTGCGTAGACATGCATTTCATTATTCTCAATACACTGTGACCCTGAGATGTTCCGTAAATTCTCCTTGTCAGTTCGGTAGAAAACATTTTCTTCTTCGTGTCTATCTATATTCAGTTTCTGTGACATCTCCTTGCATTATTCTGCAGGCCTGCCCATCCGCCATGCTCAGCCATCCCAACAGAAACACAGAATCACAGAATGTCCCGGGTTGGAAGGGACCATGAAGATCATGAATCTCCACCCCCCTGCCAGGCAGGGCCACCAACCTCCACATTTAATACTAGACCAGGTTGCCCAGGACCCCATCCAACCTGGCCTTGAACACCTCCAGGGACGGGGCATCCACAGCCTCTCTGGGCAGCTGTTCCAGCACCTCACCACTCTCATAGTAAAGAACTTCCCCCTGACATCCAACCTAAATCTTCCCTCCCTCAACTTAAAACCATTTCCCCTTGTCCTGCTGTTATCTGCCCTTTCAAGGAGTTGACTCCCCTCCTGTTTATAGGCTCCCTTTAGGTACTGAAAGGCTGCAATGAGGTCACCTCACAGCCTTCTTTTCTCCAGGCTGAACAAGCCCGGCTCCCTCAGCCTCTCTTTGTAGGGCAGGTGCTCCAGCCCCCTGATCATCTCTGTGGCTCTCCTCTGGATCCTCTCCAACAGCTCTCTGTCCTTCTTGTACTGGGGGCTCCAGACCTGGACACAGCACTCCAGATGGGGCCTCACAAGAGCAGAGTAGAGAGGGACAATCACCTCCCTGTCCCTGCTGGCCACCCCTCTTCTGATGGAGCCCAGGATACCATTTGCTTTCTGAGCTGCAAGAGCACACTGCTGGCTCATGTTAAGTTTTTCATCCATCAGGTCCTTCTCTGCAGGGCTGCTCTCAAGGACTGCTCCTTCCAGTCTGTATAAATGCCTGGGATTCCTCCAGCCCAAGTGCAAAACCTTGCACTTTGCTGTGTTGAACCTCATTAGGTTCACCCAGGCCCATCTTTCAAGTCTGTTGAGGTCCCTCTGAATGGCATCCCTTCCTTCCACCTCTGTGGTATATAGAACGATGAAAGATACTTAGATGGAACAACGAAACAAATCACTTTATCCTTAATTCAAATATTAAGTAAATGCATACTTTTGAAGTTCTGTACAAAAAAAAACCAAAAACATCTGTTTTTGTGAAGCCTTCCAAATGGAAACTTGAATCTTCTCGCTGGGGCTACCATTAAGCATGGGCCTTGTATTCCAGATGCACACTTTCATAGATAATGTGAATCTGAGCAGGAGTACATAGAAACCCTTGTGGCTATTCCTGAGCCAAAAATTTCATTCCTTTTTTTTTTTAATGTTTTTAGTTTGTTTTCATTTCCCCTCCATGCTGCACATATGCTTGCCAAGCAATAGGGTAAACTTATATAAACATCAAGTATATGCTGCTTCTGTCCATGAATCAACATGAAATGAGTTGTTTTAATCCCAGCCCATCAATCACCAGCATTATTGACACGGATACCACCCTCAGCTCTGCTGTGATTCCTGTGGAGCCTGCTAAGTCACAGCAGGAAATTTTGCCAGACAGATTACAGACATGGGAGGCAACACCTCGGAGTCTGGAGGTGTCCTCATCTACTGCTAATCACATATTCTACTGAAGATCATGGGCTAGGACAAATCAGACTGCCTAGGCAAGGGAAAGGAGAAAAAAAATTGCATATCTGACCCATGGGATGAGTGCAGCTTGGTACACAACTGAAACAGAATAGAGAAAGGGAGTGGGATTTGTATACTTTAAATGTCAACCCTCATGCACTGCCTTTTGTTATTATTACTATTGCTATTCACAGACCCCACTTTGCCCGTTGCTGCTGTTATTGAGGAAACTGAGCCAAGAGTCTCCGTCCTCAGAGAGCAGCTCTACAATTGCAAACTTTCAGCACGACATGATGTGGAAACAACATCACCTCGTGTCTGAAACCTACCAAACAAGCATGAAAACCCACACCTGCTACTGTGATTTACATCTTTCACGCCAAACTGGAACATCTGTGCAGACACACCAGGTACACAAGGACACCCTGGAGCTGTGTTCTTTCTCCTGTGCATATGTGCCAGGTTAGGTAACGCTGAGAGGGGGCTGGGATGGGGCATGGAGTACAAACAGCAGTGTTTGGGGTCTGCTTTTTTGGAAAAATGAGAAGAATGCTATATTTAGGGTGAGATTTCAGAGTACAATAAATGAATACACACACGTATTCTTTAAAAACACACACACATATATGTGTGCACGCACGTAACAAACACATTAAGCCTCACAGAACATTGGTTAAGTTCTATGCAACAAACTTTATCACATCCCAAGATTTTAACAAGAATCAGAAATATTTCTACTGGGATATGATTCCCACCCTCTTCCATTCCACAAATACATTCCTCAACAGCTGTGTACATTGACATATTTTTAAGGAATAGCTGAGCTAACAAAGCCTGTGTGATTTGGTTTAGTGGGGAAAAACTGGTGGTAGGTGGACTGTTGGACCAGGTGATCCTTGAGGTCTTTTCCATCCCTGGTGTCTCTATGATTCTATGACAACAAGGTGTAATTGAGATTTATTGACATTTTAGTTTTCCTTAGATGCTATTTTCACTTGTCATACTACCTTGTAATAATGACAGTCTAAAATAGAGTAAGCAGATGAACGCATCCATCCTGAATATCCCTCACCTACACAGGAATACTCCTCTTCAAAACACTTATGAAATTAAAATTAATTGTATACACACTACCAAAAAATAAAATAATAAAAGTGAATGAGACACGAGTAGGAGTGGCTGAGTGGAAAAACTCAACACTTAAACAAAAAAAAAAAGAAACAAAGAATCAGTGAAGTATGTAATGGAAAACATTTTCCAGATTTTAAGCACATCCAGTTCCACCGAGATTGTAGTGCTCAATTCCCTGGGCTCCTTTTCACACTTCGTAACACAGAACGTGTTGTGCCAGCACGGAAGCCCATCAGAACAAAACTCTGTTCTCAGCCCTGTGCGTGCACCGATGCAACAAAGGCACAGTGCTCACTGCTGCTGACCACAGCCAGTTATTCTGCAGTCGAGTTGCTGTAGTTTTTGCAGAGAAATGAGAACAGAGGATTGCAGACTTATTTGCACCACCGTGGCCTCCCAGCAAGGCATATTCCTGTGCTGGCTCTGATTGGCATGCCACTGCCCCTCCCACCTCCCAAATCATTGACACAGACTGCCCAGAGAGGTGTTCCAGAACTGTGGAGCTATGGCACTGAGGGACATGGCTAGTGGGCAATACTGGTGTAGGTAGATAGCTGGACTGGATGATCTTAGAGGTCTTTTCCAGCCTCAATGATTCTATGATATCCTGCTCTGCAGCCCTGCTCCCACGTGTAGAACTTGGAGATGGGTCCTGTTCCAATCCAGTCTGCCCCATAGCTGCCCTATTTCAAAGCAAAGCAAAGCCTCTCAAAGCAAAGCTGCATGTCAAACAAATACACAAGGAACCATTTTCAACATCCATAAACAAATAACTTCCTTTTTTTTTCCCCCGGTGATTGATTCTGCTCCATTTTTACATACTCCCTGATAAAGCAGTTTTACTAGCCAGAAGCCATCCACATCTTGCGTTAATAAATGCCACGTATTAATTTATTTCTATTTATTAAGCCCCTTCTAGCAACAGAAGAGGTTATTTTAAGACTTGGAAGTAAAAGAGCAATCATTCACTCATGGAAGGAAGCATCAGTAAATTGAGATCAGCTCAGGAAACCTGCAGTGTGTCAGTAAGGCTCTTTCTGGATCCTTCCACTGCTTCTTGACTACCAAAGGCGAAGATATGAAGCACAAGCACACGTACGTGCAGCTGTCACTTGCTGCTCATGCAAGTTTTGAAATGCTCTTTTAATGCTCTCCTTACAGCAGGAAGAAATCATCCAATAAGCATAGTTTTTCATCGTAAACCTGAAGCACCTACAACATAAAAGCTTACCAGCTTAGAGCTGCAAAATCATCCAACCTGACTGCAGCTGCTTTAAGGGGACGAGGGGATAATGAACACGTCAGCTTGTTTTATGTGGTGCACAGATTGCTCTCCATTATGTTACCTGGGCGACATAACAAACAGGAGAATTGCAACTTGACAGAAAGTGTATACAATTAAAACTTAAAGCTCAAGAGGGACAGACAGGAGATGCTTGACTAGGAGATGTACTTCAGTGCTATATGGTGCAGCTCTTGTCTCTGTTTCAGCTTGAGGGAAGTACTTGAGCAAAGGCCTCAGTTTGTTTGGAAGATGTCAAGTCATCCACCAATTTTATAGAACAAAATGCATTCTGAATGAACAATTCATTGGAATAACCAACATTCTGCAAAAGAAAGTTGTTTTCTATTATTATAAAGTCCTTTACCAATGTATCTTCCCTATTTGCATGGCAAATTACCAGATCTTTACCAGATCTATCCTAAACTAGCGTTTCTAAAGAGAATCTGAAGAGATGAAAGATGCACAAGTTTTGGCAGTATAAAAACTTCCATGCAAAACTGACCTGGTTCTGGAAAAAGTGAAATGTGATCACAGCGTGATATAACTGCATGAATTTGTCATTACACAGTCATCCCAACGGCATCTGCTTCTCTTTGCCTCATTGACTTGCACAATATAAGAAGCAGAGTGGATTAGATGCTGGTCGTTCAGGAAGGACACCAGCCAACCGTAATCTGTATTTCCAACTTGATTACTTTTGGCACGTTTATGAAAGGTTAAGAATTATACAGAAATTACTGCTAAACAGAAAATAACCATCTTCAAAGATGTATCAGTAACAGAGTTGAAATGCATCTAAAATGTGATTGAAAGAGTGACCTGAAAGCAAACATTGTAAGAGGGCATTTTGTATCAGGACCCTCTGGGATTTTGCACTGGGATTTTTATTATTATTATTATTGTGATTTATCATTTTGGTTTTGCTTGGTGCTTCAACATCTCATTTTTATGCATGAATGTATCACATTCAAGAATAATGTTTGATTCCACTGCTCGTACTGGAAGGGTGTTCCAGGGCATCTTGCTTGCAAATCCATGCAACACACAGAGAACATGGAAAGTACCACAGAGCACCACCACCACTTATCATTAGTTTCACATAAATTTACTCCTTTACTTAGAATTAGACTGATCCTCCATGCAAGCAGACAGTGCTCCTATCTGATCAATAAGTCTGTGCACAAAAAGCAATAGAATTAGGCCAAATATAACTATAAAAGGCTAGGGAAGATTACATTAAATAGGTACTATCATAATTAAGGACAGAAAGACACAATAGCAAAATTCTCTTCCATGACCTACGCTGCTGATGCAAGCACAGGGTGTACCTGTACTGCACTTTGTGATTTAAAAATGGCACCATCAATGGCTTTCACGGATCTTCCTTGATCAAATAAAACTCAGAAAACCTAAATAGCAATGACAGATTTGTAAAGGAAGAGAAATATCTTCACTGCAGCTTGAAGAACAATGTGATGCCAAAACGTGAATAAAAGAAGTTAGGCTACAATGACACATACTTCTGTGACACCGTATTTTGCTCCATGTGATGCAGTAGGGACCCAAAGAAGTTCCCTGCATTGACACCACTTCATGCTTCATGCTCAAATAACCCATTCCAGACCTGCCCATTGCACCATTAAGAAACAGAAAACAATTAATATTCTATCGTGCAACAAAACCCTTCTTATTAAATCTGCATATGGAAACTGCAGTAACTCCAGCTCCTGACAGAATGTGAACAGCAGCCGTGGACTCAAAGTCCCAGTGAAACAGTGCTTTCCAAAACTCCCAATAAGGCTGATATACCTAGACAAATTTCCAATGAGACTTAGGTATATTTTCCTATTATTTTTAATTATTACTTTTGCACAACATGCATTGACTGGGATAACACTGAATACAACCACGTTATGTGCTCTGCAGCAGCAATTGCAGCACTGAGACTCACCATAAATCTTTACTGCAAATACCTTTCTTGTAATACCTGAGATTATCATAAAATATGCATTAAGTTAAAATGTTACACGGGAGATAGTCCTAAAGTTGTTTGCATGCAACACAAGGCATAGACCTAAATCTTTAGGAGCCTTGTAATCTGACAGATGGAAGAGGCAAGAGGAGAATGCTGTTTTCAGTAAGAATTAAAAGCAATTGCACTGGTTTGGAATGAATTTTCCACTTACACTGAAACATCAATCACAGCTCCTACTTTCAAATGATCTTATCATTGTTGATATACTGTTCAGACAACAATTAAAAACAGAAAGGTTGTTTCATTCTTCATGTATAACACTCCTACTGTTTTGGTGTTTTTTCTCTCCACAGACACAGCCATAAGGAGAACTAGATACGTTTTTATCACTACAGACAAATACAAACCTTACACAGAGACTGCCTGCTTTTGTTGTACTACTGGGTAAAACTTATGGCAAAGAAATTGTGATCCAACATCCATCAGGTTGAACTTGCACTTCATTCTCTTAATCAATTAATCCATGCCTTAATTCAAAATGAGAGTTCCCAATCCCATCATTACAGTCTGTGAGCTCTGATGACTGCAGGACATGAGTTCTGAGCTGCCCTGATGAATCCAAATCGATGCATTCAATCGTACATTAACTGGTATCAAAAGATAGTATATGACTTTAAATTGTACAGGCACTGGCTGTTGTGCTCAATATTTTCTTTATTTAAATATATTTAAACAGGAAGCCTTTCCACTGAGCAATGCAGGATATTAGAATGGAACAGAAAGCAAAAACCTGTGTAGTTTTCACATGCTTCACTGAGAAAGTGCCGGAGGTAATGAAGACCCATTGCACAACCCCACCTGACACTGAATGAGAGCCAATGTGAAGAGGGATCTATTTTTAGAGAGATGCTAAAGGTCAGCTAGCTAAGGCCTTTAGTCATGCAATGTCATCCACAAGTTAAGTTTTAAGATGCTTTTGAGCAAGGCATTTGCTGTACTGTAAATGGCAAACTTTTTTTTCAGGGCATTAGATATTTGCAAGTTCACCTTCAGTAAACAGTGCCAGAAGTGCTCTCAGGAAAAAAAAATGGCACAATTACAACTTGGGCAGGAGTTAGAAACTGACTGTACAATATAATGAGAGCCTCTGGAACACTATCATGATCCTGTTCCCAAGGGAGCAGCAAAAACCAAAGAAGGGGTTTTTAGGAAACTATGCAACGTTAAATTCTCATAGAGCCACTGATATTTCACACAGTCTAGGAGGTGCCATAGAACTGGGCAGGGGAGAACATGGGCGATAAAGGTAAAGCAGCAGGTTGTACACAGGCACATACAGAACACCCTTCATCAGGGGGTGGATAAGCCTGGACTTTCATTGCTCTGTGCCCTCTGGGACCACAAGAAAACTAGCCTGCCTTCTGCTCTGGAGGTGGTGTTCTGCATGAGATGTAAATGAAACACCATAAATCTCCAGTGCTCCAACGACTGTTCTGGTCAGCCTTTGGCTGAACAAGGAATGGCTGCAGTCTCACTGTAGCAGTGAATGAGATGAACAGCAAGGAAGGTCACTCCTGCTAAGCAGCTGTGAGCTCACAGCAAAAGGAGCTCGCTGCAGCGCCAGTGCACATTTGTAGAAGCAGGTCCACGAACAACGCAATCAAACGGTGGGGATTGATGTCCTGTTTGAAGTTGCAAAATAAACTTGTGTAGCAAATGTGTAGAGAATCGGAATGTCACAAATTTTGACAGATTTGTAGAAAGGAAGAACAAAGAGCAGAAAAGAGAAAGAAAATAAGAATGAAGCATTAAACTTTGTGGGCTGACACTGCTCACCCAGGAGCCCTACCCAACTGGAACAGTACCAGCACCAGTCAGAAGAGGATCCAAGCCTTTCTCCCTCCTTTCAGGGTACATAAACCTAACAGGAGCAAAATCACAGTCCTTGAGGATGCTCAGTGACTTCAAATGGCAGGAGAAAGGAGGGAAGCTGCTGTTCAGTGGTCTGCATCAAGCAGGAGAACACGTAACACAGGTCGGACAGACCCACAGCCCTACCACTTGCTGTCACGCCTCTAAAGAGCCTATATACCCAACAATAAGGGCTCATTTCACACAGTAACTGTTCTCACAAATTGTTCAGGCTACAAAATGCAGAAAGCGGGACCAATGGACTGCAATGAATCCTTCGTGCTTTCAGTGACACTGGGCAGAAAGGCAATGCTTCGCCTGCATTCTCTTCTCAGCAAGATAAGGATGGACGAGGGAACAAAGAACCTAAAAAGTTTGTTGTGCAGCATTTCTTGCTTCACTGTGATTTATTATTTGGCAATGAATAGGGCACACGAGTCCATGCTAGGTGAAAGAGTGGAGGAACAAGTTACTAGGTTTATTTTTTCTCTCCTATGTTCCCACAAGTTATCACCTTTGGCACACCACACCTTTTGGCACCATACCAGGCTTTGCTGCTCCTTCATCGCACGATGCTCTGTTTCATCAGAAGTGGAGCAGCAATTTCCTCCATAGTTCAGATAGTTCAGCTCACAGACATAAAAACGCTCACCACCATCACAATGATTTACAAAAAGCACCGGTCCTCCGCATCCTCAATACAGACACCGGCCTTCTTGTCTCCACTTTTATGACAGACTGCAAATGAAGTAATGAAGTAGAAATGAAGTAATAAAAAGAAGACAAATCATTCATCTTGGGAAGGTCTGCATTGGACCAATTAAAATAATGTCTTCGGCACACTGTGATAACATATTGTACCTATGGGAAGAGGCTACTTATACAACCAAGTCCTGAAAATGCTATTTTCTCCAATTATATCCCCAAAGATTTCTAGCTCTGGCTAATAAAATATGAAAAAAAATTAAAATATATTAAATATTAGTCTTTGCATTTTTTTTCCCCATAAGCTGTTAAAGGCGATGATAGCCACAGATTTCTGCCTACAGACTGCTCCTCACCCAGGAGGCTCATGCCTGCGATGGGTAAAAGGCCATACCCTGCACTCCCGTTAGCACCGGAGATGCAAAAGCTCCTCTGTAGCTCTCACTTGGTGCTTCCATGGGGCTGGGCAGCTCTCCCTCTGCTCACATCAGGGTCACATCCACCCTCGGCGCATCACCGAGGCCCAAGGGCTCAGGGCTGCATATCTATTTTCAGCATCCCCCATCGCACTATAAAGAACCAAACAACTAACAGAGGATGTAAATCCTCAGCACTGCACTCTCTAAGCCCTCCACACTGCTCCATCCCTTGGCGTGTCCTCAGCAGCAGTTTCCTCCAGAGTTAAATCACAGGCATAAAGCTGCTCACAGCCAGAGTGATTTAGGGAGCCATGATACAAACAGCAGCCTCCATCCCCTCAAGAGGGGGGAAAATTTGGGATGATCTTAGGCAGATGAAAACCAGCACAGTCACTCAGCCCCACAAAGTACCCTGCTGGTCCTATAAACATCCTGTCTGCATTTCAGGGCTGTGATTGCTCCCCAGGTACAGGGATATGGGCATCTGCTGTCCCAGATTTTTCTCTAGATCACGAATTCAGAGATGCTCCCCAGTCTGTGATAATCATGTATCTTCAAATCAATCAAAATCTGGTTTACAACTTTATTATTCTCTCCTCTAGAGCCCTAGTCCAAAACCAGCATCTCTTTCTTCCGCATCTGTTGATTTTCCAACAATTATAACACTATTGTAACATTGGTACCCAGTTACAGCATACCTCTACTCATTACAGTTACATGCCATTTATTGTTTGCACGGACAATGAAACTCCTCATATTCCAAATGAACCCTTCATCAACATCACACGTAGCTGTCTCAGATCTAGCAGAAAAAGCTATAGGTTTTTTATTTGATTTTCTTCTCCTCATTTTTTGGCCATTTCAAAAGTTTACAGCAAAATTCTGTCTCAAAAACAATGAACAAGAGTTGAACATTGGGGAGATTGCGAGCCACGGAAAATCCACTGTGACAGAATGAACTGAAGCGTGATCACACAGGCTATCAGACAAATCTGGATCACTTGGGTGGACTGGCACAGCTTAAAGGGGTTTTTCTTTCATTTATAATTAACCACTTGGCTGTCATATCTCTGTATCCACGGACTCTGGTTGTGAATGTTTACACTGCAATCTCTGTAGAAGACACAGAGACCGTGAGCTAAAAAAGGTGAGAAGGGAAGTTAAATGTGTGCAGCAGAGAGATGCTAAGTTTAGCATCATGAAAGCAGCCAGAGCAGAGGGAGCGCTGCTCACTGCTCCCCAGCAGCCATGGCAGCAGCTCTGGGCTGCCCTGCGTGCCACTGAGTCAACACTGGGAGTGATGGAGCAAGGTGGGGTGTTGGACTGCACATTCTGGGTAATGGTAGACTGTACAAGAATGACATTCTGATAGGAGGAGGTTACGGGGCCAACGATGCTGATCCATCCTAAAAGCCTCAGATGACGCAGGCAGTAACTTGAGATGGACTTCCCTGGCAGTTCTGGAGCTTGTTTTGCTATTAGCAATGCTCAAAATGGAAACTGCATTAAGAAACAGAACAATAAAGTACGGAATTCTTGTTTAAACAAAGAAGAAATGAATTTAAGTACATTAGAAAGAGTCTGCTATTCTTTTTAAAATAGCTGCTTCTGCTGGTAAATTTACTCAAAGCTGTTTTACAGCAAATCAGAGAAGTTTGGGTCGGAAGCCACCTAACCCAAACTCCCATTCATGCAGATGGATCAGGTCACGCAATTCTATACATTCACACATTATATACATTATACACATTCATATACAGGTCCTTGGCTACTCTCAGAGAAAGTCTTTGCACGGGAGGTAAATGCAAGCTCAGTGCATTTATTTCTTTAAAATGATGAAAGCATAGCTGTGAAGAATGAACCTTCCTACGAACCCGGTGAAACATTCCGTGCTTCACAAACAAAGCCTTCAGCAGCACAGCAAGAGCATTTTCATCTCAGACAGCCCTTGAAGAGGACATCCACGTAACCCTGGCTCCTGTGAAGTTGATGGCACACTGTTATCTTCAGTGGCACATCTACTTGTGAACCTCTGATATTTTCAAAAGAGACTTTAATATTTTCACAGAGCACTTCTAAGTGCTTATTACTACAACCAAGGCCAAATGTCTGCAGCAAAACCTTCAGCCTCCCCAAGCAAGACAAGAAGTGACACTCAGCACAGGAGATTCATCTCACTGATGTGATTTCTGTAGGGTGAAATTTGGGGTGACTCTCTGCTACTCCACCACTAGCCACAATGCTGCAAGACAAGAGACTCCATTGGTCCCACTGCTGAGCTGCTTCCTGTCCCCTCCGTACCACCATACAGCTCTGCCCCAGACCACCACTGCCAAGGTTCACTCCCGTCCCCTGGCTTCCTCCCCTGGCAGCTCTCAGGATTTCCCATTTTGCAACAGTTGCCACCACCACCACCCAACCAGTGGGCTGAATATCTGAGCTGCAATAAATGGGTTTAAAGAAAGACTTTCTTCACTGACAACCTGCTTTATTTTTGCCGGCAGGCATGAATCAAAACAGAATCACAGTACCCTCGCATGACTTCAAAGGATACGAACATTTAATTTTTTGCAGCTTTTGCTTCACTGTCCATTGTATTTAAAATACACCCTCAGGCCCCTGAAAGCTCTTTCATCACTTTTTTTTCTTTTTTAATGACAGTACAGAGCGGACGAGATGCATTTCCAGCACAGCTTACCCAGCATGTCCCTGTTCATTTTCCGAGCATGCCCAGCTGGTGGACACGCAGCTCCTCCGCAGCAGGAGGCTGAGCTGGGCCCACCCCATTTCCTTTGCTCTATGGCATAGCTGAGGACTAGAAATCAGATTGAGGATAATGCAATGATGCAAGCGAGGCAATTAGTAAATGACTCAGCATCTGCAGACCAGCAGGCCCACTATTAACCAGCTAAGTACATTATCTTGGCCGAGATCATAGATTTTTTCCCTTAAGCTAATTGTCTGTGTGTAACTTCAGCAACGTGCCATCTCCTACTGCATACATGGGCTCCAGCTCCGCAGGGCACTGAGTGCCCACTGGATGCTGTGGGCAGCCCCAGCCTCCCCGAGCAGAGCAGCATCCTCGGGCTCATGAGTCCCAGTGGAAGACGAAGAGATGCTACTTAACCAACCCAGTAACACTCCCTGTGCCCCCAGATAGCCTTTTGTTCATTAGTCTCTGTTCAAGGGGGAAAAAAATATAGTTTCATTCATGACTGACCCGAACAACAGGCTCTAATGAGCTCTGCCCCTCCCATTCCCTCAAGTCTCCATTCATAGAACCAACGATAGAATAGTCTGAGTTGGATGGGATCCCTACAGGCCATCTAGTCCAACTTCCCTGCAATGAACAGGAATATCATTACTCCACGACTGTTTCACAGTCAGAAGAACAACAGCCAGCCCAGGCAACAGTGCCTGCAGAATGCTGGTCCTCAGCAAGCAAGGACACTACACCAAGACATCCAGCCAATCTCAGCTGCACTTCAGACAAGTAAAAAGTAAGCAATTAGAATCTGTTGTTTGCCTGCCTCACTGTAATTTGAGTCAATATTAATGGTCAGGTGTTTGCATTACATTCTCAGGAGTTTCATTCCAATTATAAAGATAGGAAATACCTGAGCTATGGTCACTAAAGCATCCACAGTGCTTTGGGATGTCAGCACTGGATTTCTGACTTGAGGGATTGAGCAGGCTACTATATCCAAAAACCAACTCTGGTAGTTAAACACTGACCATTTTAACAAAGTGGATCCTGCTTTAGGCAGACAGGATATCAGCCAGAAGGACACATGCAGTTAAAAGGACAGACATTTCCAAGGGCTGCTTTCTTCAGGGAGAAATTAATGTGACACAAAAGAGAAGGTAAGGAGATGTTTCCCAGTGAATGGAGCTCTCCCTCTAGCCTGGCAACCTCACACCCGAGGAAGAAAGGTGTGATCACCCATTAGACAGCATGCTGCATCAGTGTTCTTTCATCTGAACAGCCCTGAGGATGCTGGCAATCCTTGGATGCTCCTGGGTGATACCAAAGGGCCTGGAGGTGCCCTGATTTCAGGCTGTGGCTGCTTGGCTCTCATTTGTGCCCAGGTACCACTGCACTGAGCCCCCGACAGCTCTGCTGGTGCTGGGATGAGGAGCAACATCACAAGAGGTGGAAAAGAACTTGAAAGAGAACTTTGGGCTTTGTATTAAAGCTGTGCAGAATATAATACAACCACCCTGTGAAAATGCTTGAGATCACAGAAAGAACATGTGTATCAGTTTTGGGATGAAAAGCTGACACCTTCGTAACCATCACCAGTTTGAAAAGTATAAACAAATTTCAGTTCAGATCAGCCAAAAAAGCTCCTTAATTTTGATCATATAAAAAAACCACCCCACAAACAAACAAAGATGACCCCCACAACCTGCACAGTTTGTTTCTTTGTTTTAAACAGACCTGATGTAGGAAAACATGTTACGTGCATCTCCTCTTCCTTTGCATTTCAGGTGTGTTGCTACATCCATCTCTTTCATAAGAAATTCAGACTCCTCATCCAGGGCTCCTTTCCCCCACGCTTTATTCAGCACATCAATCACTTGTTTCCTCACGCTATTCCATCTGCTGTTACCTTGAGCCTCTGAGGCAGATGACAGGAGCACTGAGTATTCTGAAATATACTGTTTTGTTCTCTGTAAGCCCCACCCCACTTCCTTAATGCAGCTTTGATTTGGGGGTTCACTTTAATCCTTCATCCCACGACTGTTGCTCAGCTCAAGGCCCCGCAGACCTGCTGCCTCCTGTATAAGAGATGTGTGAGCTTTCAGAAGCAGTTTCAGGGATGCTGTGCAGCTTCTGCAGACTTGCAAGGTGCAAGATGCTTGACCTGCAGCCCTGCAAGTGCCTCCAGCCCAGGCTGGGAAACCACCACTGGCTATACACGATGTTCCCAAAGATTTGTCATTCAACAGTAAAAGATTCCAGTGAGGCTAAACAGCCAATTAGTATTGATCACACAACAATGTTCATTTTGGAATCAGATGAGTTATCTGACCACTTCTGCTCTTCTATTTCCTCTGTGGATTATTTTGATTTCATCTTTGAAAGCACCTCCTGCCCTATTAAGATATTAAACTGCAACAAAGCAGAGCATTGCCCTTTGTCAGTGTTCATTTCACCAGCATCATCCACTTCAGGAGCTCTTATAGATGCCTGAAACCCTCTACCCCAACTTTTGCTTTTGCTATATGAGATCTGTAAGGCAAATGCAGCCCTCCTGCACTTTGGTAGATGCAGCACTATTCAACGGCCTGATTAAGAAAAAGTCAGTTTTACACTGTTTAGTATCAGCAACTCATAAGCATATTTAATTAAGAGCTTGTGAACAGCCCCATTAGAATGAGAAGCAATACAGTTGTGTGTAGCACTGAAAACAAGCTCAGGGTCACAAATGTTCTGAACAATTCATTAATGACCATCAAAGTCATAGTTCAGGATGTTATGATAGATACTGAAGGCAGTATGATATCCCCACTGGTTAAACAGTAAAACCATTTCCCTCCTCTTATACCTCAGAAGCCACCACCCCTACATTTCAGCCCAAGCACCACTGGTGATTTATATTTACTAAAGATGAAAGCCAAGCACAGTCCCACTCCAAGTCTTTTTCAGCCTACGCAAAAGCCAAACTCAGCCTTCCACCAGACCAGCACAGGAAGGCTCTGCCCATCAGCTGTCAACGCAGTTCAGCTTGCAACCATCCTTTGGGCTTTGCTTTCACGTTCTATTGATGTGTACAGATCTAAATCTACCAGTTTTGTCTTTTGTTCTGACTGCTTAATTTGAATATTTGTTATAGAAAATATCACTAGGCTTGGTAGAGGTAAAGCTCTGTGTGCCTGAAAGTGAAGCACGAAAATAGTAAAGCTCTCTGAAAATCTCTGTTAAATGATCTTCTAGAACCGAGTTAAATTTTGTATACGGATATGGAAAGCTCCAAAATAAACTGCAATATAACAAGCAGGCAATTAAAGAAATGAACAGATAAAGGCCAAATGACACAGAGAACCAGCAGCATCCAATCACAGATGCAGGCATAAAGACAATATCCCTTTTTGTGCCACTGATTACATTTGTTATTCAAGTCTGCCCATCACATTACATCTAACCATATAGATCAACTCATGCCAGAAAACAACACAATCTCTTGCAGCTTTTCTTTTGCCTCAGTGTTCAAACCTCAGCCAGAGTCTTCTTTTCTTGGATCAGAAACTTTGAAAGCAATTCCAAGCACTTCTTCTGTCTTAAAAATAAACTTCTCTTTGCCAGATTCTTAGCTCCAAGAGGCCAAATACGAAGATAAACACTACACCAGAGATCCAGCTGATGTACCACCAGCCACAATCACCAGCCTGGCAAGAGCCACCCACGCTCAGCAAGTGGAGATGCCTTCACTTTATAGGTGTGGAAGTTAAGCACAGGCCCTCACTTGACACAAAAATACCATTCATTCACTGCATTATTTATACACTGAATATATAAGCATTTCTTCTCAACCTTTTGTATTTCCAGAGAGCAAGATAATGCTGAGAAAGAAAAAAACTCCACTGTGCATTCCACTTCTTCCAACAGAGAACGTTCTGAGATACAACTTCCTTAATCCAAAGCAGGGCTCTCCCAAGCAGTAATAGGCACCAAAATAACAACTCCTTGCTCCAAATGAATTCTTTATTGAGTTATACAAGAGCGCTTGTAGGCTTAGCTCTCAACTTCCCACATCTAACCTCAGGAAATTCCCACACCAGCCTAACAATAAATTGAGTTCTTTGTCACACTTAATGAAAGAATAGCAACAGAGTTGATTCCTGCCTGCTCAGCCCCTAGCCAACACGAAGCGAAGGGAAATTTGGGGGCATCAGCATTGAAGCCGGATTACACACACTTACTACCGCTGTAACTTTAAGCGGGAGCAGCTGAAAGGTTTATTAAAAAAGGATCACATTGATTGGCTGCAGAGACTTTTGCAGCCTCTGAATATCTCCAGAAAGCGCAAGGAAGAGGTTACCTGAATCCCTGCCTGGCTTCATGCTTCGGGAAAATAAAAAGGACAGGAAAAACTCTATGGCAGCCTCAGCAAAGCAAGACTTTCCTTGCTTATGGAGCAGCAGCACCAACCATTGAGCACAAAGAGCCAGGATCTGTGCACGACTCAAAAATACAGGAATACTTTTTCGTAAGCTGGAAGTTTGGAAAAGAACTGTATTAGGAAATGGCTCTAAATAAACAAGGAAAAAAGTCTGTGAGAAGCTCTAATCCACGTGCCTGTTTGAAATATTACTCACTATGGCTCATCTCAAAGCACTGGCTTTGTAGTTTATCCTCCTCAAATGACTCCCAGATAAAATTAGTCAGGTGATTTGCAGGATATATTGATTAGAGAGGATTTAGCTACATGAAAACATCCAGCTTTATCTTCCAGTGAAAACCAAAGAGAAGAAAAGCCTGTAATTTTAGCCGTATATAAATTAAGTTTTGTTAATGAATGAATGAACTGCAATGAAAATGCTAGATAAGAATTAAAATAATGCACTTTCCTTCTAAACAAAATAATTTAAAAAAGCAATGCAAATAGCACTGTTTTCTCATAACATGGGTATTAGGCTGCGTTTTTGTTTGAACATTCCTGAAAAACCCTGAGACAAGACACTGAGTTTCCTCCTGTGGTTCACAACACTTTCACTGCCCCTACACAGCCTCGATTTCCCTTACATCCCAGAGGACGTGAACTTCCCAAGCTCTCCCCACTCCCACCAAACACTGGTTTCCTCAGGTTATCTTTCGAGCACTCAAAAGCCAAAATGCCCTACCATGCTATGCACAGCCTAAAAATCAGGGAGTCTTCTGAAACAAGGAAAACAGAAATGGGCACCCAGAGCTCCCCAGCTCCCAGTGCTCTTTGCTGGGCTCCAGCTCTGCACGAGACCTGTCCTACTAGATGGGCTACTTTATCCACAGGCTAACGCTTCTTTCTTGTTTCAGATTTTGTGAAGTTATGTATGCTTTTATATGCTACAAAAAATCCACCAATCTGAACATACTGGGTGAGAGCAGCAAGGCTTCCTATAAAGGGGCCAAAGCCCTAACTATATGTAATGGGTCACTATGGTTGTGATGGGTTGATGGCTGGACTACCTGGTCTTAGTGGTTTTTTCCAACCTTAATGATTCTGTGTGTGTAGAACTACACAGGCCTTTACGGAGTTGTCCATAATGCTTGCAAGGAAAGAAAATGTCTAGCTTATTGGATACGATTTAATGCCACATTCCTCACACTGACAAATGCTTGTACTCCCTCAAGCAGTGCCACTGATAGCAAGGCATTCATCAAAATACTTGGTAGTTCACAGTCTGTGCCTCGTAGCATTTAAAAGTATAATTTTGTGTGAAATGACTGTTACTTGAGCCTCCTCCAGAAGTCCTTGAGCACTATTGTGCTTCACAAACTCCTTCGCATCGGACGCTGTTAGACTCAGAAAAGCCACAGAGAGCCTCTAACTCCTGGCCAAGCCACAGGAGGGGAGGCACAAAGGCTGCCCAAAGGTGTGTGTGGCAGCCCCATCCTTGGAGGTGCTCAAGGCCAGGTTGGATGGGGCCCTGGGCAGCCTGATTTGGTGGGGGGCAACCAGCCCATGACAGGGGATTGAGGCTGGATGGGCTTTAAGATCCCTTCCAACCCAACCATTCTATGATCCTATGACTTAATCTAAGGTGTGCTCCAGAAGCCAGCTAGGAACGCCATACAGCAGAGCTCCTAATGCATTTACACACCTGCTAACAGCTCTGAGATGGGTTTGCTCAATCTTAACACACTGCATAAGATATGCCTTCCTAATGGTTGAATAGACTTCATCATGGAGAAAAGGTAAGGAAAAATAGTCAGCCTAACACACTGCTTGTCTAGAAAGGTGCTTCTATCAAGCCATAGTTTGGGTTAAAACGGCCAAGTAGCTTCATGTAGGGAAAAAGAAGGGATTCTGCTCAGCTGATGAAAGAGCACTGGTGTCAGCAGTGCCTTTATCTGCTGCTGGCTGCAGCACTCATCTGCAAAGCAATATCCTGCCTATGCCTGAGCGGATTCGGACTCAAGCATTATTGCCCAGGAAAGCACCACAGCTGCCCTGCACCACGAGGGAAGCGAGGACAGTTCTCAACGTGTCTTCCCAACATTGCTTTATGTCATTAAAACCTTCAGCTGAGCCCAGGCTGACTCCACAGGTCAGCAGCTCAATACTTGCCAGGGAAGCAGGAGAAAGGCATTTAAATTCCCTCAGGCTGAAAAGGGAAATGAGCTGATGAACCGGGGATTGTGGATTTGTGCTCACCCAGGAACTACTGGGACAAAGTGCTACATCCCAGATGTGTTCTGGCTTTATGAATTGTGCTTCTCCAGCAATTAACTCATTTCAAGGAGATAAAAACGCTTCAAAGGGTTTATTTTATTTTTGGTTTGAGTTAAAAATATATACCCTTTTCAGTGAGACACTCTGACAAATTTTCTTTTAGATTTAGAGCGTATCTATTTTGTTTTTTATCTGCTATTTTAGATCAAGTGCAAATCCAAAAAGTAAATGCCATTATGTATTCAGTTCTATGCTAAAGTTCCATTTAAAGTCAAAATGGAAAGTATTAACAGACAATGATGGGGTAGAGTAGTAAAGTGATAGATAAAGTGATTCAAGAAATCTGCTTAGTGGGCTCATTTCTACACCCTTCTGTTGTTTTCACAGCCCTTCCTAAAATTCCCATCATTGGCAAGAAATTTCTCATGGGAACAAATCAATTTCTTGATTGCTGTGTAACATTTCTGTGCAGAGAAAGATGTGAGCTTGTTTTTTACCATACCTGAGCTACAAAGAAGAAATGTATGGGAAGGGAAAACCAACCCAGGTGCCGCCTTGCAGAAGAAGACCTGTAAGAAGCTGAGAACTTTGTGGTTGGAACAGAAGGTAGAAACATAGGTAGAACTGTTTCCCAAGGAGGCGAGTTAATGCTATAAGGTTTGGTTCCAAACTCAGCTGAAACATGTGTCTTCTGTTTAAACTGTTAACAAGCTAATGAAATTCCCACACTGTGACTGACTCTGCAGATAGGCCCAAACTTTAATGCCCATACAGATAGAAGTTCTACTGATGTCAATGAGACTACTTGTGCAAGCAAAGCAAGACACAGGAATCAACAGAATCCCATTCTTCAGCAAAATCACCCATTTTCTCTGTTGTTTTATGTTCAAGGCAGGCTTCCTGTTGTTTTACAAAAGTAAATGTACTAGTCCTTAAAACTGAAAAATCCATTGGGTCCCACATCAAGAGCACTGAAATGCAAATCTGTCTCATTCTGTAAAACTGCTATTTAAAATTTATTAAATTTAAGTCAGCCGGTTTATAACAAATTTTAAAGCTCAATGTAGGCTTTCTGCATATTCAGCAATTAAACTTCCACACTGCACCTGGTAGCTTCTCACCTCGCCTTCATAAAACAAACCCAGTTTTATGGAAGCACAGCATGTGGCATGTAATTACTTCCGAGAAGTCAAGTAAAGCAGTTGGTCTCTCTTTACAGTCCAATAACTTTCAATACTAAAATCACATTAAGGAAACAATTTAAATGAAATGAAAGAACCTGTTTGAGCGCTCATGACTTGTGTTTTTTTTAATTGCTACAGTTGTTCAAATGCAACCCGTGCTCCTTCCACTGTGGCATCTCAGACTGAAAGTACCACCTGATTCCTTCACAGAATCATTTAATTTAATTCCATGTGCTCCAAAGGCATTGAAATCATGATCTTACTTTAATTGAAGGCAACAGGAAACCTAATTTTAATAGCAACTCAGGATTGAAATCATCTTTCCACCAGTATGAAGCTGGTCACCTGGACCGAGGCCTGAGCAGAGGCAGAGCTCGTGTTCCTTGGCCTGGAAAGAAACATTCTGCACACTACTAGCAGACATAACTCAGAGGCTTAGAAAGCCTCTTTGGGTGTCCCACTAGCAGTGCTGTTCTCTGGGTGATATTTCTTTTGGTTGCTGGACAGGCAGTAGAGCATGCCTCAACTACTGGTTGTGACGCTGGGACACACACAGTTTCTCCACAAAGCTTTCCTCTTCAGGCTAAGAAGGCACAGTAGGCCCAAGAAAACTGAAATTCACAAGTTCCCAGCTCATGCAAGAACTTGCCTTCTTCTAAAGGCAATCCCTCTTAAGCGGTAGTTGTTTCTAACCTCCCTTGTTGCATGTGTCAGCTTCTGCATGCATTTGCACACACACTCTTCAAGAAGCCTCTTTTCTTTTTTCTCTCCTCTGAAGCCCACTGATTCACATAAGCAGACTTCCACCCTCCCATTGCTTGTTAAATTAAAAATTTACAAAGTTAAGTCACTCATAGAGGTCCCTCAATGTATTGTTGCAATCCAAACCATCATTAAAATGCAAGAGATGCACCAACTACTTTGTGTAACCACATTATCTCACCAACTCTGTTTTGTTTCCCCTTTCCTGTATTCCCTCTTCTTTTGTCCATCAAAATCCCTCTGTTCTTTTTATCCTGTTAGCAGGGATGGTTACCAGCTGCACCTCTGTACAACATAACCCATTCTGGCTGGCCACTCTCAACAGCCCAGGAGTTGGACTTGATCTCTAGCTGTCTCTCCCAATCCCTACAATTCTGTCATGCTGCGAAAGCAAATTCCTTTCTTTGCCTTTGATAAATTGAGAAAAACATAACACAAAATACAGTCATGAATAATGGAGTTAGAAGAGTTAACTTGCTTTGCCCCAACTCTTGTCTGAATGAGTTTATCTTTAGTCATATGGACAACTCCACCCAACTGAACAGAATTTCAGAAGATCAATATATGTATTCATTATCTGAAAAGATCAGAAGCATAGATATGACTGAAATTGTTAGGACAAATCCTCCCATAGAGGCTTCTGTGGAACTTCACTATGGATGTAAGCTCTCCAGCCTCACCATGCAGACAGGATCTGCAAAGCTCTCATAGATTCAGCACAAGCGTCAAACACAGATGGGCAACCCCAGAGACTAAGCATCAGTTCTTGCCATCAGTGGGCAAGCGTTCAATCACCAAGCATCAGCAGAATAGCTGGTACCGTGCCTTCTTGTAGCACAGGACTAAAGATGGCATAAGTTGAATCACATTAACTGGTATTTGCTCTGGGCTAAGAGTTCATATTATTGACAGCCAATGTGGATCAGTTGATATGAGATAACCCAAAAGCATGTCCAAGTCTATTCTCAAGATAAAATATGCGCAGCACTGATATGGTGAGTTAGCTCTGGGTATTATCAGCATTGCTTGCTTGAAATATATTAACAGCTCTTTTCTTTTCTCCTTTATATATTATGAAGGCTTCAATCCATATTATGAATTATGAGCCTGATTTCGTTCCCAGCAATGTAAATGGCAGACAAATGTGTCTCTGCATTTAATATATTCTTTTCAATGTCATTAGCTTATTAGCGAATATTAAGTTCTGCTGTCACTGGGCAACATTTCACATTATTCTACAAAATGATCTAGCACCTCAGACTAGAGGGCAATGAGTGCTAAGAACAGTCACACCTCCCTTCTCACAAACCAAAGGTGGAACATCACTCTGATGTTACTCCTTCCACCATTCAATCTGCATCCATATTTTGCTCCAGTTCAGGCCCACTGTGGCCCAAGCAACAAAAGCAGGCAGAGCATTGCAGGGGAATGCCTCAAAGGCAAACTTGCATTTTGTAAAATCAACTCAAAAAAAATTAACACACGGTTGTTGTTTTTCATGTGTAAATGCTAAGAAATGGAGCTCCAGTTCTTGTGCAATAATTGCAGTGCCAGGTAACTGAAAGCTGTTGCTTCAGATTCAGAGGTCCTTAAATATCTTCCAGTGATTACAAAGTTCATTTTCAAAGCACTCAGTGTTAGTCCTGAGCACAAACACAGTTTAAGGCAAAAAAAATACGGAGATAAAATCCAGATAACTCAGTATATAGATCAAGGAGAGTAATCTCATCACAGTAAGAAAAGCCACAAAGCACTCAGGGATTTGATGAGCACGAGGAATCAATTGCGCATCAAGTCAATTGCCGTGGTTTATCTTACGTCCTTCTCTTTTGATTTATTGCCATCATTGCCACCAATCTGCATAGATAATAGAACGAGACACCCTCTTAAAGTCTTAATCAGGAATTAAAAAGAAATATACTTCTACATCTCTTTCTGCTCATTGGAAAAGCAAAGACATTAATGTTTAATGTCAGTTTTATTGTAAGGATGGTACCAGCTTGGAAAGAAGCACTTAAGTGGCTCTGTGACATCACCACCAATTTGTAAGTGTAATAGCTGCAAACCAAAGCAAAAACAACAACAAAAGGCAGTCAGCAAATCCTTCAAGCTATAACAGGCTGTAAACACGACTGTTACAAGAGTAAGGGTGAGCTGTGCTTCTGAGCAGCACATTTTTCTTTTTAGTACAGCAAGTACTGATACAACTGCAATATTCTTTCAACGCATTTCCAAACTTCGCCAATTTTTTTTTCGTTGTTGTTGGAAGTGAGATGATTATTCATACTTTCAATGTACTGAAGATGAGTGGGCAGTTTGCTGCTCAGTGAAGCGATTTCTTTGACAGGTACTTGCATCATTTGCAAAAACACCATAAATACGCACAACTGTTTAAAAACAGTAAAGAAACAATGAAAGCCTTGCTGCAAAGAGACAGAGAAAAATATGTTCCAGGAGCAACAGTTCAGACTCAAAACATATGTGGAAGAGGAGAGATGGAGAGGGGGGCTCTAAGCAATCAGCACTGAACCGCCACCTCCGAACAGTGGGATCTGCACCACAACTTGAGCAGATTGGAAGAGAAATATCTGACAAAGCAGCTCAGGCTGCAGACTGACTTCAGCAAGGGTGCTGGGAGCGCATGCTCAACAAGAGCCCGGGAAAGTGAAGCAGGATAAAAGATGATAGTCTGTTTTTCATGGGATGGGAACAAAAATGGGCAAAGTAAGACAGCAGGCAGGACTGGCTGCATGTCAACAGGATGCTGTGCTGGGTAAGGCTCTGGGTCAAGCTGATACGGTTCTGTGAAATCCAGCACCATATACCTTAAAAACAGTGGTTTACCTTGAGGATAAGACCCTATCTAACCAATGCACTGTGTATGAGATCTCATCACAAACTCAGTTTACAGAGGGGCTATAGAGAGAACTTTAATGCCTTTACACTCCCCTTCTTACACAAGTTGCCTTGCTTCTACCCCACAACTCTTGCTTATAAGAACTCTTTTCTTCCATTCTCCTCCCTCCTTTGTTGCTTCTGTAACCCCTTTTCTTGGGACAGAGCAGCACCCAGCCTTAGCCCCACAGTGAAGCAGGGCCAGGGATAATACACTGTGTGTATGAAGAAATGCAGACTGGAGCTCCCAGGACCAATGGCTAAAGGCTCCAAAATTTCCGCTACACTGTGTTTGGACTGTTCAAATCAGGAAGACTGGTTATATAGCTAACTGACATCAGTCCTGATCTGTGAGACTGTATCCTTAGCTTGCTAAATAAGGAAGACATCATCTCTTCCTCAAAGCATTAAGGAGCTTTGCAGGTGTTGCTTCCTTAAACTCTGTCAAAATAATGAAGAATTAAAGTTTGCTAAAAAGCTTCCTCCAAAAAGGCCTATAAATAGGTGAAAGATTAGATCTGCTGCATCTCTCCATGTTAAAAATAACTGCAATATTAAAAATTAAAATTCTCTTAAAAAGAACTGACAGTATTAACAGTTCCAATGCCAAGTTAAAAATTAGGCCCAATCAGCACAGAACAACATTTGGAAGCTCATTTAAAAATGAATGAGACAAAGATTAGCTGCTATAAAATATAGTATCATTTGTATGAAGTGGAAATCAGCTGCCCAGAAAAAACAAATCACTTGTCATTACTGACATACAGCTAACGCAGTGGAGATGGAACAAGAGTATGGCATGGATTTTTAAAATCAAATCAGCCTTAAGTCAATTCCCAAGACAAATCTTTTTACTATAGTAATCTAAGATGCAGCTTTGGTTTGGTTTTGTTATTGATGGAGGTTGTTAAAATATAACCCTCAAAACAGACTTAGGAGTGCTAGATGCTGATTAAAGGATTGGCTTTCTACTAGAAAAATGCTGATGCTCCTTGTATCTCCTACAAAAGAGTTTCAAAGCCTACTAATCAACAAACTGAGCAGCACTGTCATCTGGATCATACTGTTAAAGGAATTTACTTTATCGGCATGAGGATACCCAATGAGCTTCATAGAACTATAGAATCACTAAGGTTGGAAAAGACCTCTGAGATATTTAGTCCAGTTGTCCACCTACCACCAGTACTGCCCATGTCTCTCAGTGCCACATCTCCACGTTCCTTGAGCACCTTGAGGGACAGTGAACCCACCACTCCCTTGGCAGCCTATGCCAGTGTCTGATCACTCAATACTCAACCTTATTTTTGCATAATGAACACCCATTCACCTAACGCTGCCCATTTGTAGCAAGGCCCATGCATTTCTCCAAAAGATCTTCTAAAAGTAAATTGCAGGACAGGGGAGTACATGCATATGTAAAAATATATATATTTAACAGTGAAAGACATAATAACCATAGTTTTGTGGGTTCTTTATAAGCTTAAATTGATAGCAAGCAGTACAATGGCACTGATCGATTTTCTCTCTTTCCTTCCCTTCTCCATCTCTTGACACTACAGCTCACTGCCAGAGATGGGTGGCACCAGAAAGCAATAGTCATATTCATGCCAGCATGCCTGGTTCTGGCTCTTCACGGCATGCTGCTCCTGATGGCTCGCTGCAGGGAATCTGCTTTGTAATTTTAATAGAAAATCCCCTCTTGAAACTAATTTGATAGAGTGGGATCTAAATTGCACTCTGTGTCAAGTAAAATACCTTCAGAATAACGTACTCTGGGTGTAGAAGAAGAACTAATAAATGAGACTTAAGATAAAAAAATTGCACATTATTCAGTGGAGAATGATAGCATTTAGCAAAGATAATTGCACACGTGCACCATAAAATGAGAACTTTAAGAGAATAGTTTAAGTCACAAAATATTTGGATTTGAAGTATTAAAGGTGTATTGCGACGGAGGGTCTATCAGATGAAAAAAAGTAGTTTCCTATTTCCTTCATTGTAAGTTAAGCTATTTAACATGTAGAGCTATGCAGTTCATTTTGTCACCAAAATGACTTTTCCAGGTTGTTTCTGATGTAGCAGCATTCATTCTTTTTGCAGTAACACAGAGCAAACGTCAGACTGAAAATAGAAACCAGTGGTACAAAGATGCCCAGGCCTGTAATTAGTGCAAATGGCACAAGCACAGAAAATGAAGGGAAGATAAATAGCTCAACATCGTCTACAGATGTAGGCAGTGGGGATGGGGAGGTAAGCAACAAAAATATCACCTTCCATTCACCCTTTTATCTCAGACCGACCACAACTGCTCCAGAGAATGAGTAATGGGCTGCTTATGTGTTATCTTAATAGCTTTGTCACCTCCTCTAGTTCAGAAGCAAAAGGTGGTTGAGCAGGATAGGGTTCTGCTTGGTTTGTTTGTTTGCTTGTTGGGGTCTGGGGTGGGTGGGGGTTTTTTGCATGTTTTCTATGCCCAGGCTTTTATTTATCAATGAAAAACAACACAGCTTTTGGACTTAGCTTTTTGCTGCACCTCTTCCTTCCTCAGTAAGACGATCTGGAGATGCTTTGGTGTTTATTTTACTATGCCGGGAATGTCTTAATTGTATCTCTTCAGTGGCAGCTTAGATAAAAATTGACCAGTGCGGTTCTTTGTGCCTCTCTACATGGCACGTTAAGATTTCTTTATCTTTAGGGTGATATATTTGGTAAAAATTATCTGCCCTCTGAGACCACGTTATTACTTCACTATTGAATTCGGACTTGTAAGCCAAGGCTACCTTGCAGCTCCTCTAACAGCCTAAGAAAAAAATGCAGCAGAGGATATTATTTCCAAGAGAATAAACAGGTCATATTTAATATAAATTTAAGGATAATATTTATTTCTATTTATATCAATGGCACCAGCTGCAGCATTCACTCTCATTCAATTACACAAGGTAAACTCTGTACTACAGCGTTCTCGGAACAGTTTGAAGGAAGAGCACATTTCCAAGAACCCTCTCAGTTGTACCTTCCTCCTACTCCTGTCATCAACACGAAAGCATGATGATTAAGGAGGCCCCAGGCTTATCTTTCTATGGAGCTCACTTTTTCTAAACTGATTTTGAGGGGAAAAAAAATTAATTTCCACAGAAAACTGTATGAAGCACATGCCAACACAAAGAAACACCACAAGTGCCCGTACCCATGACCCGACTCACATCTGCTCAGCTGTGAGGCTTTGAGAGATGCGTAGCCAGAGGAGGGAGGGCAAATCTTCCAGACAAAGGTATTTCTCAAGGACTTAATGAATTCTGCAAGTGTAATTATCTTTAATCTGGACACCAAGGCACCCCTCTCACCCCATGAAGTCTTGGTGCTGACATTACAAAAGGAACACGCAAGCCCTCAACTCTCATTACAGCATCATGAGATAACTGACAAATAACAACCTCAAATTAAATCTACTTAAATGAGCTAAAGGGCACTAAGGAACAGGGTAGCTTTGCCCTGTGAGGATAAGCAGAGGCTGCAGCTGATACGGCTGCACTCCACTTGAGTCCTGGCACCTGCAGGACAGGAGCAGCACAAGCTCCCCTAGCAGCAGCCTGGCCATCCCATGGATGCGTTTTCCATGCTAAAGTCTCTGCACTGACCAAGTACTGGAGGCCCTCCATCAGACCATCCAACCCACACCCACATGCCATCACTGCTGTCCTTGGGCAATATTTGGAAAGGAAAGATGGGTAAGGGTGGAACCACTCTTAAATACTCTCTCAGTTCAGGAGCTTCTTCAGCATCAAAGGCCCAGAAGCAGCAAACGCTGCTGTGGGGCAGACACCAGTGTGGACTAAGGATTACAGTCTTGGGCACCACAAAAAGCCTACAAAAATCGAGCCCAGACAACACAATTCTAAACACAATCCCTCAGTTCTGGCAATAAATAAATAAATAAATGAATAAATAAAAACAAGTAAAATGGAAACAGAAGTGCACACTTACAGCTTGAGCAGTGCAGCCTGCCCTTGTTCTGCAGCAAGGCAGCTCTGCCTGCCAGGTTAGGGGATGGATTAGCAGAAGCTTTAAGTTCTTGGTTTTTTGGGCACCACACGCAGCTCAGCTGGCTTTAGGAGGCTGGAGAGCACCTGCTCTGCTCACAGCTCTCCAGTCCTGCAGCTCGTGGATCCCAGCAAGGAGCTGCTGCCCTTCAGCACACACGGCCACGGCTCCTGGGCTCTGTCGGCACCACTCCAGAAGAGCCCGCATGCAGACAGACACTCCACGGCTGGCTAGGATCTGCTATAGGATATTGCAGTCTGGCCAGAAGCATTTATTAAGGAAAACTGCTGTAACAGCACATACACATGTATTTAGATTCTGTTCCAATTTTCCCCTCTTGTTTGCCAGGCACATCGGCATGTTAATGCTGCTCTACCCACAGGGAGATATCCAGCAACTCAGAAGCACAACTACAAGGAATATTCCATTCCAGGTTAGAGATTTCCAAGAAGTTAAAAAATTTCCTATTGATTTTCCTGCTGTAAAACTCTGAGGTCACAGACAAAAGGCAATTTAATGAACAGCTACACTGGCTAACTGAAAAACTCCCCGCCTCGCAGTTCAGTCTCTGGATGTGGCCAAGAGTGGGTACTCAAGGAATGGTCTAAGGACAAAGCGAATGTTCTCTGACACTTCTGAGCTTCCCTCCCAGCACCCAAACAGTCCGAGTCTCATCCCTTCTTCAAAACATTTCAGAAGAATCATAGAAGCACTAAGGTTGGAAGAGTCCAACCATCATCCCATCACCACTGTGCCACTAACCATGTCACTCAGTGTGACATCTCCCTTTTCTTGAACGCCTCCAGGGATGGTGACCCCACCATCTCCCTGGGCAGCCTATGCCAATGCACTGCCACTCTTTTGGAGAAGTTTCTCCTAACATCCAACCCGAACCTCTCCTAGTGCAGCTTGAGATAGGTTTTCCTCCTCCATTCCCACAGATCCAAGCACATGTATCCTTACTTTGTAACTGGGTTTGTGTTAAAATATAGAGCAAATCTGTGCAAGTATCAAGCTTTTGGTTTAGATCACTGTTTCAGTGCTTATCTCCAGCCAAGCAATACTGAGTTTAGGACAAGACCAAAATAAAACGAAGCCCACTCTGTCAGCCAGTCATTCAGCAAGGTTCACAGGCATTTTTTTTTCTTCCTATAGTTATTCTGGAGAAAAGTACCTCAGAATTCTTCATCAGGTATTGCTGAGAGTCCGAAGTAGTTGGCTGACAGCAAGGGCTGCCATTCAGCCAGAGCAGCTACAATGTCTTCAAAGAGCTATCGAGATGCATAGAGAAATTAATTTGTGCAATTTGCAAGAAGAAGCCGCGGACAAATAGCAGCAATTTCCAAATCCACTGGCAGCAGATGCCATGTTTATAAAATTTCCCACACTAATGAGCACTGGTAATACAAAAAGGAAAAACAACAGAAAGGCTTCTGATGGAAGGAACTCTTGAAATACATTTTCATGATCCAAAGTTTCTGTGATCACATCTTGGACTAAAGGTTAGCCTTTAATCTAGATGTCCGGGGCCAGATTTATCCCACTGGTAGATAAAATGGAAACAAATGTTCCCCATCCCAAAATCATTAGCAGAACAGCTCTTTCCTTTGTTTTACATAACAATACTCTGGAAATGAGCTTAAAGTGATATTATCATTCAAGCTTTTGTTGGAGAAGAGCGCTAATGATTCCCAGCCATATCCCAATCACTCACTGCTTCTTAACTTCATTAACAACTCAAGACTCAGCACAGACACAGAAGCCCTACAGATTGAAAAGACGGGCAGCAGAAATAAATACATCAAACCCATTAGGAAGCATCTCACTGCCAAAAGAAAGCTGCCTAGAGATGAGCCATCCGAACACCAGAAGAGGCCGCGTGGCGACAGCACTGGATTGTGACTCATAACCCTATACCCAATTCCAAGTGCTGACAAGACTCCTTGGGGTGACCTTAGGCAAGTCATCCTATCCAGCTCTTGCAGCAGCATGAAAAAGGAAGGATAATAACACACCCGAAGCCTGTCTGAGACAGCAAAAGGGTTGGCTGGTTTTTAGGAGACACTGAAAGGCAATGAAAGGGACCACAGAGTACCTAAGTAGACATCTCAATGTGGTGAGAAGGGGGAAGCTACATTCTAAGCCTCTAAATGGCACATCTAACGGGGTTAAGACTGATTTACCCTGCTTGATTTAAAGCCCTCGAGTACAGTTTCCCGATTCAGAGTTCAGACTAAACTGGCACTGTCCCATCACTTATAGCAATCCCACTGTTCCACATGGATGATTTCAGGTATCTCATCTTTACACAGCTGAGCCAGTCTATTTTTAAACCTTGCTATCTGCAGACAGAGTATTGGTGTAAAACTGATTAGACAATGTCATGAACAGAAAGACAAAGGATTCCTGGCAAAGGAACAGATCAGTACAATGAAAATACACGTGCAACAGCAGAACAGAGAACACAGTGCCATGTCCTCTTTAAGGAATACCATTTTTTAAATCACATTTTAGATTTGACCTTTCCAATGTGCAACAAAAGCAGTGTACAAACACAAGCACAGTTTCAAAAGGATATTTAACCATCAAGTTCAACTGATTTTCCATAAACAATACAGAAGCAAAGTACTAATTGGCCTACTGCAGAAAAATGTTGCGTTTCACAATTCATTGCTCTTCCTGTATATTATCTAGGGGCTTATCCTGACTAATCCAAGAATGCAGAAACCTATCCAAGAAGCCTGCACAAGGCTCCCACAAAAAGCACTAGCTTTCTTGTTAAATCTGGTCTCCTGAGAAAGAGAGATTAGGCGCTTTCACTACCCAGCTATCCCTCCCTCTACTACTCCATTACACCTTATGAAGGTTTCTGCAAATTTTAAGAGGCGGTTGAAGAGGAGATCTTGCAATAAAAATATTGTTTATTAAAGTTCACGACAAACCGAAGACCGGGCATAGATAAGAGATCCAACACAGTGGCCCAATGATGGAAAGGCAGTCGCAACACACTCCCTATCCACTTCAAGAGGAGACACACAGTCACCATGAGCACTGCCTTGGTGACATTCACATAGGACACCCTGAGCTCTTTCTCCCAGACAGACAAGGGAGAGATGCGAAGGTGAAGGACAGCACACAAGTGAGCTTAAGAACAGAGACTCCAAATCTGTGAAAACCCCTCTTTGCCATTTCTGCTCCTTACAGAGCAACTGTCACTTCAAGCACAGAGAAATTATTACCAAAACTTCAGGTTCTGACCATGTTTCCCCTTACTTTCTGGTTGCTTATTAATTTTAAGCAAGTTTTCTATTTACAGGAAAAAAAATAATCTCATTCTTTCAACTCCACTTTAAATTATAATAAACCATTCTCAAAGGCTAAGGAGAATTATTCATGCTATCAGAAGAGAGTCCTACCCACCCAGATAATAGATCCTGGGAATTTTTCAGAGCCCAGACACAAATCACAATGCATCAATGAGCTACAACCAGCCACCTGGAGCACGACCTACCTCGGCACACACGAAGCAAACACACTGGCTGCAAGAGGCATGCCGATACGCTTGGTTGAACATCCAAAAATGTTTCTGAGAGGGCACTTAACCTTGTGTGCACCGCAGGCTGAGAACATGCATCCAGGCATCAGGTCCAGTGACTTAGAGGACACGCAGCAGCACCACTACCTGAGATCAAAATGAGCAAACAAGGCACACGGCTGTTTGCACTACTGCTCGTCTTTGCTCTTTACACAAGGAACCTACCAACATTTGCTGAGCACAGTAAGCAGAAAATGTGCAAAATTCCTGAAATTTGTACCCAACCTGTTTATCCCATTCATTTCCATCACTCAGACAGAAGTTTCTTCTTTAGGGGTTGACCATCAGTGTAGCAACTGCTTGCATGTTAAAATCCATGCACTTTATGGAATGTAATACCCTATGTAGGAGACTCCTCTCCTTTACACCTGCCTGGGTGGCACACATGGAAGAGGATGGGCAGCACAGATGGGCTGCACTGAACCGCCTGCTGCGAGATCCACTGGTCTAACTATAGCAGCTGACTCCTTGGCTAGTTCCACTGATAATAGCTGAGATGACAGTTCTGAAGTCGCCTCTGGGTCTATCACATGGTTATCCAGCTGATGAGCTATCCAAGCTGTCCTAACCTTTGAGATATAACTTTTATTCAATTTGCCTGCCTTCCAGGGGAAATGATGCATTCTCCTTCACTTACCACACCAGTTATTGCACAAGTCCTTCAATAAAAATCTCCCAATGGATCCTTTATGGATAGGTAAAATAAAACATTTCAGCTTGCTTGGTCTGCTTTGTTCTTGGTTCTCACTGGATATTTTTAGGCAATATTTTTGGGAGAAGTTCCATCTGACTGGCCCAGTAATATCTTCTACGTATCAAGACAAATGTTATCTTTAAAGGAACAAAAGGTAAGCAACATATCAGTAAGAAATTCACCAAAATCTGCAATACAAGTCTTCGAAACAGCTGGCATTTATGAGAGATCACCATGAAGACTTCATGAGACTGAATGAAGTTATTTTGTGGATTCCTTTTAGCTGTTTGAGCAGAATTGTTTCCAACCTTCACTTGAGAAGAACTCACATCAAAGCAGTGCTTCCTTTTAAGTCTCCTCTCCACAGGGAGGAAGAATCACACAGAAAAGTCCTGGAGGGAGTCCATGGTAAAGTTTATGTTTATAAACACAACCCCATCTCAAGGTTTTGTTAAGAGTCCCTAAAAGGTGTGAGATTTGGACAGCATTCGTCTATCTTAAATCTTCATATCTTAACAATGCTGAAAAGCAGATCCAACCATTCCGGTAATTTAAGCTGACGTTGTTTTGTTGTTTGTTTGTTTGTTTTGCCTAAAAATAAACAAATGATCATCAAGTTTTTGGGATTTTATTATTTTATTTTATTTTTTGTGGATCAGATCGAGGAGAGAGCATGTGCTCTTCTCCTGAGTATGTCTCTGACAACCTGGTTTGTGCCTTGTGAGCCAGATCCAGCTCAGGAACCTGGGACTGATTGCCTTTCCCAACGCTCCAATGAGGAGGCTTGCTCAAAGCTTTTATCTTCTGTAGGATCAACTTTAGAATGAGACGTCCCATCTCAAGAAGTAGCTCATGAAAAATCCACTGTCATTTCTAACCGAGGTCTTCCAAAACTTGTAACGATATTCATCTTATTTCTTGTATGTATTACTCTAGATGCCAAGCTGAGTTTCACCATCTCCTAACTCTGCCTGTTCATAAATGCTCTTTTTATCTCCTGAAATACTGAGAATCCACTTGCTTTTATGTAACTTCTCTAGAATAAGAGAAGAAACGAGATGTAGGCTGCCCTTCCTTGCCCTCAATTCAAGAACAACATGGATGGGGCATCTGTAACACACATATGGACCAACCTCTGCATCTGACATTGTGACTTCTGACTCAGCAGACAAGAATATCTCTGAATAGACAGATGGCATCTAATATAGTACATTATTAACAGGGATTTAATGACCAGAATAAGTAATTATATGCCAGAAGCTTGTTTCAATCAGGCTAAATAGTGGCAAACCAGGCAAAGCATTCTGCTGTTAATGTAAAGGGGCAGTGCTATTTACAATGCTTTGTTAAGTCTTTACCCTAGGCAAGGAAGAACCAACTTCAGAAAATAAGCAGAGGGCAGCACCATGGATGGATGGGAAGCAGAAGGCAGATGGAAAAAGAGAGACCACACATCCTTCAGGAAGGACAGTACGTACTGGGAAAGTTCAATCATGTGTCAAGACTGGTTGAAGTCTTCCAAACATGCATCCAGCACTCCGGATCTTCAGAGCTTGATTTCAGAGCCAGTTACTCCTCTGAATTGCCAGATAAATCCACATCTTGATATGTATGTTCCATATATGACATTTTACATCTCTGAAGCACAATTCATGAATTAATTCCAACGATAGCCAGTAATCTACAAAAAATGCAATTACCCCCAAAATAAAAAATGTAGAACTACTATAAGGAATGGTTATTATCTTCACTGGGGCATAACGCCAAGCCAAGTCTACCACTGGAAGGTTGCTGTGGATCTGTATTCAATGTTTATTTTGGTGGACCATCAATTTCCATGTGCATTATTTACTTTCCTGAAAATAACTTAAAACACCTTATCTATTCTTTATAATACAAGTAATAAGAATGACAGAAAAGCAGGATCTGTATCCCCCAAAACACACTAATTTATGCTTCCACAAGGCATGCCTGCGCTCAATTTGAAAACCACTAAACCAGACCAACAACCCTGTGATTACCTCTGCTCAGCCTCTCCAGCAAAATAAGCAACAATGAAGGTATGCTGTTCTCAATAAAGAATGCTATGGATCCAATATTTCAAAGAGATGATGCTTCATCTTGCACAGCGCTTTGTTCTCCTCCTCTAGCTGCAGTATTTAGCCTATCAGACGACCATCTCTATGACCACTACCACACTGTCTCTTCCTTGGGTACTGCCCAGATGGGCACACACTGCACTCCCCTAACCACTAGTAGCTTCAGTACCTTTCTAATGCAACTGAACACAGGGGAAATGACAAAGAAACTCAACAGCAAAAGACAAGTAAAAATGTGTGTCATTTGTTGTCAAGAAAAGATATCGTTTTCACTCCTGCACTTCTATTTTTTGCATTGCTGAAGCACAAAATGCTCTCTGAAAGGTTACTTACAAAGTATGCTAAGACTCTGTGTCACATGAGATGGCTCAAGCTGTTGGATGACTTACTGTGATTGTGCTAATTATCTCTAACTAATTATTGCAATCTCATGTTCAAAGTCTGTAGCAATAGGCAGAACCTGTGTTCCCCCCCCACAACCCCCCACAGAAAAAAAAAACAGACAAACAAAAAGAGCTAGGAGAGCCACAGACAATAAAAAATAGAGTCAAATTTACCCCTGTCCATCACTTGACATGATTTTTCAGAACAGCTTGGGGGAATAAGAACTTCTGCTCTGCCCATTGAGGGTCAGTAAATTGGTACTTCAAGGACAAGGAAATGACCTGGAGAATACTCCACCTACACGCTTCATCACCTTAGAAGTAAGGAGCACTTTGGAAGATCACCAGTGGATCAAGGACGACTGTAGGCTCCATAGCTGGACAGGGCAGTGCAGAACAGCAGAAATCAGTTCCTGTCCCAGTGGTGTTGCAGGGGACTAGCAGCCCCGGGCTGGGCTGAAATGAGGTTCTGGGGAGATGAGGATGGTATCCGAGACACACATCCCTTTCAATTAAGTGCACGATGCATGGGGAGGGAAGGCTGCACTCCCTCTGCAGGCAGCATCTTTCAGAAGTCATGCTCAGCAACACAGCTCTGCAGTGCTGCAAACCTCCTGGTGGATAAACAGTTCTCGGGACATTTTTCTTGCCCAGAGTTGTGGAGGGAGGCTGTGCATTCATGTGAGGGCACATCATGAATGCAAAGCTGCCATGTTCTTCCCTTTCAAAAATCAGATGATCAGCTGTGGCTTTAATCCTGCCAAACTTAACCAAATATAGCACAAAATTACACAGAGCCATAGTAACTGCACTCCCACCATTGTTCTGATTTAAAAGAGGAGTTTGATTACATTAGGTAAATATTTGTCCTTATGTAATAGCTCCCTCCAACCTTCTAAAAATTTGCAGTCTCCTAGAATTTAACTGAAGAGGGTGCTTTTATATGTCAGGGCTCTGCACCAAAATCAAGTACTCTATTATACTGTATTAAACTGTGAGTAATGTTATTACAAGCAATAATAGTTATCTCGACAATTATGTAGTTGCAGATGCAGTTTTCCTATTAAATCTAGAAGCTTTAAGCAAGTCCTGAGGCAATAAGAATTGCAACATCACCTCTGATGAGCTAAATAGCAGTTATTTATTCACAGATTGTTAAATTCTTATGGCCTGGAGACTTCAAGGAAGAAAGCAACAAAGAATTGACTCCGCATCCAAATACTGGCTTATTCTTCGTGTTGATATAATTATGAAGTTTCAGTCATTGCAAAGCTGTTCACACTGCTTTCTCAACCACATGCATTGCAAAATGTATGCTAACTGCAGTTTTTCCATTACAAAACTAGCTGGTGAAGTCACTGTTCTATTTCCAGCTCAGCGCTGGCACTGTGCAGATGCTCGCTGCTTAGTAAATAGAGATCTTTATATATATATATATACACATACATACATATATATATATATACACACACACATACACATATATTTTTTTTTCTAAACCTGCCGAATAAAAAGCTTGAGGCTTTCAATATCTTTTCTTCCAAGTCATTTTAAATAAGGTAATGAAATAAATGAATAATGAAGAGCAAATGGAGTTTTGTGTGATGACTCAACACGCCAGGAAAACACTGAATTCTTGACTACGTGTTCCATTGTAATACACAGGAACATCCACACAGAAAAGCTTTCACCTTTTAAAATAGGTGCTATTACTAGCCTAGGCAGCATTAATCAACATCCCTATCACTTACGGTAATTACATTCTTCCCAGTATTCATACATAGAGGGAAGGCATTTAAGATCTTAACTTCAGGCTTGGAAACTAAGGAAGCAAGCAAGCTCATCTGCCTTATGCCTTTTCCCTTGACAAGGAGAGCTAGAGTCTTACCTTCTGCAATCAGCCTCTGTGATGGAGAAAGTTACAGCCCCATGCAAACTTGTCAGCACATTTTCCTATGAGTACTTGTTCAAATCAATCATTTAATTTGCTCTGGCTGCATTCATGCTTTCTGTGGATCTTTGGCATAAGGTGACTGGCATAAACAGTAGTTCAACAAGCCTGTTGATAGAGCTTGTAAAAGTACAACACAAACTCATGCAAGAATACAGCCCTCATATGATGTTTGCACCTTACCTAACCCTACAGCAGAACCAGCTTCACTGGTGCTTTGCTCAGTGACTCCATCTCCCTAACATCATTCTAGCAAAAAGCCCGCTGCCCTCCGCCAGAATTGGGACCAAGGATGAAAATACTTGAAGTCACACGGGAGGTGCACATACAGACTTCATGGACGTGCTGTAAGAAAAATGATATGAGGAGGTACATCTGGAAGGTAAGAATAGATCATTGCAGTGCCAAAAATACTTTGAAAATAGAGCATGCTTGTTCTATCCCTTTTTGCTGCCAAGAGGAATTGGAGGCACAGGACCTGAGGCAGCAGGGACAGGTGTTTCCTCCAAAAGTAGAACGCATTCTTTTGGCCACCTATACAACATGGCTGGCCAATGGATTTAAATCCAAGTGCGGGATCCTTCCAACAGCCACATTCAGTCACTGGCAAGCTTCACTGCGAGTTGTGCAGATGCTTTTGGTATGATCAGATGAAAAGCTGCTGCCTGAGCTGCTGCTTGCAGCTCCTTTTTCTTCCTAAAATGTGTATTATTTAAAACTACCTGGAAGAGTTACAAGTGATTCTAACCAACTCTTTCAGCACACAATAACACGTGACTGCAAGGAGATGATAAATATATTTTCTTACAGCTGAGTACTTTGAGTCCAACATTTAAGTGTTGGTATAAAAATATGTGAAACCAAATTGTATGACAGAGCTTGCTTTGTCAAAACACAAATGTCTCATAAAATATGCTGTCTAGCATCACAAGTAGTAGGTGATATTTCTCAGGCAAACTTTTCCCGTGACAATTATCTATTAAAATTCACAAAAAATAATCACAAAATTTAGTTATAAGACCTTAACTAACTGCAGCTTTTGGTTCTCTTGTAAACCCTCCCGGTAAGATTACGACAAACAAGACAAATCTCTATAGGAACCCTTCCTTACTTCATTGCAATACTTACTGTTTTGCCAAGTCTGTAGTTTCCACAAGACATAACCCTGCCCTGTCAGAAAGCTTCTAACCAGCTTGTACCCTTAACACGCTTTGCCTCTGAAGAAGCAAACAAGATGAATGTTTCTCATTAGAATCATGGTATCATTAAGGTTAGAAAAGACCACTAAAATCATATAGTCCAACTGTCTACCTACCACCAATACTGCCCACTAACCATGACCCTCAGTGCCACATCTCCACGTTCCTTGAACACCTCCAGGGATGGTGACCCCCTGGGCAGCCTCTGCCAGTGCATCACCACTCTTTTGGAGAAGTTTTTCCTAATATCCAACCTAAAGCTCCTCTGGCAGCACAATGCATACGTAGCTTCTCTCTACTGGCTATTCAAAACTCCCCTTCGCTCATCTGAATTGCCAACTGAAGAACTACAGCAGCAGGTTGAACTCTAGTCATGAGTTCTGATGTTCAAATTCAGTTAAAATGAATTATTAATCTGCTGAAATAAAATTGAATAAAAGTTATACAGCAATATTTCTCGCTGGCCCTACAGGCTGCACTGTCTTACATTATAAAAATACATAAAATATTTAAAGTGACCATGTCTACACAATTACACATAATTCAGTTGAGAGGAATATACTACTAAGTGAAATGAATCATGTTGGCTCTTGTGTCTGTGCGGGACTAATATCAAATATAATTAAAATATTTCATTCTTTTCCTAGGAGAAATTACTAGGCTGAATGCATTTAAACAACACCAGTTACTCAACACAGTTGTTTCGTCGCAACTCTATGCAGACTGCAAACCATAAGGTAGGATCTCAGGCAAGCACTCGGACATCTAAAAGTACACGCTGCATGATATTCAAAATGCCCAGTCTGTGCTGTAGCCCTGACGTGGTGCTGGGTGATGCGGGTATGCTGGCATGCACCTTCAAACCAAGGCAGTTTGAAGGCTTTGCACTGAAGTCCTCGGAGGAGCTCAATCCAGACAAGTGTATTCAGAGACATGGAGAGCTTTGATTTCACTGTAAATCACATCAAACAACCTCACTGACTTGATGTCCTGTGTATTTAACATCAACGTTTCAAAGATTTCTATTTTTTGTATGACAGCAAAGAGCAATAGACTGGGTTTCCCTTCCCTAACTTACCCCACTTCCTGGGACAATGCGTCCTTCATCAAACTAAGGATGAGATCAAAGTGAGGCCATTATGAACATGGCTTACCCTAACACACAGTACTTCACAACAAGAGCAGCCATCCACAGTCATTTACCTTGGATCAACTGATGTACAGAACTGGTGTCGATGTCAGTTCTTTCCAATCTTAGTCTTACCCTCAAGACCCTAATCTCTGCAAGATCAAGCCCATAGATTGTATTGGTGTACAACCAGTTGAGAGAAACAAGCCAAATCATATGCTATCTGATAAGCAGAGCATTATAAAAATTCAGAAAGCAATATGAGTAATTTCATCTCCCACTAAGAACATGTGAACGTGCACAAGAGACAGTTGTTCCATGAGATCATTTGAGACTCAGATCTGAATCACTATCTAAGTGCTAGAGTTAAGATTTTTCACATCTTCTTACAATTATTTTCTCAGCTATAATTCTGCAGGTGCATACACAGTGGCAGGATAAAGTTTTTATTTCATGAAACTTCCATTATTCTGCCTTTAGTAGAAAGGCTTTGATGTCTCAAGAGACATATAAAGTCTACTATATTGAACCAAAACACAAGGTACATTTTCTATTACTGCAGAAATCAAAGAATCATTTTATCACTTTCTTATGCCATACTATAACATGAATGCTGTACCCCACAACATCTTGCTCTCCATATTAGAAAGATATGGATCTGATGGGTGGACTATTCAATGGATGAAGAACTGGCTGCAGGATCAAGTACAGAGAGTGGTGGTCAATGGCTCAATGTCTGCATGGACATTGGAGACAAGTGGTGTTCCACAGGGGTCAGTATGGGGCCAATACTCTTTAATATCTTCATCAGTGATGCTGACAGTGGGGCTGAGTGCAAGTTTGACGATGACCCCAAGCTGTGGGGTGCAGTGATACACCAGATGGATGGGATGCCGTCCAGAGGGACCTAGACAGGCTTGAGCAGTGGGCCCAGGTGAACCTCATGAGGTTTAACAAATCCAAATGCAAGATCTTGCACCTGGGTCAAGGCAACCCTCAGTACCAATGCAAGCTGGGGGATGAAAGGACTAATTGTAGCCCTGCTGAAAAAGACCTGGGTGTAATAGTGGATGAGAAGCTGGACATGAGCCAGCAATGTGCCCTCACAGCCCAGAAAGCCGACCGTATTCTGGGCTGCATCAACAGAAGCATGGCCAGCAGGGCAAAGGAGATGATCCTCCCCCTCTACTCTGCACTGGTGAGGCCTCACCTGGAGTACTGCGTCGAGATGTGAAGTCCTCAGTATAAGAGAGACACGGATCTGTTGGAGCACGTCCAAAGCAGGGCCACAAAAATGATCCATGGAATGGAACACCTCCCCTACGAGAACAGGCTGAGAGAGCTAGGGCTGTGCAGCCTGGAGAAGAGAAGGCTCCAAGGTGACTGGATAGCAGCCTTCAGTATCTAAAGGGGAGCTACAGGAAAGTAGGGGACAGACTGTTTAGCAAGACCTGTTTAGCAAGGCCCTGGGCAACCTGATCTAGCTGTGCATGTACCTTGCAGGGAGTTGGTCTAGGAGACCTTTAAAGGTCCCTTCCCACTCTAGGGATTCCATGATTCTCTGAAAATAGCTAAGAAATGAAACCACTCAAAACACCTATATGTGCGCACACACACACACACACACTGTCACACAGTCTCAGCAATCCACTGTCCACTGAAGAAGGCCAAGCATCATTCTTTAATTGCAGCCTGAGAGAATAAGGTAGCTTCTCATTTCTTCCTACGGTTTAAGACCTCTGGTCTCCTTTGAACCCTGCTCAATTTGGAATTTTCATTTCTGTAGGAAAACATTCAGGAGCTACCGTTGCCAGGCTCCTCTCAAAGAGTCCAAGGTGCCAAGCCCAGAAGATCTGGAAGTTAGCAAATGCTGTTGTATAACCAGGAAAAACAAGATCCTAGGGTAGCAGGATACAAATCGTTTAGCCCACCATGGGATAACACCAACACTGTGAGTGCCACCTGCAAAACATTTGCTAGTTTGTACTGAGAACATTTTGCAGGTGTTACCTGCTCTCTGCATGAGACACGGCTTGGCAAGCCAGTCTGCGTGAGCTGACACCTCCAGATGGCTTTGCAGCAGCCAAAAAGGCAGAAGACAAAGCTCCATGCAGGAATAAAAAGGATCCAGCCTCTCTGAATGTAGAGGAAGGCAGTCCTAAGGACTTGGAGCTGCTGAATTCTAACAGGACACTGATGCTGCAACTCAAACACCAGCATGGCCAACCACAGGAAACAGTCTTTGTCCTTTCTGTTGTACTCTCGTAACACCTTATTCATCACTCAGTTCTATTTTAGTGACCTCTACACAGCCTAAGCAGGCAGCAGGAGGCTTACCCAGTGCTGCTCTAAGAGCTTCCAGGCTCCACATAAGCTGATTAACCAGACATGGTGACACGTCCTGCCCTGCCATCATGTGTGCAGAGACTAAAAAGCAGCCAGGGGGTGCCCTTGGCATCTTACTAATTTCTCTCATCATTCTTTACAAAGGCTAAATGAATACCAAGACAGTAAAACCCACTGTCCTGTAGGTCAGGGAACTGTTGTGTTCTGCATCTTTGCCTTTTGGCTGCTCAATTGCTTTTGCCCAGAGAATTATGTGGTAGACACTATGTTCTCCTTGCTGACTGATGCAAGCACGTACTGCAATCCTGTATGCCACTCTTTGCTTGTCCAACAAGGGGCAGCTGCTGCTCACTGGCTTTCCTAGAAAAGCAGGTGGCTGTAGTGCTTCAGCATCTATCATATTAGCAGGCCACAGCAGTATAAACAGAAGAAAAAAAGTTGACCAGATAGAGTTTATATATACTGTAGCCCACAGCGTACTTGGGCTTGCTAGCACTGTTCAAGCACAACTTCATCATGGCCCAAAAAAGTGCTGTTTTAGTAGATGTTGTCCATGAGAATTCGAGATGTATTCCAAACAAAACTGCAGACATGTACAATATTAAAAATTCTTTCATCAAGAGTGTGAAACAGTCTCAGAAAGAGATGACACGTTACAGACTGTGACTGTAAGAAAGCAGAAATCATTTCGCAGTTCAGCATGACTCCAGCTGTTTAGCATACTAGCAATAAATAACACAAAGTAGCAATGGCTTCATGAAGATAAGGGAGCAGCTGAAGGTAGACATGCTGAAGAATGAGGAAAGTCATGCTTTGGATTCGGGAAGGAAATGAGAATCGAGTTGCAAGCAGCGCAGGGGGCATGTAAGGAGATGGTGTGCTACGATGAATGATTGGGATTGACCAGATGGAGAGCAAAGCAAGGACTAAACCAAGGACTTGGCCATCAGATGCCCCACTACCCTGCCAGCTGTGGATCCCAGGGTGGGAACGGCACAATCAGAACACCAACAGCTGCACCCCTGGTGAAGGCCTTAGGGACTACATGTGAGTATGGGTGAATGCAAAATGAGGTCTGCTAAGAAAAGATTAATAATCCAGCAAATATTTACTCCCTGTAACACGGCAAGTTTTCACAGGCTAAATACAATCAGACTAAGGTTTCTGGGAGATTACTGACAACAGGGCCTTGCACTTTCCTCCAGGCAACATCTTGCTCTTATGAAAATATCTACTTTACTTTGTATACCATGAGGATAGGAAATGAAAGGTAAGGACTCAATCTGGCAGATTCTTCCACCTGTGAATGCTTCTCCCTCTCAAGGGAAGCTCCCTTGCTACTGAGGTAACTGCTGATGTAGCAACAGCTTTGTGGAACTGGGTCCAAATACGTCAAACCAGAGTGGAAGTACACACAATGCACAGAATGGTGTGGGTTGGTCCCTTCCAACACCATACCATGGGCACGGACACCTCTCAGCAGCTCAGGCTGCCCAGGGACCCATCCAAACTGGCATTGAACACCTCCAGGGATACTTCCTGGCTCTCTATTTTGTAGAACAAGGATGGTTCAGCTGTATGTGTACGGGTTGACAGAAGGTTGAGAGAGAAGGCAAAAATTTTCAGTAAAATCGCTGGTGGAGTTTGTCCTTTATTAAAACTGGAAGGATATTTATAGAATAAAGTTTCACTTCAAGCCCTGTCACATACTATATAACTCAGGAAGTGTCAAAAGTACAGCAGCAAAACTGATACGAATTAAAATCATCTTTTGAACAATCTGATGCCTGGCAAAATAGAAAAGGACAGGATGAGCAATGATATCCTTGGAACTGAAACAAGGAGAACAGCATTTTAATCCATCTCTATAAAGCTTATCTTCCATTTAGGTTATCTGGGGAAGAAGCTGACACATCTGACTGTAAGGCACAGACGACTCAGCCACTGATGGAACTGCAGCTTACAAAACAAAATGGTATTTTGCTTACCACTGTTTTGCATCATCAGGCAAGCCACACGTGTGACTTGCATAGCAGTCTGCTATGCACGTATACCTGCAAGCGTAACCCCACCCCTCATTCTGTTAAAGGAAAGTTTGCATTTGCATTGAAATTCATTTTTCAAACATGAGAATATGCAAGAAATGCAAGAGTATGAAGTACAAGGAAATTTGTGAATTTGACAGAATATCCAGACAATCTCTGCTATTTCTGTGCATGTATGTTCAGCAGACACAGAGACACTTAACCCTGACATGAGCAGAACAAGGAAACACAAGTAGTTTGCTTGTTCTTAGACTGCTCCAAGTTACACCCTATGCCAGAGACTTTAAAGGGAATATGCCCATTAGGAATCAGAGCAGAGGGTGTGAGCAGAGGACAATTTCCAGAAGCAGCAGGGAAAGTGTCAGTTTGTCCATGTGAGATTCTGCAGGTCTTTTTAAATAAAAGATTTCAAAAAGAAGAGAAAAGAAGAAAAAATATATAAAATGAAACAAAATACAACCACATACTTTTCCAGCAAGAAAGAAAACACAATTTCAGCACGGCAAGTTTTACCCACATTTTACTGCTGTGGGGGAATGGAGTCAAACTGTTTCTTGCTACATTAGAATATTTATTTTCCGACAGCTGCAAGATGCTTTGGATTGAATCAACTCACACTATCACACTGCTCTTTCTTATCTTATCAGCGCATTACTAACAGCAGCCGTTCCAGCTGCCATTATTTCAGCTGCTCTCGGCACCTCACCTGTCACAGCACACATACCCTTCCCTCTGAGCACATCACACAGACTTACCCCATCTGATGTGTAAAATAATATTTCCTCTCATCCCAAGTATTGAAACAAAACATTTCTATTTCAGGACATATTTTTTTAATCAATTTTTTTTAAAATATCCTCCATCTGTTTTCTACACAATGGAATCTCACCCCACTTACAGCCGTGTCCTGAGCTTGCTTTCAGGTGATGCCTGAAATTGCCACCCAAGGACCATGAGAAATAGGTGCTGCATGAAAAGCAGGCATTGCTCCATGGCTGCCCTCACCTACACCCTGAGCTCTACGTCTTCCAAACCTTAGCTCTTAATATAGGATGAAAGCAGACAGCTGAAGTGTCAGAACTCAGCTACCAGCCCTGGCTCCATGCAGATTACTTTCCCTGGAACATGGAAGAGGATTCCCCAAACCTGCAAACAATATGAGCAGCAGACCACCATGCACCCAATGACCATCAACTGCCATAGTAAACACGAGAAAGTAAATTTCAGATAGGAGCTCAGGTAGGGATACTCTGACTTGCGGGCTCACTGCAGTCCCTAGAAGAAGCAGGATAAAAACGCTTTTGAAAGATAAACTAATCTCAGTTTATTACAAATATTACGAGTGCTCAATATTTCCTTGGAGGCTTCTGACGAAATTTCTTGAATTTCATTTTGTGTTGCAAGAAAAGGAAAATTGTTGACACATCTTCAAAAAAAAAAAAAAAATCTGTTATTGTATTGTTTTAGTTTTATTTTGCTATCTGTTATGCAGAGTACAAAAAGAACACAATTAAAGATTTACTCTTCAAAACCAAGTTTCCACCTTTCTTTCCCACAGATCCAGTGGGGGGAGGAGGAAGAAAGAGGGGGTAAAAAAAAAAGACTCACATAAATAATGAAAGCAATGCTCAAAGCCTGCAAATTTCACACACAGCTTTTGAAGTTATTTTTTACTTCTTTATATTTTGGGTGGTTTTTTTTTTTACCTGCTGTTTTTTCTTCTTCGGTAGCTTGACAAGCTCTTTTTAAAAAAGGTTTTAAGAAGGCTGAGGAGAAGGCAATTCAAGAAGTTTGCACCGATCTTGTCCAAATAGAAGAAAGATTCTTTTTGTTGCCTATGCGAACTGCAATCCTTTGAACAAAAGGCGCTCCAACAGCGCGATGCCAAATCTCTTCTCAGCTGAGAGCTTACACAATGCATGCCCCATCCACAACAACACAAGTGTAATGGGGTCGGGGGAGAGAATTAAACCACTCTCCTCCTTGGGCCAAGCTCATCATATAGAAATAACCATTCTGCCATTTATTTGAGGAGCAAGACAGAGTTCTGTCTGCATAGAGCTCACGTTCTTGGAGCTTGCGGTATTATCCACCTGCCACCAGAGAATGCTCTGAATGGGCACTTCTCACATTCAAATGCATTTATGAAGTAGACTGAATACAGAACCATACACGTTTTCTTTTTCTTGCTTCTAGTTCTTCAGCAGAAAACAGAAATAACAGTTTACAAACATCCGTTTACTAGCAGTCTGCCTCTGCAGTCTCCCATTGTAAAGAACATGGAAATTAAAGGTTTGAAAACTGTATCTTTTCCAAGCTGGTTCCTTTAGGTCATCGATATCTTTGGAGAAAATTCCCTTACACCGATGAAGTAGAGTGATATGGTAGAAATGCTGTTCTGAGTTAATTCGAGATTACCGCATAGGGCCAGGCTGCAGAAACGCATTCCTCATGATGAAACAGAATTAATGCAAGGCATATGTTAATTTGAACAGCAGAAAAGGACACAACTGACCGTGGTAACTTCTGGGAAACTCCTCACACCAAGAAAATCCAGAAAAACAGGTAGGGAAGTAATTCAGGTATGTGGAATACCCCATCCCTCAGCCCTCACAGCCAGGCTGCCAAGGCAGCCTTCACTTCAGCAGGAGCTTTCCCACTTCCTGACACGAAATGCTTGCATCTCCCTCACACAGTAGTAGCACAGGGTCATCTCTAAGGAAAAAACTGACAGTCAGCAAACTCACCTAAGAGCCTCCATGAAACAGCAGTGTCACGAGTGGTTTCTAAATCAGAACAGAGGTAACGCTGCAGCTGATGGTGTGGCGCATACCTACAACTTTCCAGATTACTGACACGAAGCTGCTATTCACACTGATGCCTCCCTCAAGCAATCAAGTCTCATGTTTTTTCAGACGCATGGCATAAATCCCAAGTAGCACTTCCTTGTAGCAGTCACAACTGCGAGCACAAAATCTTTTTTCAGCCTCTGATTTACACTACAGCATCACTGTGAAATGCCTTCTGCACTTCTGGGATATGCGAGAGGAAGTTTGCTTTTCTTTTATTTCTTTAAATACCAGATAAAAGAGCACCGGAGACATGTTACACACAGATAAACAAACACAGGTCCACCCCTGCAGCCCAAGAGGTCCTAAGACGTAAAACACAAGATACAAAACATGTATCCTATCGCCAGTTAGTGATGTTCGATCACTACCTTTCAAGTAAGTCCCATGAGTAATAAGCAGTAATTCAGCAGAAACCAACGCAATGTCTGAGATAACCATTACTCATTTTTTTGCCCTTTTATGTTGTCATCGTCATGAAAGCTCTGAGCTCAGTTTATCCTTCAGATGTGCGAGTAGCCACACTGGAAGAGACAAACAAGCATTTGAAATGTAACAGCAAATTTTGTTTCAAATTGCAGCCTCCATCTCCCATCTTTCTTTCTTTCAACATGATTCTGAGTTTCAACTCATTCCCACAGCCACACCTCTGTCCTTTGTGGCATTTGCACTGGAAGACAGAAGACCAGCTCTTACCACAATGTTTGATCCTATTTGCACTTTTCAGATTGGTTCTTCACTTGAGCAAGTTCCATCCCAAAGAACACCAGGCACAAGCCCTGCAGCCATCCACCTTGGAGGCACGTATCTTCCACAAGCATAACCAACCAGTGCTGCAGCACTCCTCTGCACTCCCAACCAATTGGGAAGGAAAATACAAAGTGCCCTTCGCTGGAAGGGCACATGACACTATAGATGCTGATTTATCACAATTAACTGCTGACTACATTAGTTGAGCTCTAGAATGTGCCTACTTAAGCTGCCCACCAAGCTGCCTGAGGGCCCAGGAATTGGATACCTACCTACATGAAGTTAAGCAGAAAAGCAATACAGCCAAACACACAACATTCACCAACATCTTCCTGTGTCACAGAGACACTCATTCATCACCGTGTTTGAAAGATCCCATTCCTAAGCTGGAACTTGCAGGTAGTGATGGAAGTTTTCTAGGGTATAAAGGAAGAAAGGAGCTGCTTCGTCTTATATGCTCAAACACCCCCTGAGAATACTTTAGGAGCCAAAGGGGGCTGAAAGGAATAGGAAGAAGAGAAGGAAGACAGCTACAACATGGGCTGTGCTCCTCCCCACAGTTTTCCCAGATACAAAACAGGCCAGCATGGATCCAAATTTAATCTTCCAGTAAAATGGTGCTCTGGGAAAAGTATTCATGAACTTCCCATGGTTACAAAGCTTGAGCGACCAGCAGAGAATTTACATTTGTCATATTTAAAGGTTTACCTGCCTCTGAGTGGAGCCTGCAGCTCCACAAGCTGCTCCCCTATGCCAGAGACAGAAACCAGTGGACCAGCTGTGAGCAACAGATCCGACATGGCTCTCCAGCTTTTATGAAGCTGCTGATGGACCTCCACATTGGCAAAATCCTATACCTCTTTGACAAAGGGTAAACATCCACCAGATTCTCTTCCCGGATAGGAAAGAGCAAGGAAACCAGTGGTATTTCCATAACCTGATAACCTCAAGCAATTCTAGGGTTAAATCCCATCCAAATATCCTGGAAATCACGAGAGCTTTTACATTTATTAAACTGCCTTTCACATCCACATCAGGCACTGGACCAACTTCTCCTTTTAATTACAGGTTCTACACTGCTTTAATAGGAAAACCGAACAGTCAGATCACAGGACGAGACATTGCAGCATGTTGATCCAGTTCTGTGCATTGGCAAGAGCAGCATTCAAAATTCTATCAACATCAAATGTAATGAATGAAATAAAGACGCGATGCATTCTATCCTTCCATTTCCACAGAAACCTCATGATGAATTCGCTGGAGATTAAAACAGCACGATCAATTTGATTTGTCTTTTAATTAAACACCTGAAGTCATAGCAGTTAAAAACTATGTCCGTATCCCTCTGAGTGGTGGTAGCAGAGACAGCCCAGGGTCCACGCATCCAACTATGTTGGATACTGTTACTGAAATACACAACCAATTTCTTGGGAAGCACAGGAGAAGAAAAGCAGGAGTTAACACAGCAGACTGCTCTGAAGGCAGACATTTATTCCAGGCTGCTTCTGCGTACATAAAACAGGCACGCTAGAGAAGGCTTTTATTTGGTTAACATGCTAAAGAGTGGATGCTTCTATTATTCAAGATTTTGCAACGCTAATCCTGCAAGAACGGCTGGACTGGAGCTATTTATCATCTGGCACTCTACACTTTGTTTCCATAGAAGGAAATGAAAAAGGCCAGGAAGGTTCAGCCAATTTGTCTTTTAATACTCTTTATTGGCTCATTAATGATTTATTCTTCTTAACACTCTGCCCTAGATCCTAAATTCACAATAGCTCAATGTAGATGAAAGATTTCAAATCTCCATCTCTCCTCCCTCCTCTCTTCTGGTTCCCGAGCCTCCATAAAAAATATCCACTGCTGCTCAGCACACTGCCCACTGAATCACACACACATACATATCTTTGGAAGATTAAGTGGTGAATAAAGACAAAACGAGCAAAGAGCATGACACAACTCAGTCCTAAAGAGCCACAAACAGCCAAGGACCCACTCAGCAATAAGAGCTGCCCCTGTTTAGCACCAAGTCTACAACTTATTTACATCTTGTGCTGAACTACTGCAGTACTGCAGCACTCAACTGTTCCCAGTTATCAGATTTTTTTTTTTTGAAGGAACATGGATTTATTTCTTCAGTATATCATTAAAAGAGGAAAATAGTACTGTTCACGATCAGAAATCAAAGATAAGCCTTAGAAATGCCATCTAACAGTAATATTGTTCATTTATTTTTTTCTTTTGGACTAATAAAAGCTACAGCCCTGATCGCGGTGGTATCTGCAAGTCCCACAGCAATCTAATAACAGTACATTCGTCAACACAGTGTCCTATATGCTATAATATGCACAAGAATATTCTATACAGATTCTTCAAGGATTTCAGATAATCTTTTCAGAGCCTTTCCTGAAGCTATAAAACAATCAGGTGAATAGAATGGGAACCTGAGCCTTTTCCTACCCCAAGTTATCAACAAGCATTCGGCGGCCAATTCATGTACCCATTTGCATCTCATTTCTGTTTACAGACGAAGAAGCAAATAACAATATTTACAATGTGGTTGGAGATCTCTGGAGAAACGATGCTCAGTATTTTTACTACACACTGCTACTTGCTATTACAGTTCAAAGTAGAGCTGACCGCGTTTCAGCAATCCTGGATGAAAATAATAATATAAATACCCATCTTATTGCTACGTTCTTTAAGTAGACCTACAAAAATCAAGCCATGAGATTAGCTGGGTGAACTAATAGCAGCATATCATTAAATAATCATATCGTATGGAACAGTGCTTACCATGGAGAGAGAAGTGGAGCAGTGGGTGTAAGCCTGTTTGAGCAATACCACCTGCTGACACACTTTTGTTGTATGGCACATTTTCTTTCACACAGCTGCAGAGCGACACTACACCGTTGATTCAGCAAATACGGGATTAGGAATCAGAAAGTAGAGAACTGGGATAAAGGCTGATTTATAACAGATGAATACATTAGCACATAACTAATTTACTCAAATTGGTTGATATGACAGCACTTTAAAACAGCTTTTAGCAGGGGGTATTAATGAAGTTAATCTGCAATTAAAATCACAGGTGCATCAAGTTTTAAGTCTCCTGGATAACAGGGCTGGAAGTCACCTCCCTGCTGGTTACCTCCTCTAGAGGGCTGTCCCTGCAGCATGCTCAGTGGCCAGCATGGAGACAACACCACGCCACAACTACAGTGAGAAACAGGATCTCTCCAGAACCCCGGTGCTAACAAGGATGTCTGTTAGAAACTCAGGAGGGAAGTCAGGGCCTTCACTGAAAAAATAACCTGGATTATCCTCCCTGTAATGGCCTGCTAAACAGGATGTGGGCAGCAGCAGCCTGCATTGTCCTCCCAATGCTGTGGGAGTTTCAAGGAAGACTTTGGTCACTACGACTGTCAATCCAAGTGCTCCCAGAAAACGGTGTTTAAAATTAGATTTGTTAGAAGGAGGCAGTGCAGACCTGTGCCTGCTGGTAACCTCCGCTTTGTGATGATCCTGATTATTTTGCTGTTAGCTCTGTATTCTGCAACAGACACAAGGCTGCTAAAAAGACTTTACTAAACAACAGGCAAACTTAATCAAAGACCATTACCATCAGTACCTATAATTACCCAATTTGAAACTTAGCTTTTTACAGAGAGGGAATTCATGGGGATGAAAGGATTCATTCCTGTAGTAGGTTCTTTTTTGCAAACAACTACACTGAACAGCCTTAGATTTGGAGAAGTTCCCATATAGATTGGAAAGGACAACATCAAATCCATAGCATTTTACACATCTCGTTTCCTACCATCAGCAACCTTTACATCTCCAATACATGCAGAATCTTCTGTGTACACGCATTTACTTAAAGGTACACAAGACAAAAACGTAGCTCTACAATTCATCTCAAGTGAGGAGAATCTATATAAGCAATGCAACGTTCATCTCTACCCACACATCTGTGTATCACTAATTAAAACACTACTTTATCAATACTGCTAAAAACACACTTCTCCATGATGATGGAGCTGTGACCTTATGTTACTAAGGATGAGCAGTCTCAGGTCACATTTTTCTTTCCATTCTCAGCTATACAAACAGCGACTTTCAAGGCTGAGCATGGCAAACTAAAATAAAACCTCCTAGCATCCATAAATATTCCAAGTACTACCTTCTATTACTTTTCAAAGAGTAGCAGATAATCATTTCTTTAAGATTATGGGTTATTAAAAGCAGATTTTCCCAAAACTGATTAACCGTGTTCTGCTTGCATCTTATACTACTCCATTAGGCAACTGTTTTTTCTTTGAAAAAACTATATATATATACATATATACACACACACATATACAGCTCTCCTTTTCACAAGAAATATATTTAACAACTATGTCAAGGCCTTGACATAGAATCACAGAACCATTAAGGTTGGAAAATGCCTCTAAGATATCTAGTCCAACCACCAACCCATGCTCACCATGCCCATAGCCACGTCCCTCAGTGCCACAACTACCCTCCTCTTGAACACCTCTGGGAAAGGTGACTCCCCCACCTCCCAGGGCAGCCTGTACCAGTGCATTCCACTCTTTCTGATAAGAACTTTTTCCCAGCACCCAACCTGGACCTTCCCCAGGTTCAACTTAGGCCATTGCCTCTTGTCCTACATGCTCTCCTTGCTTCCTGTACCTTAATTCCCCCAACATCTTCATACCTAATAGGGATGCCAAGATTTATTATACGTTGTTGAGGCCATGTACCATTTCTGAAAGACCTTTTGTAATTTTTTTTTGTTTTTTATGTGACAGGATTTTGTCATTTTTTCCAGTATTGAAAGGATTTTCAAGAGCATCTACTACTTTAACTTTTACTAAGCATTCCAAGGGCATGAAAATTCAGCTCTTCCCTGCAAGTTGCTTCTTCAGGCCTTTCTACGGAGCAGTTTAGCCCTTGGAAAGCAATGCCAGCAGAAGATCCCAGTCACAGGAAAGCTTCAACTTGCTCTGAAGTGGTTTAAGTGCCACAGCTGCATTCCTGCCTGCTCCCGGTTATACACACGGAAGTCCCAAAGGCCCCACCTGAACAAAAAACTCTGTGCCCTATGCTATTTTAAGCAAGTGCAGAGTACAGTTGAGTTCAGAGAACCTACTCGCATGCTGAGCTGGGCTTATCCTTAAATATTTACCTGAACCAGTGGCAGCTCCTACCTCACCTCACCGAGCCCTTGGCTCTCCATCAGAAGGTGCTCATAGAAACAGAGGGACAATGATGCTCACACAATTTCAAAAAATTAAAGAGAAACCTATCCTGGCTTTGTTTGGATCCATTATCTGCTTTCCTTATATTATTCTGAGGAGCTGAGAATTCACCCAAGATAAATAGCTGATAATAATCTGATACCTCCATGTGACCTCCCCTTTGCAATTTGCATTGGCTTTGAGTTTCCAGATGAAGATATCTAACGAAATAGTGATGGGATTAATTTTAGCCTCCTCCTGAAGACAACTCGCTGTTTCCAGAATAAGGCTGTAATACTTGACAGAGCAGAATATTCCCTTGCCAACATCATCTGCTTCATGTTTCACAGGGATGAAATAAAGTGCACAAAAAGGGTTCCAAGCCAAGAAGTGCTGTGAACTTAGGGAGCAGAGAAATAATTAAAAATAGCATCATTCTTCCCACTCTGCAAATCAGGATATGCAGTCTGCATCTACAGGGCAGCGCACAGCTGAACACAGTGGCGTCTCTTAAATGAGACATTCACTGAAGCTTGTCAAAAGATGCTACACACAGTTTTGGTGTGTTGATAGAAGACATTTCTCAAGGTTTCGCTTCCAAGTACCTGCAGTCACAGGCTAACTGCAGGAAGGTGCATCTTCACAAGGGACATAGGCATTTGTGCAGCCATAGCCTTGCATCCTTCCACCCAAAGCACTGCACGCTGCCCTTGCAGAGCAGCACAGCAGGCAATTAATTTTAGCATCTACTCCACAGGAGAGTTAACACAGCGTCAGGACTGTATTATCTTGATTCTTCACAGAGATGTCTGACAAGAACAGCATCAGAGAAAGCAGAGAAGCTTTTCTGCTTCTCCAGAACATAAAGGAGCCCAGTTCCACCCCCTCATACACAGCAACCCCTGACCAGGCTTCACTTTGAGTTGCAGTCATGCAGCTTTGAAAAATGAGCTCATGCTTCAATAACTTTGTGTCCTTGTCAGCCAAGATACTATCAGGTGTGCCTGTAAAGAGATTTTTTGGGCTATTGTGAATGCCAAAAATATTCTTCAACGTTAGCATGGTCATACTACTCTAACAACTTAATGAAAAGCAGAGGGAAAGGAGTGACAAATACTGAGAGGCAAGGTTGCTGAGAACAGGTGTGATGGGGAAAAGGACATGTTTGAGAGCATCCAAATTACTCTAGGAAGGAGGAGACTGAAAACTGAATTCTGGAACTGCCGTGAAGCTGAGACGAATGGGTTCGGTGCATCCAAAGCCCACAGCTCAAGGGAACAAGTACAAGCTGTGGGAGCAGAAGTGAAGCTGCTCATGCTTCACTGATACAGCAACCCAATCCTCTCCTGCCTTCTAGAAGCCAACCCACCAGGGAAGCTCTTGCAACTTTTGCTCTCCGCCCCAGAAATAGCAATCAATTTATTTGTCTAATTCTCACTCAGAAAATGGCAGTCTCTATTTCCACGTGCGCACTGCCTTGGGCATTCTGTGTCAGAAGAGTGTAGTTTTATATATTTTGTGGGGATTTCAAACTGTTGGATTGCCCAGTAAAAGGTATTAACTTGCAGAATGCGTGGAAAGCCAAGACATATTTGCTGTGCATATCACAAATATTTACAAGCAAATAAATTCAAGGCTGCACATATATCTGTCCAGAAAATCCCAGGAAAAATATACTAAGTGTTGTCTGAAAAAATATCACGTTCTAATACTTGGATATTAATAAATGAGTGATATATTTTGTGTGAACCGCACTGTAAATGAATTAAAGTGGAAGTTAATGCACACTGTAGCAATATTATAGTAGCGGGGGGGGGTGGAAGTAGATCATCTCTGAGGTCCTTTCCAATTCATCAAGCCATTTCTTGATTGTTACCTGGACTTTCTCTTGCCATGGGTAAGTGCTTAGCTGTCGGGACATGACTGCTGGCTTATAAGTGGACTTTGGGGTTGTTTATTTTTTAACTTCTGTGCTCCAATGAGACTTTCCAACACAGGTTGCACTTCAGCACTTGAAAGAATGAAGCGGGATGAAATCTGGGGCAAAAAGATAAAGGAGTGAAAAAATATCCCAGCTCAACACCAGCAGATGGAAGTGCTGTCTGACCAACATCAATGCAAACAGAGGGAAAAGGAGCGGATGGATTCCGCAGATAAAATCAAGAGAGAAAGATGTCAATGGGCTGGGAGGCCCTGGCACAACCACATGTCTTGGAAAGCTGCAGAAAATGAATAATGAGGGTCAAAGAAAACACGAGTTGGCCTCGTGGACAGAAATGAATGAGACGGCTGAGAGCATGGAAGCCACCATGGTAAGGAGGTGAAAAAACAGTCACAACTAAAGAAGACAGAAATCAGTGATTCAAGAACATGCTAGTGGTTAGCATTGCCCAAATATCAAATTCGGGCTGGCAAGGACCCTGAGAACAGGGGCTTCCCTGGGGCAGACCTGCTCACAAGCTCAGCGGCTGGTGCAGCCTGACGGCAGCTCTGAGTGGCCTCACAGATGCTGTGATGGCATTCACACCCCTCTGGATGCCAAAACGGTGACATTCAGCGTCACCTCTGCTCCAGCCATCCAGGAACCCCTCACTGGGTGCCTGGCTCCAGGGAGATGAGGGACAGCCACAACGGGGCTCGATGGGTACCGCTGCAGTCCCAGCCCCGCTCCCAGCAGCTCTCCCCTTCCCATGGAGCCAGCGAAGCTGCCCACTGTAAGGGACAGCTGTGACATTTTAGGCCAGACCAAATAAAAGACCTTGCCTGTAACCCTAGACTTTTAGAGTCAACGGCACTTGTCCTCAGAAGTGCCAGGATTTTATCCGTGACATTCAACCACGTCTGCAGTGAGAACAGCACCCGGCTCCTGCAGTCCCAAAAATCCAAACACTCCTGACCAAAAGCAGCACATACCTGCATCAAAGCCACTGCATCCTACAGTGGTCCAACCGCTGCATGAAAGCATTTGCACCACGGGAGGTTCGGGTTGGATATTAGGAAAATTATTCTCAGGAAGAGCGGTGAGGCACTGACACAGGGTGCCCAGGGACGGGGGGCTCAACTGGAGGTGTTCCAGAACCATGTGGATGAGGGACATGGCTATGGGAACAGCGGGGTGGGTTGGGGTTGGACTGGATGATCTTAGAGGTCTTTTCCAACCTGAATGATTCTGATTCTGGGTATGCTGTAGCAGATTAAGAAACACTGAACAGAAATATTTGTCTTCGCTTTTCTGTAGGACATAGTCTGGAAAGTCTCGAGAAGATGCAGGATTTACTGGAGGCCACTAAGAATTTAAGTTGCAATATATTAAGAGATGAATACTGGCATGTTGATAGCGATTATATGGCCTGTTTCAGTGCATTAACAGAATACAAATTAATGTAGCTAATAAAACACCAAGCTAATATTCCTTCTCAATTTTAAGCCTAGCATTCAGCAAAATATAAGTTATAGAGGTTAAAGAATGTATTAAAAAAAAAGAAGAGGAAAATACGCTGCAGCTCTGGTACAAAAGAACTGCCAAGCTATTATTTCTCTAACCAATTAATCACATCAGGAGAGCACTACATGAGCTTTTAAAAGTTTTCAGCACTGGAGTCTGAATATCAAATTCAATTAACTCTCCTGAGTTTCTGGTAGTAGAGTAGGAGGTATGATTTTGCACAGCGTGGTATAATTCTGTCCTATTATTATTATATAAATTCTTCTTTTTTGGGGGAAAAAAAAAGAGCAGACAAGTAAACTATCCGATTTCATGTCATTTGCTTCCTACTATTCCTTACAAATTATTTCATCTCTCCTAAAAACTGAAAGGTTTCAACTTTTTTTTCCTTAGTATTATGCCCAGTGATATCACAATTCTGGAAAAACTATATATGTGTTTTCAAAGGGATAAAACTAAGTCATACAAAGCAGGAAATTCAATTAGAAAAAAATATGTGCTCTGTCTTTAAATTATTTGCAGGAAAACATGCGCAGAATTCCACTACAGATAAATATCAGAGAAGTGCAATAGTAATAGGATATATATATACACACACAAGAAACATCTCAGTAACAGAATTAGACTAATTCAATTACACAGTAAGAATTTATTGCAAACGTCCAATTCACTCCAACTTCTACTTACTGGGTTGTTTGAAAGCCTCCTGCCATAAGCAATACACAAGCCAAGAATTCATCACGAAAACTCAACGAATAACTTCAAATATAAACTTTTTATCCCTACAAACACTTTGTTTTCTTGATGTGGGTGAAGAAAACCTACCTTATGAAAAAGGCAAGTATCTGTTCGGTTTTTATGTCAACATAAATCTTACACGTCGCTTCATTGGGTTCATGAACACATGGTTGTGGATGTTAGATCCCTCTTAACATCTCTCTGAAACCATTTCTATCTATGGAGACCTGCACTCAGATGAATGAAAATAAAACGTGTGTGTGTTTATCATCGGGTAATTAAATTAAGCCTAAAAAAATATCATCTGCTATCAAGCGTTCTATAATTAACATGTTTACGGATACGGTGTCATCGAAATTAACTACACTCTAATATCAATACATGAGAATTTGGATCTTCTTATTAACTAAGTTATAGAATGTATTTGCCAAGCTCTTATCAAAAGGTCATTTCATTAGCAGTGAGCTCTGGCTGCAGAGCACTTGAGACTGTGCTGAACAGCCCCAGCTCCTTGCCAACAACTTGCTGAGGACGTGGGGGAAAAACTGCTTTACAGTAGGAAAGCTTCTTCTCCATGTTCAGGACAAAGATACTACCACTGTAGCATTGCACACAGCAGAATGGAGCACACACAGTGAAGCGAGGTGCTGAATTGTGCCAGTTCATTGAACGTTACATACCTTGAGAAGCCCCTTCACAGTGTCAATAACTCTACATGCAAGTTGAGAAGTTATGTGACACAGCGATATCTCATTTTCTGTTAGATTGACAAAAAGACAGCTTTGGAGCGGGTCTCTGAGTGATACTCTTAAATAGCTGTTTAACCTTAAACGAAAACTGAGACGCTCAGGAGATGCAGCAATGGAAACCGTGCTGGTTTGAATATCCCAAGGAAAAATAACAGTAATGATAATAATACTTATATTGAAGAGAAAGATGTGTTGAACACATTCAAATACAGAAAACTTCTATCCAAGCACGGTGTTTCCATTCAAACTTAGTCCAATACCTCCTGTTCTGCAGTAGATCAGTCTTAAGGGAAGCACAAACTGACGAACACAGCAACCTGCTCCACATGGGATCAGATCCCAGGTGTCTTACACAAAAAGAGACAGTACGGACATTAACACGAGAACCACATTTGGCCAACACACAGAAGTAACGTGCAAGATGAAGGGAAAGAAGCAAGACAGAAAATTCATCTATTCTAAGCACGTTTGAAAGGTAAACAGGCAAAATACAAATAAAAACACACATTAAATACCACCATACAATCACTAGGGAAAAAGCTCTCTTGGCTCCTTTTGCTGCTTTCCCAGTCTGAGCTGATAGAAGAGCAAGACCCAGCTTTCTCCTGACATTTTTCTGTAGCCTTACTGCAGTCTCTGGACTTCCTAATAAAAATAAATTTTAATACTGTTTTCAATGACAAATAAGTGATTTCAAGTGCATTTCCCAGAGCAGTCCATACTTTCTCTGGTTTTCTATTGCTAAATGTGTGATAGCTGGCAGCTCTTTGAGGCTGCGGTATACATTATACTGCAAAATTACCATGTCAACAAATAACTTCACTTGTAAACAGTGCTTCTTTGTGAACTGGCAGACGTCGGCTACATTTCATTTCTACTCACTGAGATGTTCATCAGGAAAAATATCAGTGAGATACAGCCCCTCTATGTGGCAAGCAAAGACTTGATGGAAAAGGACCACAAAACGCTCAGCAAAAAAAGAAGTTCAGAGAGCACTTGAGCAAGCTAAGGATCTCAATCCCCTGAGAGTGGCTGCCTGATAAATTCTTTATAAAGGGGACAGGTAATTTAAAACCTATTGGTAAGTAGGTGCCAAACTCTTAGAAGATGAGCCCTGAAATGCACACAATGTGCGTAGGTATTTGCTGTCATACTTGCACGTGTACTGAAGCTACAAACGGGTAACAGTGATAGGATGAGAGGGAATGGCCTCAAGTTGTGCCAGACGAGGTTTGGGTTGGATATTAGGAACAATTTCATCTAAGAGACAGTTGTGAGGCACTGGCACAGCTGCCCAGGGAGGTGGAGTCACCATCCCTGGAGGTGTTCAAGAACCGTGGAGATGTGGCACTGAGAAACATGGCTTAGTGGGCAATAATTAGTGGTAGGTGAAGGCTGCACTAGATGATCTTAGATCATCTTCCAACCTGATAGTCCGATGATTCTTACTGAGATAAGTCAAGCCACTTCTCCATGGGCCACTGTTTGAAGCGATTCTGTTTTATTCATACTCAACTTTAACCCTCGGCACCCAAGGAAAGCTGCAAAAAGGCCCTCAATCTTTTCAAGAAAAAGGAAGGCACCCTAGCATTCATACAATGAAAACCAGACAAAAGGTGCCTATTAATTCTTCATGCTAGAAAAGATTTAATCTGGCTTTACTGATTCGCATCACCAGCAGCAAGGCAGAAGCGTGCAAGGAATCTGCTCACGGAACAGACAAGGGAAAAAAACCTTCTATAAAAGCATTATGAACTGCCACGAACGTGTGCTGGGAACCCCCTGGGAACAAGGGTGGGCACAGAAGGGACAGGACAAAATACATTGAGGTTCTCATCTCAGAGCACAAATCAAGAGGACAGGAGGTGGATGCCTACTATAAATGGCAGGGAAGGGGGTGACAAGGCTGTATAGATGAAGGAAAAGGTATGGGTACGGCTAGCAGTGTCAGAAGGAACACAAGTAACTGAAATGGTATGACCTTTTTATTTTTAAGCACAAGCGTTGCAATGTAAGATTAATTAAGAGGATCCATTTTCATCACACTCAGGATCTCTTTACATAGCTGCATTATTTTGGCTACGTGCAACATGTGTATTCAGCACATGGAAAAGAGATCAACTACATATGAAAATGAACCACAGAAGGCTGTAAAGAGTAAATGCAAACCAAATAGGTAAGATACATAGCTTTGACAAGACAGAAATGTCCTCCATGGCAAAATCACAAAGGTGACCATGGAGACCAGCCTAGAAAAGAAGCCAGTCTTGCACTAAAAAATAAAATCTTAATTCCTTTGTGGACTCAGCAGCAGGTTTCCAAGCATAGAACTAAAATAATGCAGAAGAAAAGAATTCAAAGAGAGGCACGAGCTCAAGAAAAACACTATTTGGTACAGAAATTCTCCTAATGCTGGAAACCATAAAACAGAAACTGAAGAAATTTGTTTGTGTCACAGGAATACAGCTATTGCAAACAGCACAATGTAATATCCTTCTGGTAATATCCTTTTCTGAAGTCTGGGTCTTACAACAAACAGTCCAATCCAATATCCTTCTATTGAAGCACCAAATAAAACACTTGTGTACCAAAGCGGACAAAGCCCTTTCGTGAACAATAAGTACCCTCAATTTGCATTTAAAATTCTCAGATCTAACTATGATGAGAAGTCCTGAAGCAATTGAAATTCATGTATTTTGATACTATTTTCTAAATGAACAGAAAAAAGGGTGTGTGAAGGAAGGAAGCCACCTTTAACAAACAATTACTGAGCAGACTTAAAAACAAGGATGATGAGAGCCAGCCAGTGGGAGTACCACTCAGGACTCAATCGCACAGCAGTCTTATAATACCTTGGAAGGGGAAAAAATACATTAGGTATCTCAAGAAAAATGGTAAATCATCTTACAGGTAACAAACGTGGACAGTTAATAAAACTGAATCTTCTACAAACCACCGTGATAGAAGCACATTCATAGTAATTTCCTTACAGAGAGGGCACAGTGGTCTTCACTAGATAATTAAAAGTAAGTGCTGCATCTGAGATGGGCCCTTCTGTGGTAAAGCCTCCATCACACATTGTTTTGTTTCCAAATTACCACAGCGGATCTGAAGGCAATAAAGGACCTTGTAGGCATTCCAGTGCTAAAGTTAAATCCACTTGATTGGAATCAATCTGGTGTCATCTTCTGCTCAGCACTATAGTAGACTTCTCTACATCACAGTCAGACCTTCACTCCCAGCACAGCACTTTGACATGTGAAGATAAGGACATCACCGAGAAGCGACAGAATCTTACTAATTGGGAATTCTACAACTATAAATACTTTTGATTCAAATGCATTCAAAGAACTTGAAGGGAAACCCCAAATCCTGCTTCAGCATTAGGACTCCGACACTGGCAACAAAGAGCTTCAGCAAGCAAGCAGTTTCTTTGTTAAAAGCCATGTGCTCACTCAGTTATATTTTTGACTCGTCACAACCTCTTTCTTTTTAAAAAACAAGATTTCTCAAAATTGCCAATAGCCGTTTCAAATCCTTCTTTGCTGAATAAGCCTCCCAGTTTCTATATTCAGAGCACAACTGATGCAGAAGTCTCTTAACACCCACTAAACTTGAATAATTTATACTCTCGCCGTCTTGTATGGCAAGATACAAAGTGACTTAATCATGAGGTATTCATAGCATTCTCTTCCACAGAAGTATGAAACTCGGTGAAAAATATCATTTGGATACAAGTCCTCAGGCAGTGCGTTCCACGTACGGCACTGACTTGAGTTCTCATGAAATATTCAGAGCCACAGACAAATGTGGCTTTCGGTTTTATACGACTTTTTACCTGGGCAGCTGGACAATTAATCCACTTATGAAGTGTGCTTAATAATGAAGCTGAGAAAACAGGACGGGTTGGTTAATATTAAATGTGCGTCTGTGTGGTGCCTAAGGCGTACCGGGAACGTTTTTAACCACGATTCAAAGTTGGTTGATGGTTTATTGCCTTTTATCGCTTTGGTGTTTAGCAAAACATAAGGCACACCTACGTCATGGCTACACTTCACTGCCACTTTCTGTAAAGACGTCACAATGGCAGCACTCGTTTTTATTTAAGCTTTCTCTGCCTCAGCTTTACCCTGCTTACGTTTTAACAAAACAAAGAAAGCAAATCTGTCCTTGATGCCCCAAGACACATGCCATAATGCAGAGAAACAGAAGTAATCCCGTCTCTGGGCACTCTGCTCAATTTTGGGTTTGAACAGACTTTTCCAAGAGACAAGTAGACGCTGGTACTCAAAACACCGCTGATTTGCTGTGGAGGTGGGATGACAAGTTGTCTTTGAAAAAACTCCCCACAGAGATGTTTTGCTCCTGTTAAAGGTTTATGAAAATGAAAGGAGATTAAAAACATATATATGTGATTGCCGGTTACATAAGTAGCTTTTGGAGGCCTGCTGAGTTTAATGATATCTCAGTGGAACAAAATGAAGCAATATACTAATCATAGTTAACAAAAAAATTATGTTGAAATATTTTCTCGTGAGTTTTTTTCCCATTCTCCAAGTTGAGAGGTTTTGCATGCTTTATAAACACTTAACCAGCCTATTTTAAAAGGATATTGATACCAAAGCGTCATTCGAACCCCACCTCCAAATAAAACACAGCGAAAGCCTAACAAAAACAGCCCAACAAACACATCTGAGACAGTGCAGTTCAGTGGAGAAGACACTGGAGGGAGAGCCAGGGGACATGGAACATCCAACCTTACTACCTGTGTCAGAGCAGAGGCTCACCCTGCTCCATCCCACAGCAGCAGCAAGTGCCAGGGCAGCGATAGAGGACTGAGGGTGCATGAACCCATCCTCTCTCAGCACCCAGCAATCAGCAGCTAATCATCTCCCTTGGCAGCTGCTTATCTTTACATTTAATATTTAGCAGCCACTGACAGATCTGCTGCATCCTACTAAGTGCTGTGATCAGCTACTGCTCACTTGGTCTTCTGTCTTCTTTCCTCCCCTACTCTTCCTTTCATCTTTCTGAACTTACCTTTAAGGCTAGGACTATCTCTTATACCGTTGCATTCATTTAATACCTAGTTCAGCGCAGCCTTGATCTCAGCTAAGGACTCTAAAAGCTGTGGTCACTGGCAGTATGTAAGTGCCAAGAGAATAAGGGATGCACGCACAGCCATAAGACAGTACTTTCCTGGCAAGTGGCAAATACCCAGGGTTTGCCACCAATGTCAATGGTCTGCCCAAACAGGGAACGTAAGCTTCCCCCCAACCCCTCCACCAAAAAAAAAAGAACACCAAAAAAAAACCCACATGCGAAGTTATTTATATTTCAGTTCTCAGCTAACATCCCAGCTTTGTGGTTTCCCAACACATGTTTTCATATCTCCCTTTTGCTGTGACATCTGGCAGCACACCCTCAGTATTCCCTTGGAGGAGATGCGACTGTCGGCATTCAGTTCAGTATGTGGATTACAATCATGTGTTGATTAGGTCTTCACTCTGAGCTGTCTCATCAGTTACCCTGAAACTATTCCCACAAAAGGAAGTAAGAGCAACAGAATTTGGCTTCCAACACGTACGTACTTGCCACAAGTAAAATCATTCACTTGACAATATCTCATTGAAAGTAAAGTCATCTAGGCTTTTATAAATGAAAAAGCATTCAAGAAATCATTGCTAATTGGCTGAATTCAGTCATGCTACCCACTGTTGTGGAATAAAGCGAATCGCAGTCTTACTCTTAGCACCTGCTGCATTGTAAAACACCATCTCCAACAAAAAGCTGCTCTGCTCATCCAAAAGGCCCTTCTCCTTCCACAAAGCCAAAGCCAGTAGCAACGAGCTGTTATCCTACTCTGAGTCAATGTCATACTACTCCAGGAATGCTATGGCTTCTACACCAAAAGGCTACCTATATCCTGCAACATGGCACCTCCAGGCATGGAGAACAAGGTGCTCCGAAGGGACAGGACAGGGTAAAAGGAGCACACAGTTAATGCTGGAGACCCCCCAGAATTATTAACCAGCACTTCTGTGGGATCCAGTTACAGATCTGCCAGCAGTGGATTTAGTAAGTAGGAATGGATGTAGTAGCACGTGGAATAATTGTACCTATCACATCAACAGAAATTCTCCCTCCAAATATTTCTACTGCACAATTTTTACACCTTAGAATGCAGCAAAGATGGCGAAGGACGTTCTTACAGTTCTTTTTTTTACCAATTTTCCCTGCATGATTTTTCACAGTTCAGTGGAAAACTACAGTCAATGTGAATACGAGCGAGGGCTGTTACACAAACGTGACCTTGAAGGCGCCGCACTGAAAAGAAGCTGTGTTACTTATTCAGTTTTACTGGGACATGTTTATTTGAAAATACGAATTTCTCATCTATACATCCTAACTAGATTAGCAATTAGCTGTGAAAAGATTATATTTAACCCAGGGGTAATTGTCCTCCATACAATGCTTTTTGGGGACCATCTAAACCTCAAGTCGTCTCACTACCATTTCTGAAAGGCTTCCTTGCATGCATATTTCTGAGGTAATAGAGGACAGAACTCGTACAAGCAAAATAATCGAGGTGAACCACGCAAAAAGAAACACGTTCCGCTCCCTGCCCAAAAGCAGCTGAGATGGTGTGAGAAGATCCCAGCCACTGGCAATGTATTCTGTTCAGCACAACAGGACATGCCTTGAAGTCTCAAGAACTCAGACCAACAACAGAAGAATGCACATACTGATTCCTGTTACTATTAAAATGAATTGTTAACTACGCATTTTAAGAAGGTTTAGCGTGGTGTGAGATGCAAGCATATTTTTCCAAATAAACAAAAGATTTTGACTTATGGTAGTCAACATAAACTCACAGGTAAGGCAATCAGCAGCAAAAATACATGGATACATCTATCAGCTTCCCAGCTACCAGACCTCACAAGCAGCAGTTTGACAGTTCATTTGATCCAACATTTTCAGGCTTGAAATCCAGCGAGCAGCCTATCATCTCCCCAGACAATGCAACTGCTAGGTATACGTGCTGGTTAGAAGGCTTACTTTGCATTTATATCTGCCTGTGAAAGACCAACCAGGAGAACCAACACCACAAGCAGCACGTCCTCTTATTTAAGTTTTTTGGTTTCTCAGAGGCAGCCAGCACACAGATCAAGTTCTCTTTGTCCCTACCATTGCTCTCCAGGCTAGAAGACTAAATGAATCCCTCTTGTTTCCATCTGATTACAAGACAGCTCAGAGAAGCTATGGATGCTCCATCTCTGGAGATGTTCAAGGCCAGGTTGGATGGGATCCTGGTCAGTCTGATCTAGTGGCTGGCAACCCTGCCCATGGCAGGGGTTGGAACTAGATGATCTTTAAGGTACCCTCCAAACTAAGCCATTCTATGATTCTATGACAGCCAGCGTACATCAGGAAAATAACAGCTTCCTCCATGAGGGTCCTGCCAGGGGATCTCACCCACCTCCCACAAAACAAAGCTGCGACCCTCCCACCTCACTCATCTGAATGAACACAGTCCCAAGCAGACACACACCTTCCAACAAAGAAAAAAGTGCCCACCACCCACCACACCCCCTGTGACTGTTCTCAGTAGGATCACACCCCAAAGCCCTTACCTCAATTTATAAGCCTCTGAACAGGCACAACCTGCGAGTCTCACATACTGCCTCACCAGCCACAGTCTCCCCAGGTTACGAGAGAGAGAGAGACAATGAAGAAATTAAGCAAATCCAGTTCAGGCACTCTTGGTGCTTCTGTATCAGCAGATCTCCCTTGCTGGAGATCCCTCCAAGCACTGCTGGTTTCAGCAGGCACACACTGCAGTGCAGCTCACCTCCCACCGAGCACCAGCCATATTGATCCCTTCCAGACGAGGGATCAGAAACAATGTGATCCCTTCCAGACAAGGGAATTTGATGAGGAAAGAAACAGGAAAGAAAACACTAAGTCAGAAGGAGATCCAAACGCCACCAAAACCAATAGGAGCCACTATATTAACTTCAGTGGGTTTTTGATGTAGCAGAGAAGTCAAATAGAGTGAATGCCAAGCAAATTGATTTGTTAGATGCTCAGATAGCATGGTGAATGATGCCTTGGGCAGGAACTGGAGATTAGTGATCTTCACTCATTATGGCTTTCATATATTATACATCACACACAAGCAGATTTTCTAAATAGTATTGAAAAGAGAAAACACCAGAATAAAGGCATTCTGTATCACCTCATTAAGCATGTCAGAAAACACTCAGGAGAAAATACCACCCATCATCTCCATTTTTGCCTCCAATAGTAGATGTTCCCATTATTTTTTTTTAAATAGCAACAGACTGGCAAAAACAGAACAATTGTGACTCTTACACTGAAAACATTCACTAGCAGCAATTACTTCTTGTCAAACTGCAAAAAGTGTCATGAAATCGAGTCTAATTTCGAACGCACACAGAAGCAAAATAAATCTGACTTCTTCGATTTCTAATTCACTTATCTTAGCAAGCACATATTCTTATTGGGTGTTTAAAAAAATACTTTATTCAGACGGTAAAGAAAAACAGGACTGTAATAATAGAGCCATTAAAACTACTTCCACAGTTCTGAAAAGGTATTTTTCAAGTACAGCACGGTAATAATAGAAGAAAAATAAACCAGTCATTACAGATCTTAGTCAAAAAATCCAGGTGGTGGTGACTGTACTTCATTACTGTCAATAATACTTCAGCTTCATGGTTTGTCTTACGTGTTTTACAGATCTTGCCAAGCTTATGCTAACTCTCCCTTAAATTTCCCTTGCTCAGAAGAAACAGAACAGGAAACATCCAAAGCTGACACCTTTAACTTCCACAGAAAGGATACAATGGCACTGATTTTGCTGCACTCTTTGCATTCTTCCCAGGGTTGGGCTGCTGAAGGCCAAGTACAGGCACAACTCTGGCAATGCACAGAAGAGGAAGAACACTGCTGTATAGATGATTCTGCCAGTAGAGCTAATAAACTACCCCACCACATCATGGCCTTCTCCTTTGGAAAGCACGTTTAGGAGGACAGACGGTGCTGCTACCACGTTGGCTACTGCAGATGCTGATCCTGCTGCCTCTGCTGACATGAAGCAGAACCTGGACTGCCTAAATCATCTTCCAGAGCAACTCCTCTCCACCTCGAAGCCCATTTGTGAAGAATACCACTTGCCCCATTAAAACGTTGTTCTTCTGAATAATTTACAAGTCCTATTCATCAAATTCCACGTTCTTACAACACCCACAGCAGCATCGCATGCGAAGCACCTGATTCACTGGCTCTCATTCACTTCTGAATCACTCCTGTCTTTGGAGACTACAGCAGCAGCGCACAAATGTTTGCTTTGCACTTGTAAGTGACCCCACCGCTGCATGAAAGCTTCCCACAACAAGTGTGGCAACAGTTCCTCCTTCAGAGTCTCTTCCCAGTAACTCGTGCTGCACACTGCGTCGTCCCAGCAGCTTCTGTGTGCACTGAAACCAGCCAGGTATTTGGAAGTCTAATAATTGTAAAGTATTCTGAAGTTCAAAAGTTGCACTGCTATCCCTTGGGTACTTTCTGAGGTAGGATCTACCCAGCAAAATAACACCATGGTTTCCTACCATCACAGTAATGCTGCACTTTGTGCTAAGGCACAGCCTCTCCTATAAAAAAGTCCATCCTTGCTCAGCTGCATTTGTCCTATAATTGCTACAGCCCTTCTGAGCAGCAAATCACACCACTTGTTTAGCTCAGCAGCCCACCAGCAGCCACAGGCTATACGGCTTGCTTTATTTTTTCTCCCCTCCTTTTCAATTGCAATATTTTGGACATGAGTACCTCTTCCTACAGAGAAAATCAATGATGACATAAATCTACGCGCAATATTCAGATCAAACTATATTAGAAGGGACCATTATCCTCCATGGCGTTTCCAGATTACATCTTCACATGGCTCACTGAGTCATCGCTTTAGCATTCTTGCTGTAACAGAAATTAAACAAAGCAAATCAGTCAATTAACATGGCTGCTTCTTGCAGTCACGGTGCCATTCCTTCCCATCAGACTACCAAACACTGCACAATGGAATTACCACCACCAAACAAAATTCAATGCTCTGTTTCACTCATTCAAGACACCAGAAACATTTTATACCCTAAACCTCTTCTGAGCATGGAACACCCAATGGGAATCTATTTATTTGTCCAGCTATTTGAGAGACTCGCGGTGTACACAGCCATAACAAAAGGAAGGTTCACACTGCTTTGATTCTCAACAGACATGGAAGTGCGTAACTCACCCGTTACATGTGTAGGTTATACATGCTGAAAGCTGTGTAACAGGAAAAGGAAGGTTGGGGTATGTGCACAGTGGAGCATTTTGTCCTTGAGGTCTTCATTGGAATGCCTCCCTTCATCCTTGTGCAGAGATGGCTCACATTCCATCAAACAATGATATATACTTCCCTCCAGTTAAAGAATGAGTTGGCTTCTTTGATTATTCTTTTTGGGTTTTTTTTCCTCTTTTTAAAGCAAAAATGGCTGTTAGAAATGCCTTTTAGCACAGAAGCTAAAATGCCCAAGTCACTGCCCACCACATACTCATGGCTTTTGGGGCCTATGCTAGGACTTGTAAAACAGTGCTATACATGCAAGGGATTTCTTCTCTAAGATACTTTCCTTCAGTACAACGGCCATGCTGGGTCAGACCAACACCATCATCAGTATCCAGGTCCTGTTGTACCTGGAAGACACCCACGTTCAACCTTTCCTCAGCTGAGCTACAGCTGAAGTGTAAAGGCACAAAGGATGAGAGCATATATTCCTGTTCCTCAATAGCAAAGAGTGCGTTTCTCCCCTTATACAGAAGTGCTTGCACACTCACTTTTGAGTGAACTCACAGTTCAAAACATATTCTCCTCTAATTCCCCATTCCCTCTCTACATACACATGCTCCAAGCAACGAAACAAGCCTCAGTCTCATCAAAGTCAGCATAAGAGCTCTGCAACAGACTTAAGTGGGACTAGAGCATTTATCTAGATCAGCAATGCACAGCCACCAAATTCTGCATGCAGCAGAAATGATGACCACATTTTTAGCACCTGACAACCTTCCCCTCCCAGCACTTCTACCTTACCGTGTCCACGCAGTGCTCTATCCTGCAGTATTTTCCCAACTCCCCCTCTGTTTCCTGTCCATTTGACAAGGTGTGCTGATTCAGGGACACGATCACATCACGCAGCTCTGAATGCAAAGTAACTAAATGCTTAAAGTAAGACTGATATCTGAAGGTATCGGTCCTTTTCCTTTACACAACCCCACCTGAAGGTATCACTCCTTTTCCTTTACAAAGTGACACTTTCTGGAAAAGTTGCAGAATATGATAAGAGGATTGAAATTAACTCATTGCCACCACACAACTAAAAGCCTAAGGACTTACACTTCACCTTGCATCTGATAAGAACTGCTGCTACAATCAGTGTTCAGCAGCGCGAGCTACCAAGGGAGCCATAAACTCAACTATGAAGGCAAACTGCTACTGGGGTGTATTGGCAGTGTTTGTGGTTTTTTGGTTTTTTTTTCCATTTCATATTATTTACATAAATAATTTGAGATACTTTTGCACCTTGGAAAATAATCACAGGCATCTTATTAACACCAGACTGCTGCATTTTGGGCTAGGTATGATGAAAGGCAACTTCTTCCTAACAAAAGCAAACAAACAGGCTTCTGGAAAATTTTAAACGTCCCCATCCTCCAATTTGAAAGACAGTATCATTGCAAAGTGGGGTCTGCACTGCATCCTGCGCTCCAGTGCTTTGCAACGATGTACTGATCGTATCAAAAGTATTTTCTCTTTCAAGGACTGTTTCATCACTTCATCTTTAAGTCCTCTATCTGCAGAGGAACTGCCTGCTAAGCTTCGTAATTCTGCTAAGCACCAGAATCTAATAAGCCATGGGCATACATAAAAACTGCCTGAACTATTAACCCTGCATACTTCTCCATGCAAAGAGGTATCCGTTCATACTGTTTGTTCTGACGTATCAGTCTTATACGTTTGGTGACTTTCACATGAAGATTTCATAGCAAAGTCACGTGGTCACTCAGTACAGCACATAACCCCCCATCTTTTGGTAATAGGGACCCTACCAAAAAAGGCTCACAAACCATTAAAAGAGGCAAACAGCTGGAGTGATAAGCAGTGATAGGGCAGATCAAGTTATACTACTAGAGCTAATAGGTTTACAAATACTATTTTGTATATATATATGTACAAGTATTCTTCTTATATACACTGCTAAGAGCATACGTTCCTAGCCATTGCACTACTATCCCAGTTGTTCCCCCCACCATCCATTACTCTGCAAGTCATCTTCTCTCTGGAATATATTTTGAGTCTACACCTGGTTCTGAACATGAATGCAATGTAATGAATCAATTTTGCTTTATTATATTTAAGACTTCTTCTGCCTGATTACTTCTCACTTAGAGCACAAAAACATTCACACGTTATCTAGTCTAGAACACACAGTGCATACAGCATAATGTACAGTAAAGAGAAACCACTTAATTTTAAAATCCTGCTCATTTTTATCAACATTCTATAATAAATCTGATTAAAATTATATACTAATACTGCCTTGTAACTGCAAGAGTAGTATTTAGTATTTATAGCTGTTAGTGAGTGTCTACAATTTACATTAACAGGAAAGCTACAAGTTCCAGGAAAATATGATTTTCTGCTCTAAAAATAAAATAAACATTTGACTCCAGTTTCAGCTCTTGGATTTTAAAGCGAGTGCCACAGATGGCAAAGGGAGGTAGAAGCATCCATCTCAGTCTCAGCTCCAGCCATTCTTTCAATCCCCCTGATGCAGGGAGCATCTCTGAACACCATCCCCATACTGCCTTTGAGATGACCAGCAGGGCATAAGAAATGCAGAGGTTGATCTTAGATAAAGGTATAAAATGCAAACCTCACCACGAAGCACAGCCTTCTTGGTAAGGGCAGGTGACCTCTCGTGCAAGAAAGATTCTGTGTGCAGGTGTTAGTGCCAAGGTGTAGCCCAGTTTCCATGGAGGGCAATCTAGATGAGGCAACTTTGGGGGTTCTAAGGGGCCTGTTCTGTTCTCATCAATTCAGCTGCATTACAGTGATCACACCTAGGTTCACATTTTTTGGCTCGTTTTTCACTATAAAACACACAATCACACGCGATCCACTATGAAACAGATACCATTTTAATAGCTCTAAGAAGGAAAAGAGAACAAGAGTATGAATGACTGCTGATTTCCATGGCTTGGACAGGTGCCTCCCAGCCACCGGCCGCTCACAGCTGCACAAAGATTAACACATGGCTCAGGTGCCAAGTAAAACCACTGCAGTGAACCATGTGTTGTCACAGAATAGCAGCAAAAACAAAATTTGTCTGATGAAAGCCCAGCATGATGGTTGCAGAAGGGACCCTGCAACACCAGCACCGCTTGGAACAGATATTTAATTACTAACATTTAATTCCAGAAGGTACACACCTGTATTTCTGAAGAAGTGTGATTTGGTTATTCTACACAGATGCAATTCACATCTACAGAGTGGATAATATCCTTCACATCTGCTTCTGGTTACTAATTTAGCCAATCTTTAAAAATGGAGGCATGCGAACTGGAAAGCCAGGCTCATTACCTTCACAGTAGAGACCACCAGTTGATTCCCACCAGGACCTGGCCTTATTAACCTTTCTTTTAAATTACAAAGTCACAGATGTACTCATCAGTTGCCTGATGAAGATTCATTTGCCAGCCTCATCTCACAAAAGAAGTAATTAACACATAGCCATCACGGGCTGATGATTGAAGTTGTTATAATGCAAGTCCACAGATAAACAGTAAGGCACCTGTCTATCTGTAACAACTAAAAGCTCTCTTAAAAGTTCCAATTAGCCAACGTAATTGTAAGAAATTAAATGAAAATTGCTGAATTGCGTCTGTCATGGGCCTGTTCTGCACACAAATAAATTAATGCCTACAAACTGGAGACCTGCTACAGCCACGGTGGTTTAAGGACAGAAAGAAAAGGGCTGTGTCATTTGGCTAATTTACTGGGAAACGTTGGTCAAGCCTTTGGGACAAAAATCCTCTCACCAGATCTTACAGAGCAAACTCCAAGCTAAATGCAGGTTGAGACAATTGCTCTTAATTAACCTAATTACATTATTCAATCAGGCAACTTAAAGGAAAGAACAGTTAGCACCTGTGGAGGAAAGAAGGGTACTGGAGGCAGAGATTTGATGCTGGCAGCTGTGGAGCAGAAAGGAAAGCAAGGAGGTAGGGGCTGAGGAAAAGAAAAGGGTCAGGAGCAGATCTCAAAAGCACCCAGACACCAAGGGCTCAAACACCTCCAGCTGTGCTCTAGGAGCTGAGGACCTCCATTAGGTCCAGAGAAAGGGCTAGGTGCAGGACTTGGGCAATCTGAGCTCCCGTGACAATCAGGGACGCTCACACCCACAACAGCCTCTCAACAGGAGGTCTGAAGCCAGGCAGTGTGTGAAAATCCTTCAGAAGTTCCAGAGAAATGTTCTGGGATCAGCTGGGATGTGCAAATCCACCTGGAAGCCGGTGCACAGCACAGATGCCTGCCTGCAGAGTTAGCTCCAGATTAATTTTAAAGCACTTCTGCTATTGGACCTGTGAAGCTCTGAATGGCAGGAGACTTTCCTTCAAGGCATTGCTTCCCTCCCCTTCCAGGTGCCAGATGCCTGTCTCAGACCATGGGAGCTGCTTGCCCCAAAGCCTCTTTTTATTTTCTTGAGTGTTTAAACAGGAACAGCACGTAGCATCCAGGACAGGAAACCATCGGTGCACTCATCACAGAGTACTGCAGGCATGGAGCGACCCCATAGAGCTGCAAGGACCAGTGCACTACTGAAAAGCTTATACCTCTCTAATAAGATAAACAGTACCTGTGCTGCTTTGCTTTCCTGGCACCCTTAGGGGAGCACTGCACCACACAATGCTGCAGAATGCTGCAGGCAAGTGCCAGCTCCTGTTGGAACAGGAGCTCTGTGTTTGAGCCGGATGAAGAGCCATACCATGGGATGCAGCATTGAGACTGACACAGCCTTCAGGGCTCATGCCATGCGAATGTTCCAACCCAGTCACAGCTGGAGCTGTGAACATGGCATCACACCGTGTGCTGCAGCTGCTCCCCCTCCCCTCTCCAAGGGGTATTTCAGAGGGCATCCCGTGGGCTGTGCATGTGCAGACCTTTCCCAGCATGATCGTCCTTCGATGTGCTATAAAGCAACAAAACATGGAAGTGGCCATTTTATTGCAAGAAGAAACTTACTTAGGAAAAGAAGTCAAGGGTGAGTGCTATTATCTCCTGGCTCTTGGTCTTTCTTTATTTTCTGTTTCACTGCTGTCATTTAACAATGCACAGGCATTTGCTGAGGAGTTGCTCATCCTGTGTTGTGCTCTTTTCCTCTGTTTGTTTTCCTTGCTGCCACCTAACAGTCAGAAGCACAGCACACATACACAAGAAACATCCAATAACCACACACACACAGCGTGGTCACTGAGCAGCTCCATCACGGAGGTGTTTCTGCGCAATCTGTCACTGCAACAACAGAAAAACCATTTTCAGCTCTTGTTAAGAATCTGGAACAACTAACTTCTTCCAGGCATGTTCAGGGACAGTGAGATGCTATTTTGAAAGATGCCCCAAAGTGTTTTCAGAAGACAAAAAAGTCAATGGCAAGAGCAATAGCCGTATAATCCTGAGCCTGTGCTGCCCATCTGAGTAGCAGCATTAAAGGCATTAAATCTCCTCTGACTTCTTGCTTCTGAGATTGCCTCCCTGCTCGGTGCTCAGCCAGTCCTCATCTGGTTAACAACTTCCATCACTATCCCACTATTTCATAGCAACACTGCTACATGAAAACACACAAAAATGAACAGTTAGAGTTGCAACTAAACAGATTTCCTTGCGTAACCACCACTGTGAGTCTAAGGACACGTATGGCCACTTAATCTTATTTTTTTTTCCACTGAAATGAGAGGCACCAGGTTGTGAAAGCATTATTAATAATGAGAAGAATTTACTTAACTAAGCAGCCTGGAAAATCTGGTCTTTTGGGGATCCACTTTCAAGAGTGAAAGCACTGTGGTAGAGCCCACACACGAAGCAAACAAGAAATCCCCAAAATATGAAATATTTAATATCTACCATTCAATTAAGGAAAGCTTTCACACATTATGCGTATTACACCGAGAAAGGACTTAATGGTTTAGAAGACAACAATCAGCAGCTCCACAACTGCAGGAATACACTCCACCATGTAACACACAGAGTTAAATGGTGTGGGATAAGCATTCTTTTACATGTCATTTCTTATAGCTTATATAGAGTTTCATAGGGGTTTTAATTATTATTACTACTACTTTAGATCAGAGAGTAATACGTCATCTCACTCTGCCACCTGTGTGCTGCTGGCTGCCTCCGCAGCTCTTCCTAGAAGAAGCATTTTAGTTTGGATTAAGAATATTAAGGATGAGAGCTTTCCATGCCAAAGAGACGTGGAAAACTTCATTTATCTACTTGCAAGGAAAAGCCTTCCAGTAAGTATCTCCTTCATACAAGGCAGAAAATACTGAAAAGTTCTGCTGTACCTACAAAAATCCAAGTTCTACCATGCAACCACCATCAGTCAGCAAAATCTGAGCTCAGTAAGTCACTGACTGATCATCTCCCCTAGAAACTAACTCAGCTTTCATACATAGAACACACAGCTATAGGTCTCTGCGAGAAACTGTTCAGAAATGCAGTAAGCAGCTAATTCAGCCAAACAGATATGCCTCATGGAAACAAAGGATGTAAAACTTCAAGTTAATCCAAATTGCATCTGTCATTTTAACATCACGTACAGACAGACTGCTGCTCTTCAAGCTAGACAAGCCTGTAAGTATTCAAGCCATCAAGCATGAGGCAACCAAAGCATGCACACAACTGGACACTAAGGACAGAAAGACAGAGTTGTCTGCATATTTATTCTTCATGATCTGCTATTCTACTACTCAGATTATCTCTAATTGGTTATACCAGCCCAACCAAGAGAACAGTGAACTACAGCTGGGATGGCAGGAGGTGGCAATGGGCTCAAGAATGCCTATAGGGACCTACAGGAAGGGCTGTCTGTCCTTTCCCTGTATAGATATGTGTATGTAAGGAGCGCAGGCTCTGGAAGCTGTGTGCCTGAAGTTATGCCTGTGAAAATGCCTTCAGGCACCCAACCTGCACACATGCATCATTTATTTTTTTGCATGAGTGAGTAGTTTCAACACCTCTGGTGTTTGCCAAAGAATCTAAGCATTAAAAATTAAAACAAACTGACTACTCTCATCTCCCAGCAAAACAGCATGGACACGTGTCATCACTCAGCTCTGCAGCTACAGGCACCAACAATCCTCCATTGGTCTTAGGAGCAAAGACTACCAGTCCAAAGAGACATATCAAAAGTAGAACAACTAGAAGTTTTTAAAAAATGGCGTTTGAATGCCTCCAGCCTCATACGAAAAATTCCTTACAGTGATCAATAGGTGTCATGTCCTTCCAAATTTGCAGTTTTCTACACGGAAAGTTGTTGCTCACTGGAAACCAAATGCTGTAAGATACCACCAAATACCGTGAGCTACCACCAGGGCATCAGCATTTCAGACTAAGCCTCATTCAAAGACTTACCTTTCTGTGCTGAAGGTCTTGGAGGTTTTTAAAACCCTGGATGGATATTAATAAAATTGACCAAGGATGAGGAAGGACTAAAATAGCTCTTTTTTCTAAAGCCAATGGCAAAAATCAAACGAGTTAAAATCACGATCCGAGTCAGTTTTAGCCTATTGTTATTACCTCAGGCAAAATACCGCGAGAGCAGAATTGCATTTGGTTTCCAATTTAGCTGTCAGTATAAAGAGGAAAGGGGCTGGTAGAGATGGAGGAAGGCATTAATAGCAGCAGAAGCAAAGACAAGAGAGCTTGGTCCTCACCCTGGGCACAGGATTTTCACCAGTTTCACATGTCTGTCTGAAGGCAAGCCTTGCCCAGAGCACAAATAAAACCAGGAGGCAAGTAGAAAAATGTGAAAAGAAGCAAAGAAAGTAAAGTTGCATGGACACATTCAATAAATAGCTCCTTGCATGGAGTGCTACAAAGAGCTTTTGCTTGGAAAGTGAGTCCTCAAACAGAGAAGGCACACTGCGAACAACAGCACCAAACCAAGTGGAAATATCCCCGTGGGTTGGTTGGTGCCACGCTGAGCCATGGGATGTGCCCACCAAGGCCATCCTGCACATCTGTATGCCACCTGCGATACCAAATTGCATCAAGTGCCTTCATCCAGGACAATAAAAATGAAGTCAATGCGACAACAGCAATATCTGCAAGGAGCTGAAAGAGAGAAATGCGATAACTGCATCAATACCAAGAAATTCATTTTGCCCAGGGCGGTGCACTTATTTTACAAGTTGCCTTGCAACAAGAGCAGCGTGGCAGTCCCATCAACAGCACAGACACATCGGCCGCGGGGCACTGCGCCAGCCAGGCTGGACCACCAGGTAACAGACAAAAATCACACAGCACCTTGCTGTTCTGAACACCCTGACAAGAACACTCCACATCTAAAAAACCCCAAACAGACACCAAGAGCAGGAAAAAAAATAAATCCCGACAGGACAGAAGCTAAAAATAAGGTTTGGCAGTGCTGCTTTTTATCAGCTCTTTCTCCAGGCCTGGCAGGAAAATGCTTGCAGCCAGCAATCATTCTGAATTCAGGATCACATGCAACTCAACTCATCAATTCCCAATAGTTTGCATGCAACTTGAGCAAAAATGTTATTTTCCTGGGAAGGAAGAGCAAGGTTGGGAAGTAATTATAACACTAAAAATACGATGGAGTGACGAACTGGAAGGCTGGTCCTCACCAGAGGCCAATTTTCCTGCCTCTCCTCCTGGCAATGTGCCCGTCCCCATTTTGCTTTCCTCTCCAGTGCTTTTGGCTGATCAGAAGAAGGTCCTTATGATTTATGAGGCCCTTCCAAGAGCACCCAAAGGATTTACGAGTTTGTCATCCCATCTCAACTTGCGGATAGCATCCCACAGAAGCAGAAAACTGGGGGGGGGGGGGAGGGTTGGGAAAGGACCTATTTCCAGAGGTATCCAAGGTGCACGAAAGAATTAGCAAACCCATATCAGCCTACTCAAAGAGGTGTGTAACCACAAGTCTTTGCAGCTCGAGATACCCTTCACACGTACCCTGAAACTCTTCCAGATGATGCAAAGAGAATCAAGGCAAGACCGAATTCCTGCAGGACAGGCCGCAAAGAGACCAACCTGAGTAAAGCAAAGAGGCACTGAGCACCACTGCACCCAGCAAACAGCCCATCAGTATGGAAAGCGGGAACTTAGCTACCACCACACCACCTCAAAAAAGCACTTTGTAACATTTCAGTCTTCTACTTTAAAATCTGTCCCACACCTTTCTCATTTGCCTGCACGTCCTGATCAATTAGTTTACGTCAAAGCCTTGTTACACGCACGGAGTTTTAATTGATTTACTCAAGTCAGTGAGCAAGGAATAATTACATCTTGGAAAATAATGCTGGGCAGAGTAGGGCAGCCTGCTTCGATGCTGTGAGACTTAAAAGTTCAAAACAAAGGCAGATCTGGTTTCATCCCACACTTTAATTGTAAGCTTTCAACTGCCTGGTGCTCTGAGATGCTGCATTAGCTGGGCCTAATCAGCAGCCAACCCACTGATGTGTCTTATCAGGGCAGCCAGGGTATTAAGCCTACAAGCACAGTCACGTTTCATACAAAGATACTATTTATCTGGTAATAAACTTATACTAATCAAAGAAGCATTAGCTTCAATTTATAAAGCATGACCATTCTCTCTACGTGGTAAAACAGAAAGACATCCGTAGCAATATTGCAAATGTGAATGTCAATTAGAAAACGCACATGGGACCAACAGACCCATAACTCATGGAGGTATTAGATTGAGGGTCAAAATTTGACACCACTGTCTGTTAAAGACTCCATTCCCATCATAGATATCAAGGTGTTAACCATCTTTCAAGACCTTTGAGTCAAACCTTATGCTTGCAATGAAGGTAAAACATAATTAAGGAAAAGGTAAAGCGAAGGAGACTGATTGGCTTTTGGTGCCGTAATTCCCAAAGCACAAACTACCATTACACAATGGAAATAACGGAGATGCAAAGAAGCTCTGTTTGAGGCCATCAAGGAATACACCTTGCAAGATTTCATGCCATACTCTGTATACACATCTCCCAGACCACCTTTGAAGATACAAACTTAACACAGGTTTCTGCTACCTTTTATTCACCCACCGTTTTCTGCTGAGATCGAGTCTCAGGAGCAAGATTTATTTGCCTTACATAGTTCACTCTGTATTAAGATCATGGGAACCATCACAGCAGTTTATCCTACACACAAATTCCACACCACAGCATCAAGCCTCTTAACAAAACATACAGTTTTTTCTAGCTCTCTTCAGTTTATTTTAAAGCACAACATCAATTCAACACAATGGCACTACACTTTCTGAAGGAAAAAAAAAAAGACTCCACATTTGAAATGTTCATCCTTCATTCAGCACCACAGCGGTCAGCACCATGAAATGCAGAGCATGTCGCGCTCCTACCGAGGTTATTACTCAGCAAGACCAATACTGAGCAGCACAAACAGTGTTTCAATCTAACCTGACAGGACGCTGCTGGATCAAGTGCTGTTCTTCATAAGGTGTCACCCAAATAAACAGAGATCAGCTCTCCACCTCTCACCTGCAGAGCTCATACACATGGCCTATGCATAGCAAAAGTGCAGATCTCATCAGTAAATAGAGATCCTAGCAAAGAGGCCACAGGGCTTTAAGAAAAGACACACAAAAGAACAAGGTAAATATTTTGTTCTGAGGGTAATAATTTGCTGTGGAACTGACAGATGCAATTTTAATCATTTTACAAAAGAGAAGCAATGCACTGTAATCTCCTCCCAGTGATGGAGGCCCCACCTTGATGAGCAGCTCGCTCACACAGGTTTCAATGAGTGGGATGGAAGCGTGCTACGCCTTTTGTCACTCCTTCCATCCCTCTCATGCAGTCTCTTGCTCCTTCTGAAATACATTTAACGTAAGAATTGGTGATAGTGGGAATGTGGCATGACAGGAAATATGATGCTCACTGATACAGGGCCCAATCCTGAGCTCTAAGTGGTTTCAGGTACATGAAAAGTAGAGCTGCTCAGCACCTCACATGACAGGGTGACAAAGGGTTTGGTTTTTTCCAAGTGTTTTAGGCTGTCAAACCTGCGTGCCTGGTATAAAAGCATAGCCTGGTGTTATTGCTCAGAGTTCCAGAGACAGCACTCTCCAGGATTCTTTTCCTTCAGTAATAGTACAGAAGATAACCCTGTTTATGTCATTACAAAACACAAATGCCAAAGTTCTCTTTTAAGTCGCTTTTATCAGTGAAGTCAAGATTTGGCAGCCAAATCCCAAGCAATCACATCTGATAATCAAGTCTGCTAGAACACTGCAAATTCAATGGAAACGCGTGCACTGGGCTACACACTGCCTACAACACACCAGTGAATGTACTCATCCTCTGTGACAGAGCTCCCCACTGCAAAATGCAAGGAGTACTTCCAGACTTCACTTCTGTGAGCCTCAGGTCTGGCTGGGACTGATGAAACATGCCAGTTTCCATAGGCCTGGGTGTTAGGGTCAGCACTTGTCTCAACCTGGTGCAGATCCAGGTGAGATTTATTGATTTATTTTAAATGATAAATGGAGAGCCAACCTCTTAATCATAGAAGGAATGCGATTTGAAGACTTCACTTCAGCAAGCAGCTTCGTGGTTGGATATTTGAACTGATACACACAAGGCACAAGTTTTAGGCACCGCAAAGGTAATTCCCCTTTAGCACAAGGAAGAGGTGAAAAATCACACTAGATGACATCAGGTGTTCTTGGATCCACAAGCTCTGACTGAGCGGATCACTACACACAACACGGCTGGATCTCTCTTTGTTTTTAAAATAACTATTGCTTTGATTTTTTGAAAGTTTGAGTTTTAAACCTGTAAAGCTGGTTCTGTCCATATGGACCAGGAGCCCAGCCTCTCCTGGCCACTTTCCAGCCTAGATGCTCTTCTGACAATCTGCAAAACACCCCTCTGATAAATGCGAGACAACCAACTCAGTGCATTAACCCTACATACAAAGGTATTTATCTGCTCAGTATGCACAGCTGCTTCAGTAGGGCAAATGGTTTTGCTAACAGCGATAATGAAGACTTTTTGCCCTTTTATGAAAAGCCCTGGAACTGCAACAGATTCATAAGGCACTTTTCCTCCTTGTGCCTCTCTATCTCCATCTCTGCGTCACTGCTGACCTCATCTCCCCCCTGACCCCAGGCTTCACCAGAACCCTTCCCATTGCTCGTGCCCTGTCAAAGCTACATCCATCACTTCTTTTATGGCCTTCACAAATCCATACCCTACAGTGAAAAAATACATAGCTGGGCTATTATTACAGTCCTGGAAACAGTGATAAATTATGTCCATAATATCCCCTCTTCCATTACATTTTTCAGCTTCCTCGTGCTCCCCAGAGCCTTTTATAAGCTAATTTTCTGACATTCAGCGTTTCGCAGGATTTGCTTTCTCCTGCCACTCCATCACACTTTACCTTCTCATCCCCATGTCCTATTCTTCCTGCAAACCTCAAAGCAATTGTAAGTTCATCCTTCACCCTACAATGTGCACTGAAATAAAAACAATACTCCTCCAATCCAAAAGGCACCTATACAAAACCTCTCCGCCTCGCTTCTCGTCTTCCTGCTATCCTTCGCACCACTGACTTACAGAAGAAATTGAATCAAGTGTTATATTCTAAAATCTATTCCTAACATTGACCAGAAAGAAATCAGTTCAGCACTTCTAAATATTCTTGTGAAACAGTCCCAGCTCGGACTGGAGGGCTTCTCAGGCTGAAGGTGGAACAAGGACACAGGTTGAGCCCTGATCCTTCTCCTCAAAATAATTCCAGCCTGCCTCTTTTCCCTGAGCAGCTTCAAAGAAGTTTTATTTCCTCTGGGGGAACAAATAGAAATGTTTAAACTCTGAAAGTTGCGTTGAGAAGGAACGGACAGTTTTCCCATCTTGGCATAATTCTGCTTTCCTCTACACTCACTGCTGCCATGTAATTTAAGTGTCCTAAACAGGAATATCTCCTCACTACTACTCACAGGAATATCTCGCTCTACGAGAAGAAAGTACATTTTTATCTTCCTTCCATCTTCTACATTGTTCCCTCCTTTCTGCTTGTATACCAGCTCCTGCACGAGCATCCACAAAGCTTTACTCCTCTCCACCTCCTACTCCTCGGATACCCTGTGTGAAAAGCCTTTTATTTTAGCCAGCTTGTTACTCCCAACACAACAGACACCATTTGAGAGAAATTCCTCCCTAAGACACACTTACAAAACAAAGCTGGAAGGCTGGTCTTTTCACTGTTACTTTGCAAGAAACCCCCTCCAGCCAAGAAAAGAGAAGGATGCAGCTTCCCAGTGACCAACTACCACAAGCCTGAAGTACAACAGGCTGAATAACAAGCATACTCAACCATTAAAGTGCCAAAAACAGATTTATGCTTTATTGCCCCCTCCAGACTGGAGGGATCCCAAGGATGGGTTATACCTCATCCATGAAATCTGAGCTTTTGGGACTGGCTTAGTCTTCCTGCTGCTGTAGCCTTCCTGTTAGGTGAGCAAGAGATTTGCTGTTTAATTCCCTTGGACTTATTTCACTTATTAATCCCCTCTCACTGACTTCCAAAAGTCCTTTTTTTTTTTTCAGGAAGCAAACAGAGGTCATAGGAAAAATGGAAAAGAGCAGCAGCAAAGTGAAGTCCCTCTAGTTCTCCTTGGCCGATCACTTGAAAACAGCTAGCTATTTTTGGCAGGCTCTGAACATTCAGTCACCGGTACGCAAGATGAGAAGCGAACGTAAGTAGAGCACGTGGCAACGAAACCTGCACTGACTGTGCATCAGTAGGGGGGCAGAGACTTTCCTCCTGCTTAAGATCAGAAGCGCTGCTTTAACATCTGCAGCGGGGCGAGCACCTGCTCTGTGCCACGTTCTCACACTATTACAAATTATGATTCCCTTAAGACACACCGACAGCTGTAATTGCCACCAGTACAACCCCCAAACACCACCACAGCTTTATTTCACTGGGAAAGAGACTTTCACAGCTCAGGCATTCCAGCCCCGCACCCTATAAACGTGGCGTTGGCTTGCAGCAGCAATTGGCTCCATCAGAGCTTCTCATCCTCCTGCAGCACTCAGAGGAACAAAGCATAAGTGACAGCAGTTTGGAGCACCGTGTGTAATTACAATTAAAAAATTTAACGTTCTCAAGGCAGGATTGGAGCACAGCTTGAGCAGATTGCAAGTGCAAGAGCAACATAAGAAATGCATAGATCTACCAAACAGAAAAGACAGTTGTATGGAAATTTCTAGCTGGCACAGAATCCAAAGAAAAAACACAGAGGGTGGTGACGCACTGGAACAGGTTGCCCAGGGAGGCTGTGGATGCCCCATCCCTGGAGGCATTCAAGGCCAGGCTGGATGTGGCTCTGGGCAGCCTGGTCTGGTGGTTGGCAACCCTGCACATAGCAGGGGGGTTGAAACTAGATGATCACTGTGGTCCTTTTCAACCCAGGCCATTCTATGATTCTATGAAACATTTCCTGCGTAAGCAAACTGACAGCACACTGGCAACATGGGGAAGTCCAGCCTGAGCTACCTGAACAGAATATGCCCACGATTTCAAAGCACTGTATGACTGAGAGCAGAGCAGGATGAAGAGCACTCAGAGCTATCCCTCTCCTCATTTCCTTTCTGGCCCTCTCATTTTCTCTCCATTACATCTTTCTTCTCTTATGCAGAAGACATCCTGCACTTTTTCCCTTCGCTTAGCAGAAGTCAGAAATACTTTCAAAATGTCACCTCCAATGTAAGAGGAAAAACTCCGAAGATTCAATATACAAAATTAATAGAAAAATGGAAGGAAAAAGAAAAAAATCAGTGCTTGTTACATACTGACCATCTACGTTTGCAAAAACAGGCTACAGTCGTGTGGGAAGTCTTTCAGGACACCTGAACTGTAATTAAACCAGGTGTATGGTTAATATCCAGATGAACCTCATGGAGCTGCAGGGTTCCCACCAACCACCACCTGAGGAGCTGAAGTCCCAGGCGAAGCTGCTGACAGGACATGACAGGAAGGGTCCTTATTGTTGCCAATTAAAGCGGAGTTGGATGGTGAGAAACAAGTTGCATTAACTTTTCAAGCCTTTTGCCTGTGACAGGCATTGGTAAGCCTTCTCCCTTGTCTTATCATCTCAGCCCACAAGCTTTTCCATCTCCTTTTCTCCCCATCCAGCAGAGGTAGGTGGGAGCCCACCCAGCCAAGCTCACCCCACCACACAGTCACCCCTCTGGCACAGTGTTCTGAGGAGCTGGAGGGTTAGAAAGATAATCCCATGGATACTGTCTCTACTGCTGATGTAAGTCAGCATCTCCTCTGCCAGCCTCGGTTGTTAAAGCTTACACAAACGTGGAGACAGTTCAACAATGCCACTGAATTCCCTGCGTTGGTGGCTACAGACGATGTACAGAGATAAAGCAGTCGCTTTACAAAAGCCAGCAAATGCTCACAGACCACTCGCATCAGATGAGCATTACATGATGCACAAGTTTGATCTGAGCCCGCTAAAGCAAACCAAATTTGTCCTAAAGCGGTCAACAACTTAAAGCACACGTATCAGAAACACCAAGTACAGGTTAAACAGTTCATTCTTAAAGCAATCGACAAAGTTACGCCAAGCCTCAGCTGAAAATCACCCAGAGATTACTTGGGCCACGGAGCAATCTCTATAAATACACCTTCATTTGAGCTGCAGTCACAACGGCGGCATCAAAGGTAATGAACCACCACTGGTTTGAATTTAGCTGATCTTGAGCAGCGCATGCATGATGCATCGCAGACCGGTGCTATTTCAGGAGCATCTCCTTTTCCCACTTCGGTTCAGTCCCTCTGCTCCCTCCCACCTCAGGAGGATGCTCTAATTATTCAGTCAACGCAAGCAGCGTTCAGCCCGTGCCAGCCCTTCCCTCCCTTAGCACTGACCTTGCCTCGCACACCGCTCTCACAAAACTAATTAAGTGAAGAGCAGTCTCACTTTACACTCTTTGCGAGAAGAACTGAATTGTTACCTGCCCGAGGGTGCAATTCAAATTATTTTCAGCTTCATTTCTCTCAGCAAAACAATACAAATATTGAGCAAGAAACCAAACAACAGTGAAGCCCTTCATGTGTGTCACCGCCAGAAATAAAGAAAGCAGAAAAATAAAAGTAACCAACATACTCCTTTCGTTATTTCACTTTGGTCTTTTTAACGTACATGAAATCTTGACCAAGATGAGTGTTTGGGAGCAGCAGGGCATCTTTTTAGGACAACAGATTTAACTGATGCAAGAAGAACAATACGTGGGGCGTGCAGACTCTAGAGCCAGGCTCAGCTAAAAGGGAAAGCTTCAGTCCCACCAAACAGATGTGGAATTGCTGAATCCCTAAATATATCCGCAGCCAAACCTTACACATCACATGCACCTCTAATCTCAGGGCAATCAACGGAGCAATTCCTCTCCAATATACGTTAACCCACACAGAGAACCTGGTCTGAAAATACTTGGCTGTGGGCTCTTTAGGATGAGAAAGTCTTCCTCGCAGAGTTACAGATGTTTTGTTTGCACAGAGGATTTTATGACAGCCTTTGCTCGCAGCCTGCAGGAAGAGACTCAGGCACAGGATTTGTCACATCTTTGCTCCTGAGGAAGCAGCTCATACAGACAGCTCTGGAGCCATCTCCTCCCCTCAGTACACTACAGCAATAACATACAATGAGGAACAGAAGAAGAAAATTAACACTAATTTGACCCAAGTCTGCACTACAGCACTGAATTCCCAAAGTGTAGGGGTGGGACCAATGCCTTGCAGGAAATCACAGTAAAAATGGCACAAACACATTTGATGACAAGTCTCCAGCATCCTGTGGGTGGCCAAAGACCAGAGAAGCCAGAAATCTGAGCCATACAAATCTGTATGCATCTGCTGTGGATGCTGCTATCCACCCCGTGCAGCCCCCCGTGACGCCCCGTGGGGCTCCGCATCACACCCAGCCTTCATCTGCCCGGGAGTTCTTCCTTTGAAGATGGGATTTTATATCCACCAAGAAGCAACCGTTATTAAATCATCCTCTAGAAGCCAAATAAAGATGGCTATCTATTACTACCTCTAGGACCAGATGAGCAGTTTGCCATGGAGCGGGAGCCGTATGAGAACTGACAATATCACAAACCCCGAGGCTTGGAGCTTGTGCCTGAAAGCATTGCCTTGCTGTGGATTTCTTCAGCTAACACTGAAATCAGTTAGAAAGCATTGGCAGGAACATGCTGGCTTCCTCATCTCAAAAGCAGTGTCCATTTTCTAATTGCTGGTGTTTTACCAACAGATGTCAGGGAACACCGTCTGGGGATTTAGAGGGAAGGACGATACCTTTTACAGAGAGTTACTGTAGTTTGGGGAACCAAAACCAGTTAAAGATAATGAGTCATAACAGGAGGTAGTTACTGTAAATATTCCAAGCATGGGCACATTAACAACCACCCACTAATCAGAGGCAATGCCACAGGCAGACACTGAGATCTCCCACTGGTGTCACTGGGAATTTTGAATGGATCAGGACCTCAGCCAAGAGCTGAGTATCTATTGTAGCCCTCAGTGTTAATAGCCAGGATGGGGTGGGTCGCGCTGCAGATTTTGGCTGTCACTTCCCAGTGGGCGATGCAGGCATCTATTCAAAGGGGATCTGCAATCTCAGACTTCAGACAGGAGACGCAGAGATTTCTTCATAATGGGAAGCAAAGAAAAAACCACTGAGTTTAACTACTCATTCCTCAGCATCGTTAGGTGCTTACGACACAAACACAAGTTCTGATGCAGAGGGCAAACCAAAGAGACTCCGGTTCATACATCAGACTGTGGCTGGTGAAGGGCTGTCAGTTTTTTGGTGTTGGTGGTTGTGGTCTGGGATGCAAAAGCATTGGCACCCAAACTTTTGCTAAAGCCTCCCACTGGAGCTCCCAGCACACCAACACTGTGCTCCCTTCCCCCTTCCTGCACTGCTCTGCACTTGCTGCTAATTTTGATTCCGTGGCCTCCGACCAAGACGTGGTCAGCTTACACATTGCCTCCGTGCTGCTCTTCTTCAGCCCCTCAAGTAAGTTGCTTTCCCATGATTCAGTGCCATAGAAATATAACTGTTGAGATCAGCTTCTTTATTTTTGTCAGCTTTTCTACAGACCTTTCAATCATAAGCTGCATTATACTACGTTCCCATAAAGCCAGGAAAAGCAGTAATAGATATGTCAAAATTCTGACTTCTATTTTTCCTGCCAGGTGATTTCTTTAAGTGCTTTGTTTTCTCCTGTCACTAAATTAGAACAGTACCTGTATTTCCAAAGTCTTCACCCTTACTGTCACTATTTCAATAGGCTCTTCTCACATTAGAGCTATCAGCTCGGAAAATACTCCTCCCATTCTGCTTTTAGGAGAAGAAAATATCATCTGTATTTTGTCACTGCTTCTGGCTGAGGTTATCAGACTTCTGGGCAGAGCCACCCAACTTCCTTGCAGTGACAGTGAAGTGACTGGAAGGGACCTGCCCGTGTCTGCCCTGCTGGGGGAAGACGATAGCACATAATCCAATTGGCGAAAAGAAAGCCAAATGCAGACGAATCCATTCCTCAGATTTAGTTTCAGATCCTCTCTGCCGTCCCTTGGCTTTTCTTGGAGGAGCCACACAAATTGCAGAACAGCCTCTGGAAAGAGTTTGGCTGCAATGCCTGGCAGCACGAGCTCTTTACGGCCCGGATCCAAAGCCCAAAGAGGACTGCAGCATCTCAGCTCACTTGCCAGTGCCCTACATTCTCCTGCTGCCCTGTGCTTCTCATCTAAACAAGAGGTTAACAAAACTGCACTCAAAACAGGTCACGTTGATGCATCCCCAAACAGAACACTGGGGACACTGGATGTGCTGTTCTCGAACTGCAAAGCAAAGGTTTTTGGGGGGAGATCTGGGGATAGACCCCCACTTGGCCCCAGGGCAGCTCCACACAGCAGCTCCACAGCTCGGAAGGAACTTGCATGGAAAGGTGGGCATCCCTGGCTGCAGAACATCAACCCATAGGATGTGTGGAGATTGGGAGAGCTAACTCTTCAGCATCCACAGCCAGCTGTGAAAGCTGCCAAGTTCAGAGCAGATCAGCCCTCATGGGATTTTCCAGGCAGGACTCAGAATGTCTAAAGAGAGAACTTGCTGCCCCTTTTGGGTTTAAGAGAAAAATGCCACCAGGGCTATCCTTTTAAAAGCAGGTTTTGGTCCTTCTGTCATGCTGCACAACCCCCTGAAGCCACCACGGGCTCTGTGTAATATAACCCCGCTGAAAATATCCAGGGTGAGAAGTTACTACCTGCACCGTAGTGTTTGCACAGCTTCTCAGGGCTCTGTATCGATCAGGCTCCTGGACACAGACCCACCCAAAAGCAGATAGTAGAAAATGCCACTCAACAGCTGGCAGAAGGCAGCTTCTTGTTCAGGGCAGAGTGAGGCCCTCTGAGTTGTGCAGATGCACAGCCCCAGCCCAAGCTCCTCGAGGGAGGAAGGCCCACACTGCTCTCACTAACAGAGCTCAATGCCTATTGTGCAAACCTAGCCCTGGAGACTCACGTTCACAGCAGGTATTAAAATCACCTTGCATATCTTGTAAGATGGGATTCCTCCTGTGCTATCTCAAGCAAGTCTCTACTCCGTGGCGACAGAGAAAGTTTTTCTTGCTGCCTCCAAAGGAGCACATCCATCTCCTGCTAGCAGTATCAGCACCAACAGTTTCCCTGAGCATTCTCAGGATACACACCTCCCATCACCACGGGAATCGCAGCCCTGCGTGTCTCACTCCTTACTGCCTCAGCAGCAGCGCATACAACTGCCCGTGCGTTTGGAAGCACACGTGTCAAAGAGCTGCACACGGGCAATTTCAAACCCAAAGATGTCAGCACGACTCGTGATCACAGCACGGAACAGGAGACGTGAGTTAAAGAGCAAGTTTTCACACAAGTATGGCATTTCCTTTGTGTGCTGGAATACAACAGCTCTAAATCACGCAAAATAAAACTCAGAAGCGCAGGAATCTTTTGTTCTGTGTTACGTGATAAATTATTTAAAGGGCATTTTGGTGAATAAGGCCGATATATTAAAAAAAAACACCAAACAGCTGCTCAGCATCAAAGAAAGTAATTTAAAGACAAACAGATTTGGAAAACGGAAGATTTTCGCAATGCATCTGAATGGTGGGCTTTGCTATTTTTATGGAATAAAATAAGGAAAAGCCTGGTGAAAATACCAAGGGTCTCAGCAAGACGTAACTGAAGGAGAAAGATAGGGTTAAAAAAAGTACACGAAACGAGAGGCGTTCAACACCAACTTCCAGGATCCAGAAACTCAGAAGTTTGTTGTTTGTTTTTTAAAGATCAAATAAATAAGTAAAAAAGAACGAAAAGGATGGATCGTCTGGGTTTGGCCGCCCAGACTGCAAGAAAGTAAATGACGGCAGAGTGCTCCCTTTTCTAAAACAAAGAAGTGAGGAACTGCTGTCTTCCCTCACGCCAAGAGGTGCCCTTCGGCCGGCTGTCCCAGCAGCAGCAGCAGCCACACCGCCACGCACGTACCTCCCAACGCACGGGGGAAAGAACTACTCCCGGGATGCCCACCCCGCACACACGCACTGCCCCAAAGCGCACTTCCACGGCCCTGAGCGCTGCAGCGCCGCGGGGGCTGCGGGGCAGAGCCACCTGTGCGTGCCCCCCCGGAGCGGGGAACCCCGCTAAAGGAAGAGGGGTCCGCATGCAGCCCTTGCCCCCCGTCTCCATGGCGATCTCCCAGCGCGGTTTGCGGGGAGGGATGGGGGGGGGACACGCACTTTCGTGCCGCATTGAGCCGGGCCGCCCCCCCACACTCAGCGCCCCGCACGCCGGGCACCGCTCCCTCATCCATGCCACGAGCAAGGAGGGGGGGTCCCCCAAAGTACGGACTTGCAGCCGAAGCGATGCCCCCCTCCCAGCGGTAAGGTCGGGCTGTCCGCGGTCGGGCCGGGGAACATGCTGGGGAGCGGAGCGGCTGCGCCTGCCTTACCCTTGGAAGCATCTTTCTCTTCTTTGGGCTTGATCACCTTCCCGCTCATAGACCCCAGCTTGGGTGGGAAAATCCCCGGGAGCTTCGCGGATTCCGGCTGGACCCAGAGAAACCTCGGGCGGGGGGCAGCGTGCGTGCAGGAGGGGGGATCCTCTGTACGCCGAAAAGGCAGAAATCACACGGACGGAAAGGGAGGTGGAGAGAGAGAGCGAGAGGGGGGAAAAAAAATGACAATAATAATAGGAAGAGAGGAGGCGGCGAGCTGCCCGCTCCCCGGCGCGGTGCCGCCGCGGTGCTGCGGGAGCGGAGCGGGCGCTGAGCGGGGGGCTCCGGCAGCCGCAGCACCGAGCCCCTGCGCCGCTCGCCGTACCGGAGACAAAAGCGATTTTCCCTGTGTGTGTCTGCCTGGCCACGGCCCCCTCCTCCCCCCGCCTCTCTCCGGCTCTGCCTCCCCTCCCCAGGGCCAGGGAAGCGCAGCCGGTCCTGGGAGTGCCACCGATCAGCGAAAGGGGGGGGGGTGTGTGTGAGAGCAGGGGGAGGTGGGGAGCGCCTGGTTGGTTTGCTTGGGTGTGTTGGCTTTTTGGTTGGGTTTTGTTTTTTGCTCGCATCCTCCCCTAACAATAGTGGGATGGAGCAGCAGAGCTGCAGCCGCGGATGGGAGGAGGAGGACGCGAGCGTTAGGCACTGCAGAAGAGGCGGCAGGTTTACAGCAAGGAACCGGAGCTGGTCCCCCCAAACCCCCGGTCCCAGCACCCTCTCCCCATCTCCCAGCCCGAGCCCCCGGTGGGGGAGGGCTGAGGAACAAGGCACATCCCTCTTGCCCCCCAGCTCTGGGACGGTGCCCCGGCGCCAGGGGGGTAGGAGTGACACAGAGCCGGCCCCTACCATTGGGGGGCCCCTCTCAACCCCACCCCACCACGGGGAGGCTCCGGGCCACAGCCCGACAGCCTGTTGCTGTTCAAAGGGGAGCGAAAAGCCAGGAGAGGGCGACGAGGGACGGGGTGAGCTAGAGTGAAAAGGGGGCCCTGCTCTGTCGGATGGGGCTCTCCTCGCTGCTCCTCTCCGAGAGGAGCAAGGGACTCCCGACAGCAGCCGAAGCCCCTCTCACTTGAAGTAAAAAAAGGCCTCCACCCTGCCCCGTTCTCTCCTGCGGGGTGGGGCAAAGCTTCCTTGGAGCGGGGCCGCCGTCGGGGGAAGGAGCACGGCTCCACATCTCGTACCCTCTGCCCCGCGGGGAGGGCGGATGGGGGAAACCCGATGCAGCCCCTTGGAGCGCCCGAAATAAAGTGCTGGGAAGGGAGAGCCGCGAAATGCCCAGGGCAGCCTGACATGCCCCAGCTTCTCCAACGGAGCGCTCGTGGCGAAACCAACGGTGACACGCGGCTGAACCGAGCAAGGCCGGTGGGGAGGCAGCACGCTGAGGGCATGGCAGGGCGCTCCCCACCTACCCCACCCCGACGGCAGAAGCGATCCTCCCTCAAGGGCAGCCCCGTGCGGGGGTCTCCAGCCCGGGCTGCGGCACCAACAGGGCTGCGCGGCCGCTATTTTTAGACGAGCCGAATTCTTTCCCCTTCTCCCTCCCTTCGCTCCAGCACAGCGCCGCGGACAGCTGAGAGCAGATCGGCTTACGGCGCGGCCAGCCCTACCCCTACCCCCGGCCCTACTCCGGCACAGCGCGGCCGTCCCGCAGGGCAGCACGTGGGGAAGGCAGTGCTAAGCCCCACAGCTCCGACCTCACCTCCTGCAGGTGGTGCTGGGCCAGGTGTGATGGCAGAGCCAGGGTGTGAACACGGAAATCGGGGCTGTGGGAGCTGAGGCTGGAGAGGCAGGAGCAAAGCTGCTGCTTTTATGCTTATGCTGATTACTTTTCCCTAAGTAATACACAAAGAACAAAACGGGGCCCTTGGGCAGCACACCTCCAGCCCTCCATGTCTGCAGCAGCACAACCTCTGCTCTGTTTCTGGATCCGAGGAGTTGCCCTGGTTGGGTTGGCTTTGCTTTGCAGATACTCACAGAGCCCTCTGATGATATTATGCTTCCAATGTAGCTCTGTTTTACTCGAGCCTTTTCTGTGATGCTTCTTTAATGCCTCCAAGGCCGAGCAGGAGGGCTTCAAGCTGGGCTTTCTCTTGGCTGTTTCTCTCCATGCAAACTTGGGCCACTGAGACTGGAGAATTGGAAGAGGGGAAGGAGAGGCTGTGAGGCAGTGCTGTCAGAACTCACTGCTCTATGAGTTCCAGAAAGGAGATTTCTGCTCTCCAGTACAGTTTGCTCAGCCCTTGGTTTTCAAAGGTGCTGTGATGGGGGTGACAGACAGTTCACACTTCTGGTCCAAGGTCTTTCCAGCACCTCCCTGACAAACACTGTGCTTGGCTCTGACAGAGCAGCTGCCTTCTCACCTTTGACAGGTGATCTTTACATTTATAGGAGTTTCTACATTGACCAATCGAGGCCTATATACTGAAACCAAGCCCTGGAAGGAGGCAACAGCTCAGCAGGAGCGAAGGAAACGTTCCCGCTGGTGGGCAAAGCGAGCTTACCCTGCTGCTCTGAAATGAGCTCGTTTTTCCTCTCACTGGTCTGCAAGGCTTAGAAGTGTCAATTAAATCAGTAATAAAATATGGTGTTATGCATGCAAAATGTACAGGGGCTGGTGTGAAGGTTTACTGCAGCCTGGATGCAGTTTGCTCAGCCTTTACTTTTAGAGCTACCTTGATGGCTCACGTGTTCCAGTGGAGAGGGTGAGGATGAAGAGATGGGATATGAAAGTCTTCAGACTCCCTCCTCAGCTCCATGCTTTGCTGTGGGCATCTCTGGATGCAAGGTCTGACAAATGGTCTGGCTCTACAGCAAAATTGTAGCTGACACACAAAGACTTAAACATGAATCTGGGCTTAGTTTCTCTGTACATCACTTTCCCAGCTATAGTAGGGGAAAAGCATCACCTCATTGCTTTACAATCGTAACACTGGAAGCTGAGAAGCACGCAGATGCTGTGATGACAGAACTGATGCAACGAGCTGCTACCTCAGCTAAGCTGATGCACAAACATACCCATCCGTGGCTCTTACATCAAGACTGTATTTCACACTGACGGCACTCCTTGGGTTTCTGAATTTGAAACTGTTTCTGGGCCTCCCAATAAATCAGATACCCAGAGGAAGAGGGTTTTGTGAAGTTTGATACAAAGAGGTCTGATGCATGCTGTGCAAATGCTGCACAGGCACTCCCTGCCCACCTGAGTGGCTGGGGAAGGTTTACATTCAAGTCTGTCTTTGGTGGGGGGAGCCTGATGAAAAGCCAAATATACTCAATGTCTCTAATTACTTCTCATGCTCCTCCTAAGATTGTAATGGAGTCATCTCAGCTGAGTGGCAGGAAGCCAACGGAGCAGCACCAACAGTGGAAGCACAGTCCCTTTTAAGGTGCCTGAACCCTCCTACCCAGAGGGACGACACGGTTGCCCCAAGCACAGCACGGTCTCACAGCTCCAAGTTGAAGTGAAACACGAGGCTTTCTCAGCAGAGGGACGCAGCAGTAGATCATGTTTGGGCTCTCCTAGTGCTCCCAGCTCAGGGCTGCTCTCTGGAAGCAGCACAGCAGAGCCGTGCCATGCAGAGCTGTGCTGAGCTTTTATCCTCCAGAAGTTGGGGATCATTTATAGTCTGAATCTGTACATCCTGAGGGCCTTTGTACAACAGAACCATTTTAATGTCCAATAACAGAATGGTTTGCCCGTGAAACCCATCCTCAAGGCACACAGATGCTTTTCCTGCTCTAGTAAAATGCCTTTAGAGACATCTGTCCCTGAGGGATTGTGGACCTCACAAAGCTGTGGTAGGGGTGTTTGTTCCCATGGTTCTTTGCCTTATTCTTAAGTAGTATTTTTCTCTCTTCTGAAGGCTCTGGGTTGTAGGAAGTCCAGATTCTGTTTCTTTCAATAGTGGGAATTTTACTTTAAAGCAGTCCAGCAAGATTAAATTAGCTTTGTTATGATGGTTTCTGCTATGTTCCCAGTTAAATCCAAAGTAAAACTCTGCCTGCATTCGGGTAGAGCAGGATTAGGCCTTAAATTTAAGATTCCAGGCATGATAGAATCTCACAAATACACGTACTTCATTTCAAATGACGTTTTTAATTTCTGCTGGCATCCAGAGCCATTTATTGCTTTCTATAAAAGAAGTAAATGATTAAATGGGCATGTCTGAAGTTTTGTTGCCACTTCATGGTAACTGTGTCTGTAAAGTGAGTCCAAATAAATCTATTACACATTCCCACTGCCTGGCCTGCTGCTACTGCAACTGGAATTCAAGGGCAAAGTTCCTCATTGCCAGCTGTGTGTTTTAACCAAAAGAACCAACAGGATTTATAGACAAGAGAAATACCAAACATTGGGCCAATGTAGCCTATTCTCTAGCAGGCACATCCCTGTTCTAATGGATGTCTATTGGTTCCTATCTTATTTTCACCACTCCTATTCCTATGCAGTCTTATGCACTACACAGAGGACCTCTTTTTTGGCAGAAAGCTTGCTGTGCAGAATATTCCTCTTTTTCTTTGCCAAAACATAACTGCTTTATGCAAATAGAGTTCCAGCTAATGGATAGTATGGAGATTGCAGTTTAATTTCTCTAAATAATTCAGTCTGATAAACAGAGGAGCCCTAAGCAGATACTTGTGGTGAGGGATAATGATCATACTCACATGGTGAATCTCTCACCTATTTACCATGAATCATTTCAATTAAAATTAATGGGCATCAAGCATTCTGCGCTGAGACCCCGGCACTTTGGATGGCTCCTCCAGGCTGAGGAATGTGCTCAGCACCTGGGAAATGGCACATCCCACATGGCTGTGTAATGACCCCGCCGGCTGATCAAGTTTGGAGAAATGCAGAGCAAATCCTGTATGGAGCACCAGGCTGGTGGGAGGCCTTTAGTCCTGGAGATCAAAGTCTTCCAGTCTGGAAGTCTAAAATAGACCAAGCTTGAAGGTCTTTTCTGTTTGCAACTCAGTACATCTACTAAGCAGATTGTTCACAGTTTGCAGATACGCATTTCAGTAACGGAGAGGGATATCAGTTTTCGTGTTTAAGTAGAAACAAAATAAACCCAAACAAATTCTTACAACTCTCAAAAAGCCCACAGAGTAGTGGTTTAATGGTTTTATATGAAAACTCAGGGCTTTCCTCCCAGCTAACAAAACTTTTAAATTCTTACAGCAGACCTTGTTTTAGGTCCTGGATTTCCTGATTTTTTCTGTCTCCAGATGCAACCCAGATGGCCTCCAGCAGATGATCATCTGTTCTTAAGGCTGCCCCTCTCCTCCTGAAGTTTTGTGAATTGCAGTTATTTAAGAAATCTCATCTCCTTTGCACCAGCAGCAACACTCCAGTATGCAGCTTCTGTATACGCAATAACCATTCATCACCAGCATGCTAGAACTGAATGAAGACAAGGAAGACACAGGTTCACAGGTATATGAGGTGGCAATGCTGCAATTGGAGAATGCAATAAAGGGCCTTGAGTGCTTTCTATCACTTCTCTGCAAAGCCAGCACCTGCAGCACAGGCTGAAGCACTGCATGGCTTCAGGCATGGGGCAGAAGCACTGCCTGCATGCCAGCCAGCCAACCAAATGGAGCTCCTGACCCTGAACTGATCTGTGCTCTCAGAGGTAAATTTAAAGATGCAAGGTTTCATATTAAGCCTCTTCACACTACTGCTTAGGTTAGAAAGGCCCAAGACCAGCCATCACCTGCAGCAGGCGCACATGTAGACATGAGATACGCAGCTGCGTTCCTTACCTTCACCTCTGGTAGCCCGTAACTTTGCAAGAAGGCAAACCCATGCACAAAGCTGGTGAAGTTCAGACCTCACAAAAATGCCAAACTCTTTGTTTCCTTTCCAGGGAGTGCACTGGGGCACACAGTAAATTTAGAGTTATTGCCCCATGGCTTTTGTTACGGACTCACAGACTGAACTTTTGCAGTGGAAGAAAAGGGAGAGGCTTTCAGCACCCCATCTGCAGCCAGCAGCCCTGATGTCAGAATAGATTTTTGCCCAAGGCTCATGAAGGGTTTGCTCTAGGAAGCATAAAGATGAAAGTCACAGGAGCGACTCTTTTGCTATTCATAGCACAAGGCAAAGGGCAAAGACAGTCCCTCACCCCTCATGAATGTAATAAGCACAATTCAAAGTCTGGCTATTGCTCGCTACCTCTTCCATGTAAAGAGGAAAATGCCCTTCTTCAGAGAGCCCGTCATTCCGTGCATTGAAGCTTTCCCATTACAACTCTTTTTGCTACTTGGTCAAGTCTTAAAACTTGAAAGGTTTTGAAGCTGAGCTGGAGCAGGAGCTTTGATGTTCGACTCCGCCAAGCTGCAGCCTGGCACTGGCACTGATCTCCCCCAGCCTTTGTGGAGCTGTGAGAAAGCAGCATTTGTAGAAGAGGCTGGGAGCCAGAGAGCGTATAATACCACATGTGAAATCTGAAATCCAGAGAGAAACTCACAGGATAGCAGAGCAGGTGGACATGAAGTCTCAGTGCAGTTGGAGAGCTGACGTTAGAAACCTTGAGTCACCTCAATAACAGGCAGGCAATGCTGTGACGAGCATTACAGGATTGGTCTGAGCCACCCCTGAGTTACACCAGAGTTTCAGACACAGAAAGCTAGCAGAGTAACAGCAGGAAAAGAACACACAGCAATATTGGGAAGGAAACCTGCCAAGGAGAGCTCTAACGTTATTGCAGGCTTGCATATGCAATGATATCATTGGATATCATTCTTTTTCATGCCTGACTTTTTCTTTAACCACACTCTTATGCACCAAGCAGTGCTCGGATTGTATAGCCATAAAATAAGTTCTGCTGCTCTGAGGCTTCTCTGGTTTCAGAGCTACCTCCTAACCCCCCATAGGGCTCCAGCTGTGCTTCCCTGTGGGTGAACCAGGTGTGATCTGAGTGACATACACAGTGCCACAGGTGATCTCAAAGCAAAGGAGGGGAGAAAGGCTTCTCCCTTTTGTTTTTAAGATTTATTTGAGTCTGCACAACCCATGACATCCCCACAGCCCAAAGGCTGGCTGTGTTAGTGGTCCACTAGTTAGAGCTTGGTCTTTGAGGAGAAGCACAGTGTTCATTAGGACTAGGAGCAGTGTATGCACTAACTGGCACACTGCAGCACCTGGCACTCTGGTTGGAGCAGGACTGCACCCAAGATCAATGCTGGTGACAGCTGTCAGACATAGCTATGATTTCACTTCTTCCCATGCTGTTCTGCTTTGGTCTTTTCCAGAGCTGTTACTGGGGGCCTTGGAGCGTTCCTAAGAAGAGATGCCTTTGAGCTCAGTTCCCAGCTCCTCATTTCTCTCCCCTAAGGTTGCTCCTTGGCGTGTATCCTGCCTACCTTCTGGTAGCGTTGTAATAACTGCCAATACATTATTTACAGCCACGAGATTTGGCGTTCTGTGCCTCCAATCTGAACGCTCCCCCAGCATCTTTAAATAGCTGTTTTGTATGGGGAATATGCCAGCGGGGATGGGGCTGAAATCCTTCTGGATCAGGAGCAGAGACAAATGCTGCTCTGTTTGTAAACACTCCCGGTCTAAAATTAGCAGGAGGCAGAAGAGGAGCCCTTAATAAACTTCAGTCTCCCCGAGACATCTTGAGGAACGTCACACCCGTACGGACACATCTGCTGCCGATTTAAATAGCAGCCAGCATAAGCTCTCCCCTAAGTGCCCCATGCCACAGTGGGTATGGCAGAGAACATAGCATCAGGATGGGTAACCCATGCATATGCCTTCCCTTTCAGCAGTAAGAGGCAATGGCATATAAAAATGACCTTGGCTGCATGGGAAGGAAAACACGACAACAGGAGCAGTGGTGTGCTCAAACAGCGTGTTCAATAAAATCCATGCTCCTCTGAGCGGGCTGCTAAGCAAATGCCAAATGATCTGAATACATCATGTCAACAGGCAAACTCAAATCTTCATATATCCTAAAGAAGTAAATTGTTTGGGTTTTTTTGCTGTTGCTGTTGGTTGCAAAGCATATAAATGTGTGTAACTACGCATCTAAAGCTGTTTGTAAGGCTCAGCAAAACCACATCTTCTTTTTTGCCATCTAATGGTTTTGTAAGAAGGAAGGAGATTAAAATACATTCAAAACAAATAGGTGTTATATTCTAAAAACAAACAAAAATGGTGTTACAGGCAAGAAAAGCAAACACCTCTAAAAAATATCTGAGGGCAGAACAATATTATGGCAGAGTTTTATTCAGTGTTGGAGGATACGGTGCTTTTTTTAAAGTGAAAATGTATGCCATAAACCTGAAGTTATGGAAGAAACTTACAGGCAGATCTGGTTTGAAGAGAGAAAAACAACAGAACTAAGAAGTGTAACTCCTGACTGCTTCGTGCTGCTGGCTCAGTGTGGGAATAAGTGATATCTTCACCTCCTCTCAGGGAGAGAAGAATTCAGGGGCTGCACACAGTTCCCAAAGCCGGGAGATCATATTGAACGTATTCTGTACAGCTAATAGGATCAATAGCACTGCTGAGGTTTTTCTTGGGGAAACAAAGGAAAAGACCAAACTCTCCCTGTTTGTAATGAGCCATCAGGATGTTCTGTGTGCACAGCTCTATTAAATACTGACCCTGCCCCGTCGCAATAGCCCAACGCTGGCCCCCAAAAGCCACAGATCCTATCCGATTTATGCACTGCCCCAGAGCTGCCATGTAGGGAAAGCAACACAAGTCCTTGGAAGAAGCAATAGGAGTCAAAGGATGTGACTCGAGGCTCTTTCCAAATGCATGGTGTTTGTCAACATGTCCGTGTCCCTGCCGTTGGCAGAACATGCACACACACGCACTGTCATGTCCACAAAATACTTGGCTGCGATTTGTATCCCCAGAATCCTTCCCATATGCAGAATATCCCATCCATTCAAATGGGAGGATTATAGGAGTAGGAGGAGGCTTAGCACAAACAATAGCTGTGATCAAACCCAGCGCACACGAGTGATTTGTGGGAAGCACAAGACATATCGAAGATGGCAGGTGCTGCTCTGGCTGGAGAGCTATTTATGCTCAGGGAGTCACTCTGTAAGCACTTCTTGCTTCAGTACGCTCATAGGATTCTTTTACAAAGGGAGAGGAGAGGTGTGGAGTGTGACTGTATGGGCCAAGTCTGTCATTTTAAAGATAACCGAATTAAGAACTGCGTCAAAATCCCACTGTAATAAACAGAGAGCAGTCGCCTGATATACCGAGCTTCAAAGAGGGGGCTCATGGCAAACCAGGAGCTACATCACAGGGAACAAATAAAAGGCAGAAAAAGAGTAGAGGGGAAGCAAATGAAGCATGTTCCTCTTAGAAAGTACTGATCTTAGAGATCCAAGCTCTGACAGGATTTTGTCCTTTATTCTTCAGACAGAAGAATCCCTGCCTCGTGCAGGATGTGGATACATTTGCTGAGCAGGACTGGGCTGCTTACATCTGAGGTTTGTGCAAGCGAGGTGACTTCCTGCCCATGGAATGCTTTTGGGGCTGTTGGTCCCAGAGAGGGATGCCCGGGGCTCGGGCAGGTGCAGGGCTCAGCAGGGAGCTGGCAGAGCACAACAAGCATGTGCTGGCCGTGGGGCTGCAGCAGCCATCCTGCACCGGGAGCTGCTCTCACATCCAGCACCACTGCCTGCTCCCAGCACAGTGTGAAGGCTTTGGAATTCAGCTGAAAATAGGAGCTGAGCCAAGCAGCATGAGCACCACCGGAACCACAGCATCTCTCAGTTGTTATGAGATATCATAAAACACAGGATTCATCCCTTGCACGTTGCCCTTGGACTCAGGGAGAAGCTGAGATTTCACCACCATTTGAACCCTGCGTCCACACTCCAGCAATTGTGCTGTGAAAGCAAACAGAGATGCGATTCGGGTGCCCTTTAAGTGCTAACACCCACAGCGCTGTCAGCCCTATTTGCGTGTGCCTGGAAATAATTGTTTGAGAAACTGCTATTTCTGACTCACAATTCCAGTTGTGAGCGTGTGGACAAAGAAGAAGGTTGGCGCGTCTGTTACTTACATGCCAGCACGGTTCAGAGGCACTAACAGAGGCTAAAGAAGGCACATAAGGATGGCTGTGACCTATTCCGAACTATGGTTCTGATCTCCAGGCTTTTAGCCTGGCTGGTCTCCATTAAAATGAGCAAGGCTCCGTGCTAAAGCCAGAAAATTCACCAAAAACCATTCTCCTCAAGTTTTGTTATGACATCCATGTAGTCCACAATTGCTCCTCAGACACGATTCTTGCAGGCACAAACTGCATTGTTACCAATTATTTTCCTTGAAGTACCAAGCATCACTGTCGCTAAGTCATAACAAAAGCAATAATACAAGTCTCAGAAGTGATTTTGGTGGGAAGAAACTATGATTAGCAAGCCTCTCCTTTAAAGCAAAATACTGCAAGTCATTAATCATAGAAGTTTCTAATTTCAGAAATGAGTTAACTGATCTTTAATGAGACAAACAGCTTTTAAATACTGTTACCATGAGGCTGTGCATTAAACTGGAGAGTGGAGCAAAAAAATGAGTGATTTCATCACCGATTCCAGGAAACGCTCCGCCAGAAGCAGCCTGAGAGTCTACAGAATCTCCAAATTCCTTTCAAAGATTCTGTGTATTTATGGTGGTTGGTATTCCAGAAGTCCTGGGTGTATTTGCACATAGAGCTGAGGACACCGCTTAGTATGAGAGCTGGGAGTTAGAGAAGGGATGAGGGGCAGGCATGGAGGGGTGGCAGTAGCCAAGACATGACCCCAAATGGCTTAATGCTCATGTTAAAGATGTGTTAGTCACTCTGGGAGACGAGGGAGAAACTCGGTGAGGTTGCCCCACTTGGCCTATGCAGAAAGCAGCTCTGAATGGGATGGAAGCTTTTCTGAGAAGTACATGGCCATGGCATTGCTGCAAGTGAAACTCACGATCCTGTAACAACCCTCATTTCAAAACTGCACCCACTGACCGTATGCAAACAGATGTACATAGGCAAGTGACTTACTGTTGTCTTCTCATAGTAAAAGCTACAGTAAATAGATTATTGGGTAAGGTGGAAACTGGATGCTGCTATTAGCAATGACTGTAACTGCCAAAACAGTGCACACCCAGAGCAGTAGACACTTTGCAGGCACCTAACTCACCTACAGCACAAAGATCCTGCCTGAGGTACTCAGACCTTGTAACCCTGAGCTGTGTGGTTTCCCAAGCCATGAGTTTATGCAAGGGTGTGCTGCTGGTCTGTCATCAACTTTAGCAAAATTTCCTTCACAGCCAAGTATCTCTCTGTTGCCTTTACAGGGAAAACTCAGAGAGCCATTAGAGCTGGAGATGTTGGGGAGCAGGCTTGGTTTGTGCTCGAGGAAGCCTTGCTTTGGGGTAGAGAGGCGAAGATGTGCCACACTGCTTCTTATCCAACCTGCAGCAGATTTCTGTCCTTTTCTGTTTTCCTGCTGGAACCTGAACTGATGCCAGAGCCAGAGGCTCCGAGCACCGCTTCTGATGTCCAGCCACAAGTCACCTACCTCCTTTTAGAGCAGAGATTTCAGGCTCAACACCAGCGTCATGTCCTCAGAAATCTCCTCTCTCCCCAGAGAGGAGGGAGGAGGCGATGCGATGCTGTCAGCAGCCTCCCCGGGCAGGAGAGCCTCTCTGCCGCGTGGCTGCGTGCCGCATTGCCACCTAGTGACTGGCCCCGAAACCCGGGAGCCCGCTGCCAGGGGGCAATAGTTTCGCTCCCGTAGGAATAAAATCACCCTAAGCTTCTGCATACGTGAAGCGGCTCGCACAGGGCACGGCTCCCGGCCTGAAGCTGGGCGATGCTCCATTACCTGCCCTTGTCCTTCCCCTCTGCTGCCCAAGCACCACAAAGCAGCAGCGACTGAAATGGAAACCTGGAGTGGTCAGTGTGCCAATTAACTGGCCACAGCAGTTGCCATACAAGCAAGAAGCTGTGTGCGAGGACAGACAGGCGCTTTATTCTGCAAGTGAGCTTGCCTCACTGAGTGTCATACTTGCAAAGCGGATTGAAATCAACAATAGAACTGACTTCATCCCCCTAAATTTAAACAAATTTGACTATAAGCAGTTTAAGAATCTTTTTAGCGCGCTAATCGGTACAACATATTGTCATATTTGTTCTTCTGTTAGAAGATAATTAAAGCAAACAGCAGTGGCCAATAACTTGAGAAGAGGCAATCGAGGGAACTAAAACCTCCCTTCTTCCTTCAGCAAGAAGTCAGACCCACCTGCATTTACTGACGTCAGCTGTGCAAGGTGGTGCTGCTCAAGAAACAATTAAGCTTCTATTCCTGACATCGAACCACTGCTATAAAAACAATTTCCATTAAGATTATCTAGAAGAGCTACTTCTTCCTGAAGAAGGGATGAACTGAGAGCTCTCTTCTAATGACTTCTGATTCATTTCCTCAGCACCTCTGCTAATGAAGCACCCGTTCCCTTTACCTCTTTAGCTGTGCCCCACACATGGTTTCAGGTGTTGCCCTTTCCTGACTTAGCCAGAGTTATAAATGTTGTTATACCACATAGGCAGCTCCAATCCCCAGGTAACACAAGAGACTTCTAGCAGAAATATTTGCTCTCCAAACTCGCCTTTATTATTGTGCTGCTAGGAATTCACGAAGGTCAGCGCGGAAATCAAGGCAGCAGCCCCCAGCAAGATATTACAGTAGGAAATTGCCAAACAGCCACATGGACAAATGTAAGAAAACACTGTGCAACCCGGCCTTTCTTCCTGGAGTCACCCAGGAGGCAACGTAAAGCACTGCTGTGCCAAGAAAGCATTTTACGGCTTTTTTCCATAGTTCATTGTTGTCCAGCAGGAGAGGCTGGTGCCTCTTTGTTTCCCCCAAACCACTGCTGCTTCCAAGTGCTGTCAGGACATCTTTACCTGGTTGCACAATTGGGAAAGATCACATCAGTTCTCCTGCTTCTCTAAATGTACCGAACCAGGTTTGTTGGAGTACGTGGCCTTTGGTCCAACCTAGATGTATTTATAATTAATGTGCAATGCTATAAATGGAAAGGGAAGGGAATGCTTTCCGTATCTGACATGGCCATACTTTATATGGTATGGCTGTTTAGCTTGCCTTCACCTTAAGCAGCAATGGGGAAATGGAGTTCTCTAGCTTCTTTACATAAAATGAGGTGTATCTTTAAAGCACATGAAATACACCTTAGGAAATTGCTTCATGCTGTTCACAACTGTGGGACTGTGATACCACTGCTTATTTACTCTGCATAACCTGGTGATGACACTTCAGAACGTGGCTCACAGCTAATTGCAGGATCACTCTTCCTGTCACACAGTGGTTCAGCCCTCACCACAGCCCACGGGCCCCCACGCCAGAGCCTCTCTATTGACCCCGCAGCCTTTGAACAAGGCCTAATGAAGGGAGTCGATGTTTGCTCCCTGCATCTGAGGACTGCAGCGTTTTGTGATGTCTGAACATTGAATCTTCACAGATCTCACACTAAGCACCGGAGCTGTTTACAAACTCTTCTGCAGTGAGTCTTTCATGGCGTATTGCCAACTGCTGCCCTATCCCAAAGGGCTGCAGTCCCCCAACACTACTTCACAGCAACATGGCCACAACAAGTTAGCAAATGTACATAATAATCATAGTATCATAAAGATTGGAAAAAACCTCTAAGATCATCTAGTCCAACCATCAACCCACCCCACCGTGCCCACTACCCACGTCCCTTAGTGCCACATCTCCACAATTCCTGAACACCTCCAGAGATGGTGACTCCCCCACCTCCCTGGCAGCCTGTGCCCACACTTGACCACTCTTTCTGAGAAGAAATTTTTCCTAATATCAAATGTGAACTTCTCCTGGCACAACTTGAGGCCATTACCTCATCCTATGCTGTCCCTTGGTTCAGACAATGCTTTGCTGGCTTCTTGTCCTCTATGGGAGCACTTCTGGGCCAGCTCATCACTGTGTGGTGTTTGCTGGAAAAAGGCACAGCTGCATTTGAAATGTAAATTGCTGTTCCTCTGCTTGTGGCTGCGAGGGTCAGGCTTGTTCAGTGTGTTGTGATGTACAGGTCAGAAGGTTCCTCATGAGGCTGGGGTTCGTTTTCATTATCCAATGGCCTCTGATGCTGAACGCTGGCTTTTGGAGAGCTGTTATCGTTGTATTTCATTTGTCATGCAGGATCAAAACCCTGCAGTGTTTGCACAGCTGTTCCTATTGTACCTGTGCATGAAGCAGCCTTGCTGGTTCATCTCCCACCAGCCATAATCACAGGTCTGATTCTCTTCATTTGTGGGTGGGAGGGCAGTATTACAGTGGTTAATATTACTTGTTACCTACTGTCATGACTTCACCAACTCTTGATGTCTGTAGACCTGCTGGATGCTGTTGTGTAAATACAAAGAAAACGAAGTTCCTTCCAAAAATTCTGCTATTGTATAAATTCCCTGCTTTTCTCTTTTCTCTCATCTTCTGTCTCCTACACTTTTAATTAGATGCTAGAAAAAGCAATGCTAGGTCTGTGTCTTAGACTTCTAATTAAAAAAATGTTACATCACCTAATGTCGTACCAGAAGCCACTCTAGAAGCACAATGCCAGCACTCACAAGTTGTTGAGCAGATCAAAAGAGCACTGCCTGCGTTTCTCACAAGTGTTCAGGCCCCAGGTCTTGCCCATCTCATCACCCTTCCCCTGTTCTATTAGCGACATCTTTGTCACTATAGATTAAATAGCAACAGATCAACTCTCATAAAAGCCTCTTGTTCTTTCTCCTTCCCTCCTCGTCCTTTACCAACGGTGCATTAGCCAGCTGTGACTGCCGGCTTGTGTTTGCTGGGCAGCAGAACTGGGCCCTGAGGATGCTGTCTAGGGACCAGGAAGGCTCGTGCCTGTCGAGCATGAGAGCCCCAGGGCCCAAGGAAATGCTGCCTTTGGCAGCTGCATGGTGCTGAGTGCTCTTTGTTCACTGCTTTTCGAGGGCTGGGTTGTATGAAATATTAATTATTATGATTCCGCAAGTCCCCAAATGTCCTTATGACCCCAAATCAAGCTGAAGATATAGGATCTGTTGTGGTAAAATGAAGGTAGCAAAGGTTTTGCCTCGATGGTAGCGCCATCATGGAAACCAAAGTACAGTGCTAGGTTTTACTGTCCAACATACAGCAACATTTCATTTGAGTAGCCCCACGTTGCTGTACTGCAGTTAGGCCCATCCTCTGTACAAAGTGGCCAGTGAGACCCTTGTGGCAGGGACCTCGCTCTTCTCTGAGACAGGACACAGCAGGTCTGGGTGTGGATGCTCCTCTAGCTGGGGACACTCATAGCATTGCACTGATTCCCACTGTCAGCAGGAAAATCCCAGTCATACCCACGAGCATGGGGAAGAACATCCCCATGGAGAGGAAAAGGTGATGATGCAGGAGAGGGAGTGAGAGTCACCTGTGCTTTCTCCTCTACCTAGCATGCCACAGTTAGCACTGGGTTGGGGTTTCACTGGGCTAACTACCTGTCATACATTGCACCTGACTTTTGGGCACCCCAGTCACAGAGATGCAAGGCTTTTTTTGTCTGAGAGAGTTATGCATCAATTAGCAATTATGACAGTGGATCTATTTCCAGGGAATTAGTTGCTCTTTTGCCCGAGTCCTAGACAAGTTTGCTGTAAAATTTAATTACTTGGCATATACATTATGTTTAACAGTCAAATAATAAGCTAGTTTTCAGATAATCCACAGAGGATCCCATTTCCCAACTTCTCAGAGGAGTTTCCAAATATACAGTTGTCTTCTTTAAATTCCTTCCCGTGGTGTTTGAGTCAGCCCCAGAGCACCTGACCTGGCACTTCACAGCTCAGGGGCCAGCAAGCAGCTCAGGAAAGCACAAGGGTGTTTAAAAAAAGCACTCCCAAACAAGCAATTCCCTCCTCCCCACATCCCTATGCTTTCCCAAGTGGCAGCATGTGCTGTGTCAGGAAAGGTGTGAGGACCACACCAATGAGCAGTGTCCATGGGAATGGATAAAACACACTGCTGGTTCTCATATTCCTCCTGGGGAGAGTTTCTTGGTTCACCCTGGTGAGGACCATCCATTGCAGTGATTGCTGAGCCAAGGCAGCAGGCACAGGTACTTGTGTACCCTGTAATCTGAGGAGACAAGCTCCCGTTGATGCCTCTTCTGTGGGAATCTGTTTTTTGTCTAGCTAGGCTTTCCATGAAACCTGGAGAAAGTCAGCTTTTGCTGCCTCTGCTCTTTTCTCCAGTTTTCTTGGAGCTGACCAAAGTCTTCAACAGAGAAGGACAGCAGGATCACAACAAGACTTTTTTCCTTAGGAAAGCAGACTGAAAATTTGCATTGTATGTTTGTAAGCAACCTAATTACCTCTCCTGAACAAGCTACCACCCATCAGGTAACCCTCAGTAATTGATGCCATGTGCTCCCCTTCCTGCCCCAACAGCAAAATGAAATAGTTTTACTTACATTAGCATGATTATCTTGTTTTTAAACAAGATCTGATTCCTTTTGCCAAATGCTCTCGATAAACATAGCTAAGTGCTTTCTGTGCATGCATAAATACAAGATTGTTTCTTTTCTTAGGGTCATAAAGCAATCAGCCCCTCACTACAAAACAACAGGTATGTTTGGCCATTTTTCCTGACATTTACTGCTGTTACTTGCAGTCCTTGTTTCTTTCAGTAACTTAAATATTAGGTTTTTTTATAGCCCTCGTGAACATATGTACACTTTGCACAGGGAAGCACACTGGGAAGCAAAGTGATTGCACTTAAATAAAAGAGATGATACTATAAGCAGATGTAAAAAAAAAATGCAGAAGAGCTTCTAGGGAAGTTGGGTGCTGAAGCAGGAGCATGGCTAGCAAACACAGCAGCACCTGGGGACAGCTGGCCCAGCACCTCCTCAGAGCTAGCAGGGGGCTTTGGATGTTCTGCTCCTATTCTTTTAATGGGAACTGAGCACCCAGGCACCAACACTGGAAATTTCAGTCTGGGTCCCACACCAAAGTCCTGACTAAAGTATGGGAATTCATGCAGCTGGGTGGTCCAATCCTACAAGTATCAATAAGAATTACATTAATGTTAATTGAGCGAGTCCAGAATGGGGAAATAAATACCCAATGACCTCCTCACAGTAGAGACTATGATTTTCAACATAAAGGTACTGCGTTTAGCAGTATATTTCATGACTGCTTTAACTCAGTACAGGTGATTTTAGCAGTAAGACCATCCCCAACAAATCAGCAACCAATCTAAATGTTAATAACTTCTCTTTAGGAAATTAGTTTGTTTGGAAAGTACGGAGCAGTCCCAATTCAGTTAATTTCTTAACCTTCTCTGTGCCCTTGAGCATACACACTTCATACAAGAAAGCAGTATTTTTAATTGCTCGTGGACATATGTTGTACAACCTCACAGAAGAATGCTGGAAATGATCATCGATGAGGAGCATGGGGCTTCCATCTGGCACCGTTTTGATTTGAAACTGACAAAAATATCTAGCAGAACTGCATTGAAAATGCTGGTATGGCTAATGGCCCGAATAGTGAGTACTAACGGGGAAGGGGGAAGGACAGGAGTAAAGATAATAAAAACTGCCATCTGCAAAGAAACCTTTCAAGCAGAAAAAGGGATATCTGCTCTTTCTGTGGTGCTGTAATGCATAGTCTTCTGCTGCAGGGAGGCACACGGATCTTACCTTCAAGTTTCATTCATGGGAGGTGGAGAAACCACAACAGCCAAAGGAAGACAGGTCATGATTAAAGCAAGAAACGTGTTGTATTGGTCCCAGAAAACTCAGTAGCTGTAATTCAGGATATTCATTCCTGAGCAAATTTTTACTGCAGCCTATCACAGTCTTTCTGCAGCTGGCTGAAGAGGTGAGAAGTTTTGTGTCAATTACTGGGGCTGTTATCAAACTACGACCACAGGCAGCATTTGTGGATGCTGCACAAATGACAACTAACAGAGACCAGGACACAGGATAACGCACATTGAGGGTGTTAAACAACTGTATAACTTCGCAGCTAAGTTAGAGACTTAGCAGCTGTGCCTTGGACAAGATCTGGCCCACCTGCAAGTTTTGCTTCAGAACATCCATAGATGTAGACCAGCTTTAACGATGCTTAAAGGAAATGATCTGTTAAAGGCCTCTGCTGCCTGGTTCTCTTTGGAGAAGGATGCAGATTTCCAAGTCCAGGCAGCTTGCAAAACAAGTCAGATTTCTGCCTTGTAGTGTTACTACTGAGTGCTAAGAAATATTTCAGATTCACTAAGTTATACACTCAATCCAGGGGAAAACTTTGGCTATAAGTCTGACAAACAGGCCCTGCATCCCTCCCTTTTCAGCCAGCAGGAAGCTCCCTTTTACTGCCATGCCCATCTCACAGATAGGTGGGAAAATGGTGCGTGTCACAAATGGCATTTGAGGTGATGGAGCCTTGCATGCCATGACACTGGAGAACAGCTGCAGCAGTCAACCCAGCAGAACAGCACGAGCTACCAACCAGGTGCTGGGGAAGGTGCAGGACACAATGTGGTCCTTTGGGGCACCTCACTGGCAGTCCGTGCTGCCTTCCTCTCACCATGCAGTCCTGGAAATGAAGGCAAGCAATTTTTATTTCCAGGTGTGCAGCTTCTACTTTTACAGAGCTATACATTAGATTTAGATAGCCCAAATGTTGATAGATCCAATGTATCTCCCGATTGCTGCTCAAGGAGAACTTTGAGATCTCTGAATAAATATGCTTTAGAACCCAAGTTATGAGGCTGCACAGCGTGCTGCCTGCACGTAGCATGTTAGTGAGGTAAGATCTTAAAGGAAAAACCCTCCAAATTGTGTGAAAACAAGCTTCTTAATTGGTGAAAACCACAGTTGGGAAACATCCCAGGCAGCTGTTCTTCAGCTAACTGGAGGCCTGCCAAGTCTTACATAGCAGCTTTGAGCTGAGAACAAGTGTGATAAATTCCCACCAAGACGGTAATGTTTCTGAGTTCTAAGCACCTAAAAATAGGTGTATGCAATGACACTGCCTCCTCATCCATAACTGGTTGTCGCTGGTATTATGGAGTAACGCACCACATCCTCCTGAAAGCTGATGGGATCCCCTGGGCCTCTGGCTGCCTGCCTTGTGTCCTCTCCAGCTCCCATTGAGCAGGAGAAGGGCTCCTGCTGGTGCTGGTGGGCACGAGGCATCACCAGCCCAGGGTGTTCTGCAGACCTGCCCTCCCTCGGCAGTCACGCTGGCTGAAAGCCAGCACCACAGACCATGGTTATGCCCACTCCATCCATGACTCAGGCAGCAGGACTTGCTCTGGCTCCAGACATTATTCACATTTCTACTGAGATAATGCAGGATGATCATTTCTAAACATTACTCCTTCGGTACACACAGAAAGCTCAGTGCTAATCGCATAACATTTGCAAGGAAATCTTTTTAATCACTAATGAAAGCCAAACATTATCTAGCCTTTATTGACCTGCAACAACAGAACACCACCAAACATTTCTCCAGGGCTTTCTGCACAGGTTCATTTGACTCAAATTGTGGCTGGTATTTATTCTTAGCTCACAAAGCTCAAAGAGTTTATATTATTGATTTGCTGTATTTCAGGTTCAATCCCTTGGTGCCCCTCAACCAGAGTGAATGAAGTCAGAAAGAGTTAACACCTTTACTTCCAGTACACAAACAGGAAGGTGGTTTATATAATCCACACATCAATTTTCTCTCTGCCAGCGTCCAGCACATTAACTGGAAAGTGCCAAACACTGCGGCAATATTGATATTTGCAACAGCAAAGGCATTGACAATCAACAGCCTGCTGTCGGCAGAGAAAAGAGCAATGTGTTTGGAAGAGTGGAGTGAAGACACTCGGAGCAGGGGGAGCATCCTTCCCTGCTCCTGGCTGCACAGGTGCTTTGTTCCCTTGCATGCAGATGCAGCCTGAGCAGCAATATTTGAGGTCATGGTCTCCAAATCCCTTTTCATACACTTTATTTCCTTCATGTACTTCTTACGGCTGGCCAACAAACTGGACTGCAAGCAGATGGAGGCAGGGCTACCACGTTGTCTGGTGACAATGTGACACTTTTTCCCTCTCTCTTTGTACAAGAACCAAGGAGTATCCAGTGACAATTGTGGATAGAAAGTTCAAAACCAACAAAAAGAGAGACCATTGCCAGCAGCATGCAGTGGACCTGTGGAACTCCTTGCTCTGCAGATTTGTGGATGCTCAAAGCTTGCAAGGATTTAAGAAGCAATTAGAAAAATCCATGGAGGAGAACTCCATCAGGACTATTAAAACAAAAGCCTTTGGTTAAGGAAATCCTTGAGCCACAGATAAGTGGAGGCTAGGAAAGGTTCTAGGCAAATACCATTACACATCTAGCTTATTCTTATATTCTTCCCCAGAGTTGCTTTTCATCACTGTTGGAGACAAGGCACAGAGCCGATGGCCCTCTGGGTGACTGTTCTTCAGTCACGTTTAAAAACAGTGGCACCAGAGGAAACCAATTGTTTGTCTGGCAGAAACCAGTCATTTATTTGCCTTGAGTGAACCAAAGAGCTCTTCATTAAATGGAACAAAAACATCCCAGAAAGCAGACTGCGGGGCTGGAAACTAAGCTGGAAAATACAGAAAGAATCTGAGTTGCCTTTAAAAGGCTTCTAATGGGCCTTCCTCGGTTTATGCCCATCAGAGACCAGCCTCAGAGCACACCAATCCTTTCAGAGCTTGCTTTTTTGCTTTCCTTCAACCATCATTCAGGCTCTTTACCTTGGGGATGGCCATCAGTCAAATTGCGCTCCTCTTTTTGTTCTGCCTTCTCCATAGGAACAGAGACCTGTTTGTTTTCCAGCTGAGGAAAGCTGCCTTCAAATTACCTCTGTGTGGCAAGGAACCACGACATTCCCTGTTGCGCAGGATGCTCTGGTCTGGTATCTAAAAATGCAGCTTATCTCATAGCACTTCTCAGCGTACATTTGGGCTCTGCTGAGGACAGAACCCGCTCATGAGCTTTGGTATCGACAAATAACCAGGTAGGTTTAACTCTTTCTGATCCCCAGGACTCCTCAATTTTCAAAATGAAAAAAGCACCCACCTACATGATGTCAACAACCTGCCTCCTCTACCAGGTGGGGGTGCCCAACACTGGCTTGGCCAAGCTCCACCAACACCTCTAGGTACTGTAAATGTATGAATGCATCTTGTAGCTTCCTGAGAGCTTTAGAAGCATCTGCTTCTTATTCAGAAGTAGCTTACCCAGTGTTTATTTTCAGCTCGGAGCAACCCAAAGCCACAGCATATATTATACAATTTCTGCATTATTTTCCTCTCAATATGTTGCATCCCTTGGGATGTGACAAGAACCTCAAGACTTGATAAGCAGCACAGAGAGGGTAAGAACAGATCAGACCACTTTATACTCTATGGAAAAATCTTCCCATGTATGTCAGCTGCATGAAAACTTTATTGCTCTTGCACTTCAGAGCAGCAAGCACCAGCTTTGGGTAGCACTGCCTGGGTGCAACCAGAGCAGCACTGTGCTCAGGGCACTCAGAACAGCACTGTTTACAGCAAGATGGGAGAATGGGCACAGTGGTGGTACAACTGGCATTTATTCTCCTTTCTAGTAACACAAGAGTGGTAGCACCTACTGCCGTGCATCTTAATGGCAGTAAGCTTCCTAATTCCTGTTTCCAGTGCTGCAAGCTGAATCCGAAGTCATCTCCAAATTCAGACAAGTTGTAGAAGAGGAAGCAATTCCAGCCTTGGCATGGAGCATTCTCATGTGAGGATATTATGAAGAAGGAAATATGGCAGAAGAAATGAGCTGTTCACTAGAATATGGAGCCCAGAAATAAAGTCTGTCCAGAGAGCAGAGAGGAGAACCTGCACTATTTTAATCAGCATGGTTTGAATAACAAGGAATACTGCTACAGCTCTTCAAAAGCCCATGTGCCATTGTCACATTAACCATTAACCCTTCTTGCCATGCAAAAAGCCTCAGCAGAGTGCTCCTCACCTGCCAGGTCCACGAACACCAACTCACCCATGGTGAGGTGCCAGGTTTGGCTCAGGCTCTTTGCTTTCATTGCCGAGCGGGTCAAGAGCAAACACTGATAGCTGATCTCTGCATTAATGCAGTTGTCTAGGTAAGGGTTTTTCAAACAGATTTGTGCTGGGGCTGCGTGCCCAGTCACAGCAAATTTATAGCGACCACAGGCTGACAGAGCACTAAAATATTGAAGCCTTTGTATTGTGATTGTACGTGGGAATTGCTCGGTTGGCTCTGAAAGTAGCTATGATTCTATAAATAGTAAGTACTTTATCATTTCTTGCCTACTTTAAACACACAGCTATATTTCAGTCATGATTCAGAGTAAATCAAATTCCATGTGAGGTATGGTAGAGATGTTGTATGCACCAGAGGTACACCCTAAGCTCGTATAAATCAGCACCGCTCCACTGGTGCCTGGGGAAAGGATGCCAATTTCTGCCAGCTGAAGATCTGCAGGGCAGCGTTAGTATCATCCTCTTAAAACTGAGATACAAGTAAACACTGAACACAGTATTGCTCACTGTAGTCCTCACTGTCCTCCTGAGATCAACTGGAAAAAACCAAGCCACACACACACATACAAATAACCAACATTGTTAAAGCCTTTATTCTCTCCTGTCATTCATTCCTATAAAAATATTATAAGACTGTGGGTTAGAACTGGTTGTGATTTACCATAAATCTCAGAGACGTGTAACAGAATATGTTGTTTAGGAATATTACCTGGAAATTAGAAACCCAATGAACCATTGATTTTCTGAATGCTGTGGATCCAAAATTTTTTCATAACAAGATGCAAATAAGCTCAAAGAAAATTAATGTTTACCGAAGGGGAAAAGAAAACAGGATCTATATCATATGTAAAGTTACAAAACAAAAGATTAATGAAAACCTCACTTGAAAACTCTAATGGCTACGGAAGAAAAAAAAAAATACCCATTAAAAAAGTAATATTAATTGAAGATCTGTGGGGAAATACAGCGCGCTTACAGCACAAATGTATTTTCCTCCTCTCTGCAGCTGCACAGCTTGCAGTGCACACCGTGCCCTTATTCCAGGTTGGGATTATAACTGGCACTGTAAAGCATGGTTGCACGGAGCCCTAGGTCAAAGGGAATCATTCAGTCATCCAGTCTGGCTTTCCACAGAACAGATCTTTGTGTTTCACCCATCTACCTCTGCACTGAGCCCAGCAGCTTGACAGGGGCAGCATTTCTGTCTTGGCCTCAGACAAAAGTTCTTGAGCTCAAATACAGCTTTACTGTCTTTCCTCTGAGGATGATTATGCTTGGTGTTTCAGCACAAGCGGAAAGGCTCTCATATAGCTGCTTTCAAAAGATTGCAAAGTACCAAAAAAAAAGCAGAAGCAAACCTTCAGGTTATTCCACGTTCCTGAGCTCTGGTTTACCAATATGCTGCTGGTGGCATCAAAGTGTCAAAGTTCTCTGCTGCTCCTGCAGGACAGTGCAACAGGCACAGCCACCGCGCAGGTTCACCAGACAGCACATTGATGCATCCACAAAAGAGTTAAAGCAGCACCACATAAAAGCAGGCAGCAGTGCTAAAAATAGGCAACGGTTCAAAAAAAAAAAGAAGAAAAAAGAAAAAAAAACCCTCAACTCTTCTTAAATAAATCCATTTATTCCAGGGTTTCATAGAAACTATATAGCTGAAATTGCTACAGGATAATTCCTTATAAGCCTTATAAGAAATGTTGCTGTCCCAGAGCCCCAGTACAAATCCTGGCAAGAATATTGGAGATAACAGATTGGATGCCATGGAAACCGAGACAGACCTAATTTGAGCAGTAACCATTGCTGTTATTTATTTAATTCTGATAAGCCATCTAAATGTAGAATGACTAAAGGTTCCTCTGCACTAAAAATAGCAGGCTGGTAATATTTTAAATCATAAATCGCTCGTGTTTAACAATATTTTGTGCATCTGACATGAACATTTTACATGCGCTGTTGAAACCTCAAAATTAACCCTGCTGTGTTTCTACAGTAAGAAGAGTGCCTTGCCCCTTCCTCCTTGTATTAACATCCTGCATCAAGGATGTCTTCCCTCAGCCCAGGCTCCTCATGGGAGAGTGCAAGCTTGATGTCCCTGCTGCCCTCTCGTCCTTCCCCAGGCTTAAGGCAAATGCTTGAAAAAAGGCAAAACTGGGCCGTAGGAACCAAATTCCTCATCTCCAATTGACATTAAGAATCTTCTGTGATTGTTTGATCTGAACGCTTCCATAAATAAAACACCTTCTGGGGCACGTTGGCTTTGAGCTGGCTGACAGCTTCCATCTGTTTTTGCACCCCTGCCTCCCATTCCTGCGCACCTGAGAAACAAAAGCCTACAGGTCTACATGCACAATTTCTGAGGCTTTGGGATTTTGCAAAGCTGATGTAACACATGGAAGCAGCGGAGAAGTGAGGCTACCGTTAGAGCAGGGAATGGTGGTGCAGATGGCAAAAATAAAGCAGCTGCTGACAGAGCTACGCCATCCAGAAGAGCCCAGAGCAGTGGCCAGGCTAATGATCCTACAGGGCTGGAGTTTCTTGCCAATTAACACCAAATAGCTCTGATGACATCGCCGCAGTGGTGCCAGTCTAAAGCAGCTAAGCATTTAATGGTGTTCTGGATTTCGTGCAAAAAGCAGGAAAGTGAGTAATATTCTTTTCTTTGCAGTGAGCTGAGCTCTGTGCCATTACCCAGCCATTCCTGTCTGCAGAGCAGGGCTGAAGGGGAGATGTCAGAGTTGTTTTCTTCAGTGATTCAGAAGTAGGACTTCAAGAAAGATATTCTGGGCAAAAATCAAAACAGATAAGAATTGCTTTCAGGATCTGTCGCACTAGAGTCAGCATATATTTAGCTTCCATTGCTTTCATTTACAAACAGGAAGCAACGCAGGTATTTATAGCATTCAAAGACCTCTGCCAATGGATTTTAGCTCCAAGGGTCTGTGCTAGGAGGGACAAACAATGATGTACTATATTAGTATACAACGAGCAATCAACCTATATATGGCACAACAAGACTGGCATTATTTTGAAAAGGCACAGGTTGCAATTATAGTATTTTATTTTTTTTTACTGTTTCACTGACTGTGTGCTGTAGGACTGTTGCCAGTTTAAGGCTTTAATGGTAAGTTATTACACTCGGAAGTGAAGGATTCATTCATCAGCCAGCGTTTAATCTCAAGCTTGTTATGGCTGCACAGTGAATGTTCCATAACTTGCTGTTCACTTCATCAGGGGAAATTACATCCTGTTGGGCGAGCTCAAGGTAAAAAATCAGATGTGGCAGTTTCCTCTAACAACCAGGTTTTAGCTGCTACAGAAAGATAAACTGTTTCTAGTCCAACTTTCCAAAATTGAAAAGTTGTAGAGGGCACATGAGATCTCACATCCTGATTAGCTCTCTCTTCTCATTAGTCTGTAAAAACATTCATCTTCTGAAGGGTATCTGATGGCTGCTTTTCATAAAGGAGATCTCTCCTGAGTTATCCAACTAACAGCAAAGAAGTACTTTCTGAAAGGATTTTTGTTCAGATGGATTTACAGCGCGATAAAACACTGACTATACAAATACAATAGGAAGACGTTGAATAATTTCAAACAGAGATTTCACATAATAGATGTCAGAGTGCCTATATTTAGCCAACCAAATCTATACTTAAACTCTTACATAAAAATGGCCAACTGGAAATCCGCCATTGGAAGTTGGTTGATGGAGCTCATATCATTGTTGGTATGAGTTTGTTGCTGCTATTTCATTTTCCCACTCTCTTTAATCCTTCTCCTTTATGCCTCTAAGCTTCTCCTTCCCTGCTATCCTTCTCTGCCTCTCAGTAAGGATATATGAAAGCTGCATTTAGCTTTAGGAAGATGCCTGGACAGCACCACACTGAAGTCTTTGAGAAAGTGGACCAAGATTCCAAAGATCTGAAACTTTCTGTGACCTGAAAGAACTGATCTGGTGCAGGCACTGTATGCCCAGCTCTATTGATCTCTGGCAACCTCAACTACCACCCAACCAACTGTAGTGATACCCCAAGAACACGCGTGTCCAGTTAACCAGTTCCTTGAATAGTGTACAACATCGTGTCCTTGATTTGAACAGACAAGCTTATGACTCTGTAGACTTCTGGGGGCTTGTCCCCATACAGACCAGTATGTGCAAGGTGACAATTTGCTCCCAACAAGTAAAACACACTGACGTTTAGCACCAAAACATTTTATCGCCCTTTCATTGCTCCTAATCTGAAGTGATTTAATTACAGTGGACTACATGGGAAGAAATAGATAATTCTGTTAATTCTAGAGCTGCCTTTGACATTCAGTAGAAAGACATGAGCATATCGAAACAAGTGTAAATAAGGTTAACATATCAAGGGAATTGCTCCTTAAGTTGAAAAGCGTAGTCATCTGCTGACAATAATCTATTCTCTGCTCTCAGAATTGTAGCAGGGCCATGGTGATCGTAGTTATGGTTGAGTCAGCATTTCCATTATGAGCTGCCATTTTCAAGAATTTATGTCTTGGTCATTAAAGCAAAAAAATTCTTGGCTGAAATTTCCAAACAGGCTCCTTAGGTCTGATCACACCCCTGCTCCCCACCTGGCACTATCATCTGTTCCTGCACAGCACGATTATGAGGCACTCTGGCACAGAGTTACTAGCATCTGAATCGCTTTTCACAACCAAGGACAACAACCGAAGGGTCAACAGTTCAGCAGATCAGTCCCTGCAAAAACACAGGATTCTGGATGTCAGAACCGTGTTGGAGTTGGAGAATTATTTGAGTTCGTTTCCAGAAATTCAGTCTGGCAAATGACTCCTTATCCGCGCCAAGTAGCACCGTCACAGAATCAGACATGTTACAACCTGAAATCACAACTGTTAGGTTTGCAAAGTCAAGGCTTTTCCTTTTCCTTAGAGACAGCTCTTGTGGGGTTTATTGTGTTTGACTCCTGCTTGAGCAGACATGCAGCCTGACAGTTCTTTGTGATACAATATTCACAAAGCTATTACTGGGTTTTAGAAACTGTTTGTAAGAAATCATTTGGCTACATAGGCTAGATCTTCTGCAATGACGAGATTATTCAGCGACTATCAGCTTAGCCACAGGAAGAGGGACTTTTTACCAAGAGAGGGAACGAAAGAGCAGTGGTGTGCATGTCAGCTGGCTCAGCACCCTCCTGCAGGAGCTCAGGGAAGTTTAACCCAAGATTTATGTGAGGGTTCTCCACCTAGCACCAAGTCAGAGCGCAGAGTTACTGAACTGCATCGCACGGGTGAGTTGTGAGAGCTACCAAATAACACGAGCTGGAAGTTACACCAAAGGTTCACATTAATCACTGCTTTGCACTGCCAGCCTGGCTGCTAAGGCAACTTCTACTCACAGAGGCCACTCCTGCTCATAAAGATCACCATGAGTTAATTTGACAAGTTAATTTTAAACCACTAATTCACAGCCTACAAGCTGGTTGTGTGCAGCAGCATGCAATAAACGCAACTTACAATAACTTAAATTAAACTCTCTTCACCAGGGCCAGTCCATTGTGAATGGATTATTTTGGTCCTCCTCAGTGTTACAAGAGCATTACATCATGACCTACTTTTGACCGAGTCCTTCCCACACATCAAGGCTACCTGGGATGGGAAGAACTTTTTTCAGTAGCTCTTCTGCCCATTTCTTGCTGCGTGCTAGCTAACCTGCTTCCTGGGATGGGGCTGCAGTGCCTCCTGTCCTCCCTGCTCTGTCGGGCTTCCCAAAACTCAAGGATTTCTGACTGTTCCTACCTACATGCTCTGCTGGCACAGCCAAGGTCTAAGCACATACTGCAGTAAGAACTATTTTTTATGCGTTTATGCAAAGCCTTAATAAGCTTTGTGTTTTCACTCCATTTTTTCTGTGATCTTTTTTCCCGAGGGAGGTTTCATTCTGTTGGTTCTCACCTCTAGTCCTGAATTACTGCATTTGTTTGCCTCTTTCTTATATGCTTTCCAAAGCCTTCAGAACCACATCCATTCCTCTTTGTCAGCATGTTTCTTTTCCTCCTGTGATCCATGGTGGCTGTCATCTACTTTCTAATGACATTCAAATGGAAGTGCCATGCTGTCAGGCTAATCGATGCTAATAACATAATTTAAATGATTGACTAGTCTTCAGAGACTCTGTTTAGTTGCTTTCTGTGTTTAAAAAAAAGGAAGAGAAACAAAGCTAAAAGCCTTAGACCTCAGAACATGCTTAGATAAATCAGGCATGTGTAATTTCAACCAGAAAACACCTCACAGCAACTAGTTATGTAAATATTGAGCGTGTCTCAATGAAGTGCAATTCATCTTTTCTCTGGCTTTTCCTAGCTAGAGCTAAATATTGCCATAGGGATATTTTTAAGTTAAACGGAAGAATGAATTTAAGCCTCAATGGGAGGCTTCAACATGGCAGGATATTTAAGTCCTTGTGTAACTTTAAAAGGGCATGAATAGTCCCACTGAAGTCAATGGGATTTAATACACATACTTTAGAGCTAAGTTGAATCACAGCCTGAACAAATGTTGGTTTCATCTTACAGAATTGTGTGACCTGATACCCTACTTCCCAGCGTGCCTGAGCTCTGCTGACTGCTCTCCATCTCATACAGCCTGAGCACTAAACCCAAATCCTGTTTCACTTGCAGCTTAATAGGACTCCATTTTTTTTTTTAAGTCACATTCCAGAGACATCTTATCTTTTTACCTCCTCTACTAGAAGTAACGCCAGATATTGCTATCATAAAACAAGATTCCAGGGAAAACTATTTGCCAGTCCATTTGCTTTATGCACTTGTCAATCATTAAAGTGTCATCACTGCCATTATGCACATTCCTGCACAGCAGCAGGAGGCACAGAAAAGAATTAAAACACAAATGTGAACCTTTTTGTGTTTTACCACAAATGTGAACAGGAAACCTGTAGGAGCTCTCACAGTAGAAGCAGCAGCCATAGGGATTTGTACCTCTAGGGATGGACATGGTCCTCATCTGACTGCAAGGAGTGTCACTGGTCATGCTGGGAGCCCATGCACCATCGTGGCAGGGCAACAGAGAGAGAGCAAGGACAGAAATGCCTGCAGTGCTCTCGTTCCTGAGCTGCTGGCATCCCAGCCGCAGCTGCTGCCCTGCCTAGCTCTGCCACACTGCAGACCAACCATCGTGCTCTGGCTTCTGGAATGAGAACAACAAAAGCTACAAGTCAGTGAGATGTCTGCTACTGCACATCTCCAGGACTACTTCTATGCAAAATTCTCTCTCTCGAAGCAGCATTGTGACCTACAAGAGTATCAGAGAGGGAATAGAAGGCTGCATGCTGAGCACTGTGCTGCTGGTGCTCCATCTCAGTGTCCCACTCTCTTCTTTATCCCAGGAGGACATTAGGCAGTGCCAGGAACACACCCACATCCCTCACCCGAGGACCCCTTTACCTCCAGCATCCTTCATTCGACCATATGGATGCAGAGGAGGAGCGTGGGCCGAGGCACTTTCTCCATACAAACCACACAGGGGGTCAGCCTGAATCCAAATGCTTGTCATCCAAATCACAATTTAGCCTTACATTCTAGCAGGTCTGAGTCTGTGGGCTTCAAAAATGGGAAGGAAGAGACAAACTCTCACCCAGGCAGAGGAGAAAAGCAGAGATTTTAATATTAAACTCTCCTTGTCTTTGAAATAATTAGATATGTATATGATAGGATTTTTTTCTGTGAGCAGAATTTCTCTGTAGCTTCCAAATCAGCAGCATTGCAGAGAGTTTTAACCATTAACAACAGAACTTCACAGCTGTGAAGGACACGCAGCTTCATCCTCACCCTGTTGAGAAGGTTTTCCAAGTTTCTGCTACCAGAAAGAGAACATGCAAGCTGAGCAAACCTGTTTGCTTGCCAATTTAAGGATTACCATTCATCTGAATGCTATGGCTCTGTACACCAAAGCAACTAAAATATTGACAAGGCTACTTCCAGGACTGATAGTGTTGCTAAAAAAGAACCACAGTAAATAGGGCAATTGACTGGAAGCTAAAACGGTGTATGCTTTCTGGGCTAAAAAAATCCTCCAAAGATATTTATTAATTCATTATTCAATGACGACGTGCACAGTGCTGTGCACACTTAAACATGAGATGCAGCTTCTTGAAATTCTGATTTGCTTAAAATATTTAGTCCATTTTCATTCTAATTAAGGTGCTGACAAGAAGGGAAGCCATGGATCTAGGAGAGGAGAACCACATCTAATTGAAATGAGACTTCAGCCCAAGCCTACAAGCAAAATCTTGTTCGTGCTTTTAAAGCCTCTGCTGTATTTTAGCCATTTGCAGCAAACAGCTGTAGGGCAGATCACAGCCAGCACAGCTTGTGAGGTGAGATGTGTCAGTCGTCATGGTCAAGAGTTAGAGGTAGGATATAAAATGCAATGAACCTCTATGAAAAGCAAATCAAGCTACTTGGAACCTGCTGTGCTCCCAAGCTGGGCTCTTCTGCTACTTGAGTGGTGATAATTGTACATCTGGCAGCAAGGATTTGAGCTCAGAAGCAGCTCTCCAGTCATTTCTCAATTGCAATTGTGATGGGAGGATGCCAGAGCTGGCTGACCAGCTGAGAAACAACAGGATCAAAAGACTAATCTTTCTGAACACTGTGATACTATTTATCTCGAGTTCCAGGTTCTGATGGCCCAGGATTTTCAGTTCTTGATAGCATTTCTCTTTCTGTTTGCCATCCCACTCACTCTCTTCCTCAGGCAACAAAGGATGTCATCCACAGAGAGAGACTGGGGAGAACTATGGTAGCTGCAAACCAAATTCCAAATTTTGTGACTACATTGATTATTTTTGGACTCCATCCAGTAATTAAAGTGCTGTTTGTTTAGACAGTGCATCTCTTAAGGATTTCCAAAGGTCTTCCAGGCAAACCTCTCTGCTTGGCCAACAGAAGATTGACCATAGTATCGCGCCAAATCCTGCTGTAGGCTGTCAACCATGGTACACAGTGGGAAGTGCAGTCTGAAGTCTGGGAAAGCTGGTGGCGTGTTGAGGAAAGCATTGCCCTAAGACACTCTCTCTTTGCAAATACATTCCAGCATTTCACAGTTCCAGTGCAAGGAAAGCCATCCCCAGTAGATTTGCTGCTGTGAAACAGTGTGAAGAGACTCCAGAGAAGAGATAAGCAGTTGCAGACTCAGATTACTAGATTTCTAGAGCTATTTGCAAAGAATATGAAATGGACCTGTGTGACTCTTCCCACCTGCATAAGCATTATGAGTAAGTTTGTAACTTTTTCCTCCTTTACTAATGCTGTTTTCATTGAGAAGAAATGGCAGCACTTGGGTGGTACCCATTCCTTCACACAGAGACTCTTTCCTCTGGAACAAGCCCTGACTCATCCCAGTGAGTCAGGCTATCATTCACTGAAGTTGCCTGATCATTTTGAACTTCAAGGCTTGGATGGCTGCATAGATCTTTTCACTTATAAGCGTCCCAAAGCGTCCATTCGTTAAAAATCACAATGACCCGAAAACACTCTGAACCAGAAACTCTTCCTTGCCTTTAGGAGCTACAACAGATCCGTCTTCACTGTGATCTGTAGACTACCCTGAGTTCTGAAAGTGAGACTATTTGCTTAGGAAGTCCTTGATATCTACAAGTCATCATTTTAGCTCACAACCAAAAAGCTGCCCAATGGGCGCCCACCAGAACTGACCCCACTTCTCAGTGGAATCCCTCAGTGAATCTGAGGGAACATACTGCATTTGCATTTTTCTGGCACTGTTCTGCCAACTGAAATTTCCAGCTGCAAATTACATTTGAGAAGATGTGCAAATATTTTAGGTGCATAATCAATGTGCTGTAGATGACAAATTACAAAGTAGGAAAGGAATAGCTGGCCATAAAGCATGGCTTCAATGCTAAATTAAGAAGTCTAACACAGTGACAGCTACCATCATGCAACACAGACATCTGATTCACTCTGCTAGTGAGTGCATTATTTCAAAGAAACACATATGCAGTGTTTGTCGTTGCCTGCTTACCAGCACCCATCACACCAAGTGTCCCTATGTTACAGATTCTCCATCTTTAAAATAAAAATGTGAAAACTGAAAGGCTAAAGAGATGAAATCTGCATGCTGGAGAGTTCAAAAAATATATACTAGTTATCTCTGGAGAACTTCCACTGCAGTTTTGAAAGCAGTGGTCTGTATATAGCAAGCAGTGAACAATATACAGTATTATGAGTAGGCTTGTGGAAAAAGCACTCCTCAATGTTTTGATGAATATTTTCCTATTGAGGCATGATCCTGGTCTCTAAAACAATCTCATCAGTACAATCATTCATATGACGGAGGAAGCCTCTCTGCTCATCCTCTGGTGTTCCCAGGACACTCTGGCTGCTGTGCCCCTGGTTCAAAGCAGGCATGCTGGAGTTTAGCATGATGTGGGAGTGTCTGCTCCAACTTGTTTTCCTGTGCCCTGGAAAGCTTTGGCCTTCTGTTCGCCTTGAAGGTTGAGCTTTTGCAGATGATACAGCAGATTGTCATCCTTCTCTGGAACAGGCATACTTTTGTGCTTCAGTGTATCTGTTGAACATCAAACATCCCCAATTACCTGGAATGCTGCAAGCACTCAATATGCATGTCTATAAAGCCTTGCCCACAAGTCTGAGTCTAGTCCGACAGTAAGATGAAGCTTGCACAGTCTACAGCAGCAATTATAGGAGGTCCTCTGCCTATTTCAACAGCAGCCCTGGTATAGCTATATACAAAATAAAAATAAAATCTAAGCATTCACTTTTCACAAGATATCAAATACATCTCCAGGTTTTTTTTTTACCTACAGCTCTGAACCCTTTCCCACCCAGGTGTTTGCTAGTCCATAACTCCAAGGTGTTACATCCATTTCCCTGGAACAGGGAAAGAAGAAGGAAAGGGAAGAGGTAAGGGAATCCAGGGCACACATGTACCTCTCTGAGTTTTTCAGAAGTTTCTAAAAGTGATGTAGGAGTCTACGTGGCAGCACTCCCACTTCATACACCGCATAGAGACAGTGGTAAAGAAGTCCTCAGCTTTGAACACCTGAAGAGCTGTGGTGAGACCAAAGGTACTCAAGAGGTTTTCAACCACTTGCACCACCTGCGATCACAGCCTTTTGGGAAGCCTTCCCCTTGCACCTTTATATTTTCACCACTGAAGGAAGAAGTATAAGTAGGACTGGAGAATTTTGCCTAGAGAATTGTTCCTGAGATCAATCTATCTGCTAAATCCCCTAAATTCATCATTTTTCTCCTAGGGCTTGGACAAGAACCACATCAACTAAGACTGCTGTCTTTGGGTGACTTCCTGTGCATTCTCTTGATGTACATAAGATGAGCCTTGCAGCTTCTCTTCTTATCTGTGGTGCATGGCAGAGGTAAGGAATTAGTTTGCAGTCAACACTACACGATTTTTGCATTTAGAAGGGTTGAGGTAAGCAACCAGACTCAGAGGTGTGGAAATGAAAGGCAGAGAGGCATTTGCCTTAAGAATTTGATGGAGCAAGGCATTATTCCCTTTCAAGTGTGAGAATAGCAGATATGTTTTGAAGTCAGCTCCTCTAATGGAGGAAAAGGTGCTGGAATCTGACTTTTTTTGAATCAGAAAGAATAAAAGAGACAGTAAAAATGACTGTGAATGAATGATTGGCCTGTCTCTCTCCTACATAAAAATACCATTAGCTCAGTTCATGTGCCACACGTTATTTACTGACTATGTCACTGAGAAGCCTGTGTTCTCCACCCTGAATGCTGCTGCTGAATGCACAAATGTGTTTTTCAAGTGTAGGTCGAGGCAGGAGTGGCCCTCCCCAGCAGTTGCTAACACAGTTACTGGAATCAGATCTCTGTTTAACCAGCAATGGCAGCAGACAAACAGCTTCTACTGGCACCTGAATTTCTCAGAACAAAGCGCACCAGAGGTGTTAACAGCTCAGAGCTGCCTCCTGATAACACTGAAACCTGCCTTGTTGATGCAGGGAGTGCTTGTGCCCTAGGAGCTCTTGGCAGCCTGGATACAAACTTAGGCAAACCTACAAATCTCAATACTGTGCCCCTGGCAGGCCCCACACTACCACCACTAATGAGGAAAGCAGAGAGCAGAGTAGTCACACCAGACAAAGCACTGCTTCTAGAGGTCCATGAGCAACACTAAGAGCTGTCATGCTCACTTGGTCGTTCTCAGCAGGTAAGCTGAGCTGCTGGCAAAACTGCCATGAGATGAGGTTTAGCTGTCAAGCAAACAGGAACAGGATAACGCCCTTCTCTACTGAAGGGATAGCAGAGGCCAACACTTAGCAAGGTACATACAGTAGTTATTACCATTTTGTTTGGCATGGCAGTGATGAAAGCCTCAACCTGCACCCTTTGGAGCTGAAGAGGTCGCCTGAAGTGAGAGGGATGGACCCTTTCAGTGCCAGGACAAGGGGAGAGAACACATTGTCAGTACTCAGGGATAAGACTGTGCATAAGAAGCCAGCCAAAAAAGGACTTTGAAGCCCTTCCTCTGCATCACGGATGAGGCTCCTCCTAACAGAAGTCCATGGAAAAGCAAATGTTCCTGCATAGTAATTTCATGCCTACACAGACCAAAAAGAAATCTGACAAGTCAGATAAATTAAAAAAAAAAAAAACAAAACTGAAGATACTGCACAAAACTAAACTTCTAGTAAATGATTATCCAGAAGACTGTTACTGGCACTTTAAACATACACCCAGCCAAGATGCAAGCAGCATACTATAAGGAAAGCGTTCAGGAAGATGCAGTTTTGCACAATCATTTTGACATCACCACATGTGGGTTAGCCAGTATGGCTTCACCAAGGGAAGGTCATGCCTGACCAAGCTGGTGGCCTTCTATGATGGAGTGACAGCATCGGTAGACAAAGGGAAGGCAATTCATATCATCTACCTGGACTTCTGCAAGTTCTTTGACATGGTCCCCCACCATATCTTTATCTCTAAATTGGAGAGATGTGGAATTGAAGAGTAGGCTATTCCACGGATAAGGAATTGGTTGGAAAGTCACAGCCAGAGGGCTGTGATGAATGGCTCTATGGCCAGGTGGATGCTGGTGACGAGTGGTGTTCCCCAGAAGTCTTGGGTGTGGTACTCTTTAAGAACTTTATCTATGACATAGATGGTGGAATCAAGTGCACTCTCAGCAGGTTCACTGATGATCAGTGCAGTCAGTACTGCAGAAGAAAGGGATGCCATCCAGAGGGACCTTGACAAACTTGGAAGGTGGGTCCCTGCGAACCAAATGAGATTCAACAAAGCAAAGTACAAGGTTTTGCACTTGTGTCAGGGTAACCCCAGGTATGTATACAGACTGGGAGATCTCCCTGAGAGTAGCTGTGCTGAGAAAGACTTAGGGGTCCTGATAGAAGAAAAACTTAACATGAGCCAGAGTGTGCACTTGTAGCCCAGAGGGCCAATGGTATCCTGGGCTGCATCAGAAGAGGAGTGGCCAGCAGGGCAAGGGAGGGGATTGTCCCACTCTACTCTGCCCTTGTGAGAATCCGTCTGGAGTACTGGGTCCAGGTCTGGGGCCCACGAGACAGGAAGATGTCAAGTTTTTGGATAAGGTTCAGAGGAGAACGATGAAGATGATCGGAGGGCTGGAGCACCTCTCCTATGAAGACAGGCTGAAGGAGCAGGGCTTGTTCAGTCTGGAGAAGAGAAAGCTGTGGGGAAACCTCATTATGGCCTTCCAATATTTAAAGGGAGATTATAAGCAGAAGGGAAATAGATATTTTATATGGGTAGATAGTGATAGGACAAGGCGGAATAGTTTTAAACTAAAAAAAAGAAAAGATTTAGATTAGTTGTCACGGGCAAATTTCTTCACTGAAAGTGGTAAGGTGCTGGAACAGGTTACCCAGGGAGGCTGTGGATGCCCCATCCCTGGAGGTATTTGAGGCCAGGTTGGCTGGGATCATGGGAAGCCTGATCTGGTGCTTTATCTAGCAGTTGGCAACACTGCCTGCAGCAGGGGGCTTGGAACTTGATGATCCTTGAGGTCCCTTCCAACTTGAGACATTCTATGATTCTATGACCTCAGCATACTCATTACAGAAATTGCTGCTTGTTTGCTCAGGATGGGGCTAGGGCCTCCAGGCACTAGTTGCAGCAGCTGCAGACACAAACAAGCCAGCAACAGCAGTCATCAGCACCATTTTACCAGGAGCTTCACCTCCTCCTCTTGGTTGCCATCTCTGATTTTGCAGCCCACCAGCCCAGACCATTTGCTTCCATTATCCCTATCCAGATTAGGAGCACAGACAATAAATGGGGCTTCATGGAGTGACTGCTCAGTTTGCTGGCTAGCCCTGAAATTCAGAGTTGGAGAGCTCTCCCCACAGAATACAATCTGTTTCCCTCATAACCACCCAGGAGGTGTGGAGAGATGCAGAAAGCAAAGCAAATCTTATTGCACGAGGCATTTTGCAATGTGAAAACAGCATCAGGACTAACTCCTGTGTTCAACCAACCCGTTAAGGCAGAATAGAGGTCAGCCAGCATTCCAGCTGAACCTAAGCAAGATCTCTCAAAAACTCAGCCCCTGAATAATCAGCTCAGACATATTTATTTATAGAAATATAAAGTTTTAAAAACATTTCTCAGTAAATAGGGCCTTGGGTTCCACTGCATAACAACGCAATATGAGGAATAAAAATAGGTAGGGAGCCCTCCGGGAAAGAAAGAAAAGTGAACATTACATCTGTTTGTGAAAACGCTTTTCCTGTAAAATAATCTCCTTCAAGCACATTGGCAGCAGTTTGGCATAAAGCAGCATCCTCAGGAATGGACAATTTTTGGAAAGGTAATTAAGCCAGAGGTCAAAACACATCTGGGGAAGTAGGTATGGCAGTTACTTAGCCTTGATTCTCAATAGTAGCTGACAGGCAAATTTATACAGTACCCTTTTGGGTGGTTTAGGCTTCTATTTTCTTGTTCCAGTGGCTTTATTGCTTCTAAATCAGCTAAAATCTAGCCCACATTGAAACAGCCTTTCCCCCTTATAGTTAGACTAAAAAGTCAGCCTTCCAAAAAGACAGGTTTCCAAAACTCTGGGAAAACAACAGGCCAAAACCAACCCAGTCCTTAGAGCTCCCCTCATTCTGATCCAGGTTTCTTTAGGTCATATTATTTGGTCTGAGAGATAAGACCAAGTCTCCCCAATGCCCATCTGAGTGCCCATTTGCAGCAAAAGAAGCCAGCTGGGTGTAGACAGTGTCTTTCCATGATTTTTGGCATGGAAACACACGGAGTTCTGTGCCCAGACAGTTTAACAGAAGAGCCAGACCAGGGTGGAGAAACGTGGGGTTCAAAAAATAGAAAGATGCCCCAAGAGCACAGGAAGCAGCACAGGTTCTGGCCTCCATCAGCAGGCTCCTAGCCAGTTTTGGACAAAAGCTACTTGCAAATTCAATGCTGTCTCTGCTTTGATCAAGAGGTTACTCTAAATGACTCCCTCAAGTCTTTTTGCTCAACTGGGTATATGGCTTCCCTGAGAGAACACTCACAGAGAGCACAGGCTGGCTCCAGCCCACCAAAGAACTGTTTTCCAGTGGTTGCTGGATGAACCTGTAGGGAGGTGCATCCTCCAGCCCCTCAGGAAGGAGCTGGCTGTTCCACCCATGCTGCACACAACAGGACAGCACTGGCACTGGAGACAGCACGAGGGGAGCTCCCAGCATGCTTCTGCTGATGCTAGAGACAATCAGGATCAGCAGAGTGAGATGCAAAGAAGGAAAGAACAAAGGGAAAATAGAAACTAGCACATGGAGGAAAAATCTGCAGGCACCCTGCCTTCACAACTCATCAACCAGCCCTGCTATCCTGAGATGGCTAACTCATTGAAACAGCAGTGGGTCTGTTTGGAGCCCTATCTGAAAGCCTCAGGACTGGTTTCTGTGGCTCTTTGTGGAAGTGTAGTACAACACCTTTTTGCATAAGAGAGAGAAATCTGCTTTAAATCACTTCAAACTATCAAGTTAGAGAAGAGCCTTCACATTTGTGTTATTCCCAAGAAACATGCAGCTTCACCCCACAACAGTTAAATAGATAATGGCTTTGATCTCAAGGGAAATGAGTGTGAGATAAGTGCTTCCCCTGATAGTTAACAATGGAGGTTTCAGTGGGCATCAGATAAAGCTAGCTGCTAAATGGGCTGCCTCCTGTAGAGGCAGTAGACTGTAATACTTGATTTCATCTTCCCTTGCCATTAGTCCCAGATGCATGGCTTGCATCGTATTGCTAGTCAAGAGGATAAGCCTGTGAACACCAGGCTCCACAGAGACGTGAAGTGAAGCAGTGTTATGCCAAGAAAGGCAGGCAGGATGATTCAGAGTTGCTCTCAAATTACAGTCTTCTTTCAAAGTGGCAGCCATCTGCAGTCACACAAGCTGCAAGACAAGTGCCTAGGGGAAACAACTCAGTTTCTTTACTAAATGAAGTGGAAGAGGCACCTTACTCACCCTCACCTGCTCTAACTGCCACTGTTCCCATTAATTTTTAGGACTGAATCTTGAATAAGAAATAGAGCTCCTGGTTTAAAATCATCCTCTGTTCTTCCCTCTGCACAAAGTCAATGACAAAAAAGAAGAAAAAATTAAAGCTTTGATCCTGCAGACTCCTAGTGAGGCTTTTATCACCTCTCTTGGAGACCTCCATGGTGAAATGGGTTCCTGTCAGCACAAAGCTGCTGAAGCCGCACAATTTCCCCCAGCCCGTCAGATTTCAGATACTCAGAAACGAGTGGGCAAGCCCTTAGGACTTTTGGGTCTCCTATCTTCATACAGGGTGAGCAAAGCTGTTTTGAACCTTCCATCCAAACTGCATAGCCAGGGCCATAGGTTGCACTTCCCAGTGCATCATTTCTGATTAACAAACACATCAATTCTAAATCTCTTTAAGATTCTCTAGCAATGGTACCTGACCATAACTTCCAACAACCAGACACTTGTATTATTTTCAGCAAGGAAGCTTCTCTTCAACTTCCATGATCTTGTTAGAGCTTTGTCTGCTATTTTGAAAAGGTTCCCCTTACAATCTTTTGTTCCAGGTACAGGAAGTTAAAATTTGCTTTGGTTAACACAGAATTGTTATTCTAATATCTGAGCAAATAGCTCAGGTTTCTTAGAATATAGAAGGATAGTTTAACATGCTATTCTTTTGGCAAGTCTTAGGTAAGGGAAAACTGATGAAACACAACACATTTTCTAAGGCTCTGCAGTACCAAATGATGCACCTTACAGAAGTCAAAGTGCATGTATTGTATCAACCCAAGTATCTTCAGCAGCCAGACTGGTAATCCCACCCAAAGATGCTACATCAAATTCCTTCAACACGGTTATATTTCCCTTAACCTGCAGCGCTAGGAATGGAGTAATTTTTTCCCCTATAATTCAACATTCAGTTTAATTCTTTGAGTTTCCTTTTAGATAGCATCAACAATATTAAAAAAATTGTGATTCTCCACATACACCCAAAATCCATCCAGTTTAGTCACTGTTTTATTTGCATTTGCTTGAAGCATAAACACCAACGACTTAAAAGCATCCCTATTTGAAGCAGGTAAAAAATAAAAAGACAGAAAAAGAAAGCAACAAGAAAGAAGAGCCCTCCCCCTCTACATCTAGCATGCAGGGCTAAATTCATTTTTATTTTAAACCACTAGCTGCTCTCTGTTATTAAGCGTACCACAACGGCTACAGGACAGAAGACTACAGAGATTGGCAATAACGCCATTCTGGGTGATATAAAAGGAAGAAATGGTTGAGGTTCCCAACAGATTATTCACTCACTTAAGTACTGGCAGAATGGGGATGCATCCAATTTACAAGACGGTAAAAACAATGAAGAGAAGAGATGCTTATGAGTGGCTCTGCTCAGGCTTATTTTTCACAAGGGCTTCTTTTAGTTTTAGGCTTCCTTTTATTAAAAAGGATGCATCAACAGCGAGATATGCTTAACATTAATCATGTATGTCAGATCCTGCAGAACATTTACATATCTTCAGGTCTGTGCCAAAATGCTATAGAAAGACCCCCACTGGAATAAGCCTTTGATCACACCAAAATGCTGTTGCTGAATCACCTCTAGGAGCAGAAATCAGCTCACAGAGCTTTTATTTCTACAGCTGAGGACCAAAGGCCTCAAAGATATGCAATCAGCTTCGCTGAAAGATCAGAAGTAAAGGACTGAGGGGCTCTGGGGCTAGCTGCAAAATCAAAGAGAGATGTTCCCATTTTGCTTCTGTTTCATTTTGAAGATCACCTTGAGGGATTTGGACCACTTCTTGAATTGGCAATGGGTCTTTCCACCCAATATGCTCTTCCTTTAATTAGCATAAAGCAAAAGCCTCGATAAACCTTCTGCTTTGTGGTCAAACATTTGTGTCCCCTATGTGCTCCAGTCACAGACTGCTTACTTTTCTATCCAGTTGCTTTTATAAGGTTCTTCTTTTAAGCTTTCTTTGGACCACTTTTCCTCCCCCTAGCTGCTCCCCATCCCCTCTGCTTCTGGGCAGTTCTCCAATTCTTCTTCCCTAACTCTAAGGCAAGAACTCATCTCTAAATTCCAGCCCATACTTATTTATGAGTAATCTATTCTCTTCTTTCTTACATCTCCATTCCTTTCCTCCTGGGGGATGTGAAATTCAGATGAAAACAACAGTAACAACAACAAACAAAGAAAAAGAACCCCCAGATCCCTCACAAGTTCTCAAGGTGTGCACACTAGCAAGATGTAGATTTGTTCTTTTCTGTGCATATGCATTTTGTAGTTTTAAAGAGGAAACCAGAGGGGAAAACTGTTACAGACAAGAAAAGCAGAGGTCTGCACCAAGCTCAGCTTGCTTAGGGCTCTACAGAGGCTGTGCTGGAAAAAAAGATGTTACTCAGATTTAGCTCTGAATAAATTACCTTCTGGAAAGCTTACATTCCTTCCACAGCTAAAGAGAAAGACTTCTGGTTTGTTTTAGTGGCACACACTGCAATTTGTTTACCTCTGATGAGTTTGTCACCATTTAGAGCAACGGTGAAGATAGAAATGGCATTTAAAACATTCACTAGACAGATTAGAGACATTAATTAAAATTCATTTTATTTCGGACATGATAATTTGTTTTCCTTCATTCTGCCATCAACAGTTTCGGTACCACCTTATCTCTGCAATGAAGCGTAACTACAGCAAGCCTTTCAGCTGAGATCTCAGTTACTCAGTTATTGTCTTCTGGCAGCAGACAGAGCAGCTGGGCATCCAGAAGGCACTTATTAGCTGAGATAAGGCAGAGGGGATACTCTTACAGGCTCAACTGGCAGACTCATGAGGGTGTGTTGAACATGCATTGCACAGACAAAGCATTTTGGCTGAAGACAAAGTGCATTCTCTAGATTGATACTTGCTTACCTATGAAATTACACATTGTGGGAAAGTCCTGTCTCATTTAGTAGATAATACCTTCTTGTACCAAGCCTGTTTATTCCTCCATCTCCTAGATAATTTCACCAAGAATTCAGTTAAATAGCTTTTATAGCTTTAACGCATAACAGGAAAACATCATCCCTTTTTTGCAGAGACCCTCCAACAACATGGCTGGTCTTATTTATTATTACAGGGTTAGCCTGGAAGAAGTGTCACGGAGATGGATTCATCCTCCAGAAAAACAAAGCTGTATATTCTGACCCTGGGACTCATACAGGCAGGCTATCGTACTGTGTCTCCCCTTCCTCCCCTCTGTGGGAAGTTTCCCTTCACTGCACGTTGCTACAGATGGCCTGTGGAGCTCTTATCTCCACTGAATCCTGCATGCATTAGTGGAATACAAGAAAATACATATTTTTTCAGGACTTTCCCATAAGAATCCTATCTTAAACATTCACTGCTGAGTGATTAAAACAACCTAACGTGGTCCTTCTAGCTATGGTTAACTCAACGACCTCTACAGAAAACTAACCTTGCAGAAGCTTATAAATGGGACCATTTTCCATCATAAGCTAATTTTCTTTGGGAGCTCACATTTTAAATGAATGTTTCTCACCATTCTCTTTTTCCCAGGAGGTCACTGCACATCCCCAGGCAAAGTAGTGCCAGCTTCATGTGTACACAATGTTCAGGGGGTCCTTCTCCAGCTGAAAAGTCAGTGCGGAAGTCCTATTCACTAACTACTTACATGTCTTCACCACTATTGATCGCTGTGTAGAAAGTTCTTTTAAAGATTTTAAGCTTTAATTTTTTGAGAAAGAAATAGTACAGGTACTTCAATCAGTGCACGGGGAGGTAATCAAGTTAGCATCCTCTAAGATTACAGTAGGTGTTTCCTACATAGTTTAAGCAAATGAAAAACTGAAGCTAAATAGATGAATGAGCACTCTCAGACCTCACCTCTACAAAGGCATGTCAAGAACCCAATTTTGGTAGCAGCGTGGTGGACCTGCTCAAATACTGCTATTGCCCATGTTGAGAGCGCCACAACACTTGAATGCCAAAAGATGCTTAAAGAAGAAACAAATACCAAAGACTTATTCTAGCTGTACTGCATGGAAGACGAAAGTACTGATCACTTTCCCAAATGCTGTAATTTGACATGAAGGCCTTCTTTAGAAACTGCGTTCGCTCTTCATTTTTAATCAAATGGATTTTGTTTTCCTCCTTGCAATGGGTCTGAGCCTTCTGGCATTGCTGCAGAGTGGAGATGCCACTAATAAATACTGAAAGACTCAAAGCTTTAAGTGAAATGAAGGATTCGTTGGATAATATTTCACTTTGTTTAAACTGTTCACCATTAGAATTGAATGTTTTAATTTTATGCTGATTGCTCACAGAGCTAATGTTGAGACATTTACCAAAGAAACCTAAGAGCCAGGAAAGAAAGCAGTCTATAAATAACTGCCTTGGAATTAAACTTCTGTGAATTGGACATAACCCAGATCAGATTTTCAAGTGTGTTGTAAATTACCCACAGCCAGAGCATAGGTCAAAAATATTTACTTGCATTGAGCTTCATTCCTCAGATTCACCTCCCAGGAGTATTTTAAATCCAGAGCAGATAATAGAGAGGCCTGAAGTTCAGTTCTGCTTGCCCTCAGCCCTGTGTAGTTATTTATTCCTGTACTGATATAGCAGTATTATCTCCTGGTCTTGCACTAGTGCACGTGTCCCTAAAAACCCAAATCATCACATGAGTTTTCCACTATATTAATACAGAATGGATTGCTTGTGATTAACGATCACTTATGATTAAACCTGACTTGAAAAGTATTACAGCAGCTTTAGAGAAATGCAGGAGAACAGAACTATGAAGGAAGAAGAGACCTGGAATCAGACTTCTGGCATGAAATGAAGGCAGAATTCGGCCCTAGATCTACAAGATCAAGGTGGTCGCTGGACAACTTGAGCAAGACTGTGTTCCTGCTCTGCATTACTTGCACAGTGCAAGCTGAGCTGGAACGCTTGGAGCCTCAAAGAGAAATGCTTGGGACCATATTCATTCGTAGGAAGAACATACGGAGTATTTACCTATCGAGGCAGCATTCATAACTAGGAGCTGTGCTGCTATTTAGGAGGAGGCTACACATCATGAACTCTTCATGTTTCCACAGATTTGACATTGCTTTCAAGATAAAAGCTGATGCGAAGAAGCAGCCATCAAAAACCCTTGGGAGATGCTTTACGTGATTTCTAAGATAATCCTCTGCAGTTCCAAATTATGATCTAAGCCTGAGCTGTGGAACTCATGCATTTTTTCAAAGAGATGAGCCTAATTTAGAAAGAGTGTGTCACATATTAGACATAGCATCTTTTTGCTGGTTGTGTTTCCATGCGAGACATTCCACTTGATTTAAGAAGTTTACAATATGCTTCAGCTCAAACAATATATTCATAATTAGTCATGTGGCCTTAATTGCAAAGAGGGCTAGCCAAACCAAGATAGAATTTTGCTAAGGTAAGATAGGGATGCTGCTTTTTAAGATTACTTTCTATTAGTTTAAATGCAAATTAATGCAGCCTTCATGGAATAGAGTTGTAGGCTTTTTTAGAGCTGGCAAGTCAGAACACTCAACCATCCGTTATTGAATACTGTTAACAAGAGAAGTACACCAAGGCACTAGGTCTTGGGGACTGAGGAGAGAACCCAGGTAGGTCAGATGTGCTAGAAAGGTCAATTCAGTCTTAACTGTGAACTGTTTATTGCATCACACACTTCTGACATTCCCGAGAAAATCTGCAGTGTCAGACCAGTGGCTTCATCCACCATATACATTGATTTTAGCAGATAACAGGGACTGTGTGGTCCCTTATTCTGAATTACATCAACTAATTAACTGCTTTGTTCAGTAGGTCCCAGAATCATGGGGAGGGCTTCTAGTTTTTCCAGTTTCCTTCCAAGTCAGTCAGCTGGAAGTGTTGGTCTGAGATTGTATTATTTAAGCAAAGGGCAAGCTTCAAGTGCAGCTGATCTGAGTACCTACAACTCAAGAGCTGGCTGGTGGTATCAGTTAGGGACACACAGGTTAAAAATATCCTTATCTCTTCTCTGCATATCCTCCCCTTAGATGTTAATACCACAGGCTTCCTGGATTCTGAAGGGGAAGAAAGCAAATTAGAAAGATAGTAGAAAGAAAGGGAGGAGGAGAGGGCAAATAAGGCACAAGGATGCCCTGCTACAAGGAGAAAATGGAAACTCCGGATGGAAAACAGTTAATGCAAATTAAACAAAGGCATAGTCACAAGCACTGACAAAGTAAATGGATAAAGGGAGAACAATTAATGTTAGTAATTTAAGCTTAATATGAAGTGCAAGGTCTAAGACTGCGGTAGGCCTGGTTGTGCTGGCTGAGACTCGTTTCACTCCAATTTTAACTATCCAAAATAAAGACTGAATAAAGCGAGAGGCACCTCGATCACCCAACAGAAGACATTGGAGCAAAGCAGGATGAATCCTCTCCCATGAGAGAAGAAGGAAACAAGCTCCTCTGCTTGGCTGGGTGCTGTCAGCTGGAGTTAACCTCTCTATAAACAGTGTCTTGGTACAGGAGCATTTCTCAAGACGCTACACTATTTATACCATCAGCAGATGAGGGTGATGGGTTTACTGGAGGATCGAGAAACATCTTGCAGAGATCTGTTCCAAAGCAACCTCCAGAGCTCACATTTGTGTCAGCAAGCCTGCAGCAGGACAAACCTCTATCCTATATCTGTGCCTGGCCTATTATAAAGATTGTGTCATCTCATGCCAAGACACAGTGGCATGCCAACTTTCAAGCTTATATTTAATTTATTTCTTGGTCTGTATGATGATGTTTGAATTTGGTGATCTAGCTGACCCATCAAAATCTGCAGGAGCTGCTTCACTCTCAGAGCTTTGTTTCATTGCTTTATCCAGTTTGAAGTGGAGATGCTGAATTCTAAATTTAGAATAACGTCAGCAGCTCGGTGCATCTATCTGTGCTTGCACTTTATTTTCTGAAAGACGATGACCAAACCAAATCCAGATTTCCTTTTAATCTTGTCTATTTTAAATCAAACTGAAAAAGATATTAAAGCTGCTACTGTGAAACGTGCTGCTCCATGAATTAGTAATTTTGTTTACTTTCTACACTGGGAAATTTTTGCCTGTGTTGCTGTTTCTTACTGCCACTCAACGTGAGGAGCTTTTATTTGAATGAGACTATTTCAAAGCACTCTTACGCTCATGTAGAGTCAGGGACTTACTTATTTTCTGACAGTTATTTACTTCCAGTAAATATTTCACAGCCACTGGATCTCCCAGATGAAAGCAGAGTTTGCTCTGTGCTCCTGTGCAGGAGTCTAATTAAAACTGAATAAAATGGGAGGGACAGAGCCTAAATGCTAACAGCGATGGATGCTTCCGGAGGGAATTCAGCAAGGGGAGTCTGCTCCTTGGCACAGGCATTGGATCCTCCACGTGAAGGCAAAATAAGAGTGCTGAATGCAGGAACCTCAAGCCCTGAGATGGATAGGAGAGCAGGGGAGAAGCTTTCAGAGCTGACAGCCAACCCTGCTCCTGCACAATCTGACTGCACGCTGCCATCACTGCTACTTTCCCCAGTAAGTTAATCATTGCGATGGGATGATCAGCACTGCAAAGGGCACGATGGCTGTGCTGCCTCCACGTTTGGGTAATTTCCCACAGAGAAAGGCTTGAGACTTCACACTAACCAAATAAAGAGGGGGAGAAAATGAAGACCAAGCACTACTTTCACTGTTATTTCAGAAATAGCTTGTTTGCTGTTGGTTAAGGAAAGATTACTTAACACGGCTGTCTAGAGGGCAAAGGCAAATTGGAATTTGCTTAAGGTTTTGAGAAGGATTTTTCACATAAAATAGTGCATTTGGAGACAAGGGAGATTATGAACAATCCTTTAACAAGATCCTCAAGCCATCAGCCTGTTTAACATTATTGATCAGTGCAGCCAGAGCACATTTAAAAAAAAAAAAAAATCAGATTAAAATGGAAATACCTTTCCTGTTCTGACTTCTCATAAACTTCATTTCTCTTTGCAGAGGAAAGCTTCTCTGAAAGACCAGCAGCTCCCAGGCCCAAGGCGGTGGTCCTGCTGGGAACGTGATGTTTCCAGCACATGCCAGCTGCTGCCACTCCCTGTTCTGCTGCATCCTCCAGCCCAACACACCAGCCCCAAAATACACACTACCCATTTTTTGTTGGCAGTTCTTCAGGTCAGGAAGTTCATGCTTCCTTCCAAGAAGGAATTTGCATTTTTCACTCCAACCGTGGACATAGAAAATTACAAGATTTACAACTAACAAGCCGATGAGACCTAAAAGGAGAAGAAACAGGTAGCAATGTACCAGTACCTTGCACTCCTCACAGCCTAGGGAGTAGAATCGTAGAATCATTAAGGTTGGAAAAGAGCGCTACAATCCCCAAGGCCAACCCCAACCAACCCACCATGCCCATAACCACATCCCTCAGTGCCACATCTCCCCAGTTGCGGAACACCTCCAGGATTGGGCAGCCTATGCCAGTGTCTCTCTCCTCTTTCTGAGAAGCTTTTCCTAACATCCAACCCAAAGCTCCCCTGCTGCAACATCACCTTAAACAAAAATAGCCCCAAAGCTAACGCCTCAAACCAGAAGGGACATCTCATAGGAAGCCTCTGCGTAGGAGGAAGCACAGCTTGACTGTGCATTTTCAATGCTCTTCACTTGAGAGCATAGAACACCAAATCAAAACAAACCCAGATCAGGTATTTAATTGATGTCATCCACCTGAACAACAAACCTTTCATCTCCAAAGAGCTCGCGGTGGCGATCAGAACTCTGGGGATTTTGGTTTCAAAACACATAAAAATAAACACTTAGCTTTCAATTGGGTGCCTCAGAAGTTGACAGCAATAGTAGTAAACAATAGAAATTATTTGTGTTAATAGCCTTGTTTATTCTAATGATGTTGGCATTTTCTGTGGAGATTAATTAGCCATAATGTTGCAAATAGTATTACACGTGAAATGTGCACAATAAACCAAAAATTATTTGACTGACCTATGTTCTGAAGTAAAATATTTGCAGTAATGAGATTTCAATTATCCTTTGTTATGGCAGGCCACTCTCTACACTCTTCTTTATTGATAGGAGATGTATTGTTTCAACATTTTAGCTCTATTTATTTTCTCCCATTTGCATTTTCTTACGCACAGAAAATGAGAGATGATCGTTACCTTCTTCACTTTGTATTCAATTTACATCAGTAGCACATTACCTCATCCAAACTCATTTATCCGCCACAGAAATTTGATAACAAAAGCTACTGTCAGTGATGAATAAAGATCATTTCAAGTGGAGCAAGAGGAAACAAGATGAATTATTGGTTTGGGGACCTTTTGTTTACTCAAGGAAAGAAAAATATAGGATTTTTTTCTACCTAGGCAGTACGGATCTCACAGAGCTGTAACTCAGATTCAGCATCTCCTATCTACCTACAGCTGATGCTCCTTCCTGCATACAAAAGTAACTCCATGCAACCATAAATGTCTCTTGCATTTGCTGCACAAAGGAACATTTCTACCCTTTTTGACTGATTGCACAGAATTGATGTTTCACAAGCTCGAGCAAACACTCTAACTACTACCCAAGGGTTGCTGTAGCCTCAGAGCACCAGAGAGCTCTCCAGCCCGTGAGACACAGCACATCCAGCACAGCACACTGCTTGCCATCAAAGCAGCCAGCCTGTCTGGGAGCACTCGTGGCACTGTGAAACTCACCGTGGGATTCTCTTGCATCAACAATAGCACAATATCCATCTTGCTTTGCTGGGAACTAGTGAGAGCTGCCAGCTCCTCTTCCAGCCCTTGTGCTTTAACAAGCCACCAGAGCCTGCTAGGCTCCATCATGCATGGGTGCAATGCTGGACACCAGTTCTTCACTGTGCACAGGACAAGCTGCAATTGGGAAGCAGGTTTTGAGGAGCAGGTCATTGGCATGAAGCCCACAAGCCCTCTCCAGAGTGGGGTGAATAATGTCAGCTCGCTTTCCATACAACTCCTCAAGGAAAGAGAGGAGGGGAGAGCTTTGAGTACATTCACTTTGACCTTTCCAGAAATGAATGCTTCATTTTTTACAGTAACCAGCATTTTCCCCAAAGAAATTCCTCACCTTCACATTAAAGGAAAGTCAGAAGGGAAGAAATGGTTTTTTAAGAGTTATAAGTAACACACCATTAAACATTAAGGGTTTTGGATGGAAACCTTATTTTTGGTCAGCCTGAAGCAGGAGCAGTTGGTGAACCTGCAGCCAGAAGTCTGCTCGCTCTCCCTGCTCCAGTGACAGGGCTTGTAGGGCCATCTCCAAGTGAATCTGTGCTGGCCCTTTTGGAAGCGTGGGCTCTGCTGTAGGCTTTGAAAGCACTACTATGGATTTAATGTGGCAAATAACGTCATCTGGATAGGAATGGGCAATCCAGTGCTTTGAAGATGTTACTGAAGCTGACTTAATGTATTCTTGTGCCTTGCTCAACCTCCAAACCTCACAGCAACATCCTATAGGGCATCAGGTGACCCCGAAGGCTGCAGCTACCTAATACATTTTTTCAGTATGGATGTGCCCCCTCGAATAACACCCTGGCTGCCATTCCAAGGCTCAGCAATGGCACATCTGGGGACCTTAAATTAAAGGGTTACCCAGAGCAAATAAACAGGAGCTTGCACTTTGGAACTATTGACCGAGCTCCACCACCTGAACAATTTGTTCCTAGGTTTGTGCAGTGGGAGGAAGATGGCAAAGATCCCCCTCATACTCTCCTTCTGTCTTCTGGAAGCTTTTCTTGGCGCCGAAAGTACAGGTGGGTCCATTTTAAAACCTAGGAAGTCCTTTGCTCCTGGGGGTGGGGTTGCTGGCACACATAGAGGGTCTGTTTGTCAGTTCAGTGGGACAACTTGTCTTTCATGAGACAGCACAAGGGATCAGTGGGACCGCAGCACTTCAGAGCTCCTCTAGTTGAAGCTCTGGCTCTTTTTTCAGCTTTTGGGCTGATTTTTACACAGAAAGTTTCATAGGGATTAATTTTAAGAATGGGATTTCTCTTGAAATTGTACAGCTTTCAGAGCTTGATTCAGCCATTTAGAACACACGCACCCACACACAAAAGGAAAAGCAGGGAACACGTCACTGGTGGAGTAACATCCACAGCCTCTGCATGCCATCACTTTTTCCTGGAATACAGCACTCCCATCCATAGAACAGTCATTGGGCTTGCCATGGTGGGAAATGTTTAAAGCCAAACCCAGCGTGCATTTAACATAGACTGTAAGATGCAGCCAAAACTGCAGACACGATAGAGTAGTTGATGGATGTGGGCAATCACACGTAGTAATGCAGGCTGCTGCATGATTGATCTGTAGCAGCAACAGTTCCAGCAGAGGCTGGTTCACTTCCAGTGCGAGTACTTGGCTGGTGCAAGGCCTTTCTTCTTTTATTAAAACATTGCAAGTAACAGGTAAAACAAGGAAAAAAGTACTTTTCTAAAGCGTTTGCTTATCAATGGAAAGTGAACAGAGTCACCCAGGTGTATTTCCTAGAAAATTTAATACTCAGGTGGCGGGACTGGTCTTGTCCCCAGCCCAGAGACCCCCCTCACTCTTCCAGGTACTGATTTAGAAGTTGCTAAGCCACACATGAGCATATGCTTGGTGGGAGGATCATTTCCAGCCTGGGTGAGCACCTTGCACATGACCCCATGGATCCTGCCACTTTCAGTTCAAATCAAGTTCTGCCTATAAAGCAGCATGTGGGACTAGTAAACATCAAGAAAGTCAAGATGGGTCTGATGGAGATGTTTCTGTTGAAATCAGATCTCTCCATTAAATGGGTTAATTATGGCAGTTGCCTAGCATATTCCACCATGAAGAAATGAAGGAGCAGACCTAACGAAATGCAGCCACAATCAGAGGCATGCAACTGTGCCCACGTCTGGTTCCCCAGGCATTAACCTCAAGGAGAACTCAACAGGGCTACAAAACCAATGAAGGCTGCTCCATCTCCCTCAATCCAACCTTTTCAGCCCAGCTTGGGTTCATGCCAGAGGTTGTGACACATGCTAGAAGGAAAAGGGTCTCCTCCAGTGACTTTCATATACTACATATAAACCCCAGTCTTGCAGATGGGAGGGGATCAGACAGCCCAGGGGAGCTGCAGTGCTTAAACCAAGCCAGAGTTCTTCACCCATCAACAATTAGATTAACATCAGGATTTTAATGCACTCCACTTCTTTTTAACTGAAAGCATGAGGAAGGCAGAGGTGCAAACTTACTTTATAGTGATTAAAATCATTGCAAAAACAATTAGTGTTGCATCTAGCACAGAGAGGCAGAAATACTTCCTCCAACCTGGGGAGCAAGGTCAGTGCCAGCTGGGAGAGGACATGTGGTAGCCCCATGATGGTCCATGTCACCAGGTGGCCACCACTGAAAGTCTTGGTGGCAATCTGAATATTCCCTCTGGTCATAGGGCCAGCAGTCTGGAGTCAGCAGTGCTCACACCACCTTGCCTCAATTTCTATGTTCAAACAACATGTCTCTAAGCAGCAGCATGAGAAAACCTTTGGTTTTCCTTTCTTGAATAGCTTATTCCAGTTTGGGCATCTATGATAGGAGGTATTCACACCATCTGTGAAACTTCCGTGCTCCTAATCAGCCTCCTGCCATCAGCCAGTTTCACCTACCAACTGCTTTGATTCCAGGTTCCCCAGCTCTGATTCACTGGATTGCAGTTAGACACCAAAGAAACCTCAAGTAGGCAATAACGCTCCTGAAACATCGCTAGCCGTGGGGCAATGGGGGATGATGAACTCGTAAGAAGGGCTTATTGGGATAGCAGAGCCCTGCTGCCCACCCTACAGCCCCCCAGCAGCCTGGCTTTCTTTTCCAATTGCAGTCTTTATTGAGAACAAAGAGGCGAGCACAGTTCTGAGCAGGACAAGGCGAGGCAATTCAAACAGGCTGGAAGAGTTTATTCCTGGGAACCTCGAGAGAGAATGCATAGAAGAAAAATGCAGCTTTGAAGAAGCCCGAGAAGTGTTTGAGAACACAGAGAAAACTGTGAGTATCCCTGCTGCAAAACAGCCAAAACCTTTCCTCTGGGCCTCACCTGTATGGAGTGCTGGGGTGAAGCATAGAGGGGGGCTGACTGAAGAGCAAGGGCGGGTTGTGCGACACCCATCTCCCCTTGGTTCTCATTCACAATCCATCTGTTGGGCTGGGGAACCTCATTAGGGGTTGGGTGCTCACCACTGGGACTACTGAGGTGGTTGTTTCCCTTCAAGCCTTTGCCTTTAGCTTTGGAGCCACTCCTTTAAGCCCAGGAAATAGAAACCAAGGGAATTTTTTTTTTTTTTTTTCCTTTGCAGATGGAATTTTGGAAAATATACATTGGTAAGAGCTCTTTTCTTCACACTCACACGCATAATAATCATCTCTCAGTGCATAACCAGCAGATGCTTATGGAAAGAAATGTTTTCCAGCATTTAGGAATTGTTTTATCAGAGAGTCATGCACCCTGAACACTGCAGTTGCTCAGCCTATGTCCATTTGTATAAGAAACACAATGAAAAAAGTTACTTAGCCTCTTCTATATACAAGCAGAGGTTTTTGGAACAAACAGCAGAAATCTCACTGAAAAAAAACAGTTCACACAGACTGCTGCATCCAGTGAGGCCAGGTCACCTTCTGGGCTTCTGGTTTCAGCTGCAGCACAGAGCAGAACAAGATAGTAAGAGGTAACACCCCTCCAAGCAGTAAACACTCTGTTCTCAAGCAGAGATCTTCAGATACAACACAGCCTCATGCAGGCTCAGTGTGAATCCCTGGAAATGCCACAATAAATGGACTCTCAACATGGTCACAGCAAACAGCTGTTTGCAGTTCACACCAGTGGTCCCAAAGCTTTGCTTCTCCACCATTTTTTTCTTGCAGCATCTATTTCCTCCCTTTCAACCCCAAACCCCGATGACCCCTTACCAAGAAGATTTTAATGCCCACTAAAACATCTGAAGCAAGTTTTAAGTATGTTTTGATAACTGAACTGCTTTGTAGGCTGGCAAAGCACCCGGAACATCTCACTAAAAAGCCTTAAATAATTCAGATTATTTGGAAGTCATGCAGCCCTGCATTGTAGGACTGTCCTCTGAAAAACTATAATGCGATGGAAAGCACAGCAAACAGCAGAGCAGCAAGGTCCCAGGCTGCAGCAAGGTCCCAGGCTGCAGCAAGTGAGGATTTGCTCAAATACAACAACCACGTACACAGAAATAAAGGAAAGAAGCTGCTTACCTTCAGAAGGCCTCAGGCATACAAGGATCTCCAACTAGATCCCCTCACCTCCACTGCCAACCCTTGGATGAGGTCTGGGAAGGGGTGGAGCCAGGATCCACCCCCTTCCAGTCACTCAGGTACATTGCATGCACCTGAGCTCCCCTGGGCTGGCTTTGCCTTCCCACCAGGTGCTCAATCACTGGTTCAGTCTGTGACTTAGCATTTCCACTACAAAAACCAACTGATGAAATTCAACACTGCATTTATTTCCCTGTCCCTGGAACCAAATTAGCCCCCCAGAAGTAATGAACACCGTCTATTCACTGTCATCCAGAGACCTGCCCTACTGCTCAGCTTACAGGAGCTCACTCCTCACACCTGAGCTAACAAACCCCCCTTGCCCTCCCCAGGCGGCAGCAGCCACCATCCAATCCAAACCATCCGTGCCAACCCCAACATCACGCCTTAAGCAAGACAGTCCCATTCTGTCCTTGTTTGCAGGCTGCCTTCTACATTCCAGCACCTTCCTCAAGGCATCATTATTGGCAAGGCTTACTGGTAGGACAGAAATGCAGGAGGACATGCCCATTCCCTGTTGCCATTGCATTGCCATTTCAAAGCGCCCTTCCCTGTGATTTAATGTTTCTTTTTTACTCTTTACTCCAGACCACCAACTTTGCAATATGAGGCATTTCTACTCCTTGGTTTCTCAAATGCAGACAACGGGGTGAATAAAAGCCTTTGCACACTAAGAAAAATCTAGACCTGCTAAGAGTAGTGAAATGTTTAGAAAGAAACCAGTGATGTAGGCTCACAGCCCTAGTATTCAAAGAGGTCTCTAGACCCAACACACAGAGAGGGACAGCAGTGTTCAAACAAATTCAGATGAGTAAAACCCAACCACTCTTGATGACACAAGTCTTCAAACTTCAGCTGTGCAACCAAGCCCAGACGTGAGATCCTGCTGAGACGTCACATTAGTGAGATTAAAAAAGCAGAACTAATCCAATAGGAGACAGTGTATATAATCGGGCCTTTGGATTAAGCATTGCTGCTGATGTTCCCCCAGTGCTGACGTTGCCTGTCGTGCACTTGTGTGCCACAGTTGAACTTGTTTTCCATCACAGAGATGGAAGGCACACAGCCTCCTGCTTGTCTTTAACATCAGGCTTGCACAGAGCACTTGGCCACCACCAGCCGTGGTGGACGCTCATGTTTGTTAATTCTCCTGTCTTCTCTCAAAGATGGAGATCAGTGTAACTCCAACCCATGCAAAAATGGAGCCGTTTGCAAGGACGGAGTAAGCTCCTATGAGTGCATGTGCCCACCTGGGTACGGAGGCAGGAACTGCGAGATAGGTACGTACAAGGGGCACGGCTTGTGGTTGTTCTGCCTTCTTTGAGATCCCAGCTGATCAAAGTGGGCATAACGATTTTCATCCTAATCAAGGGCTGTTTCAGACACACTGCACCTTGCTGCAAGACATTGTATGAGTGTGCTACATTAGCCTGCAGGCAGCAGGACCGTGAGGGGACGTGCTTCGGGGTTTCGGAGCAGATGTCTCCCTCCGCTGCCATCCCGTTCAGAGCACCAAGATGCTCTTACATGGGGCTCACTCACCCCATGTGCTCTCACTCCTTTCCACCCTCCCACCAGATGCTGAGTGGTGCAGGACTATGGCAACCTCCCCACCATGGCCCCCTGCTAACACAGTAATCCTAATTACCACTAGCAACCTTGATTCTAAAGGCAAACAAAAGGCAAATATTTTCCTGATGGGTTGAGGAGTCTGTGAAAACCAAACAGCTGATAATTTAAGCAAGAGGGATATTCAGCTCTTATATTTATAACATAATCAGAGGCTGTGCAACTCGCATAATGTGGTAGACTCACTGCACTAATAAAAGATTCTCTTTCTAGTTGTGCTTCTGCTCTGGCAAGAGAGGAGCGTGCGTTAAAAAGAGCATTTCAAAGCTGCATCAAATTTAAATAGTCTCACTGCAGATTTCTCATGGAAGCGAGACAGAAACAAAAATAGCGCCCGAAGTGAGGCGTGAAAAGGATCTCTGTAAAAATAGTAAATGATGGCATTAAAATGGCTACAGGAAGGGAGGCGTCCTTGAGGAGGTAGGAGTGGAGTTAATCTGCTGTGAAGCGATCTGAAAACTCACTGAGAATTAAAAGGGTGCCTGCAGATGGGTGGATTTCCACCTCGGAGGGATGGTGGTCCCATGGCAATGAGGGGTGGGGTGGGAGAAGGTGCCTGCTGTGCACTGGGATGCTTGCCGAGACATTGCTGCCCTGCAGATGCTGAAAGCAGTCCCACTGAAATGGGTCCTTCAACCCAGGCTGCACCGATCTATTGGTGTGTCAGGAAGAGCATGTGGTTTCCATGTTGTTTCAAACTCAGAGCCCAGCAGTAATCCTAAGACAAAGCTTTCCTGGGGCACCCACAGGGCACAGGGTGCTCTCTGCTGGCACCTGCATCACAGCTGGATTTCCTTAAGCAAGGGGGTTGGAGGAGAGCACAATGGTGGGGAAATCACGTGGCTCTTAACCAAATATTTGCAGCAGTCCTTTGGGGTCAGGCTGCCAAATTTCAGGTGGCTCTGCAGGGCTGAGTGGCTCCGATTGCACCGAGATTGGTATGCAGGTATTGCTGGGGCTCAGCAGCACTTCTTGTAGGACCTCATGGCCATTTCCTTACCCTGTTGCCCCAAAGAGGTGCTCAGCACTCCCTAGCCATGAACAGGGTGGGGATTTGCAAGAGGACGCTCTCTTTGTGGCGAAGCACAGTCTGGAACAGATGTAGGCAGCCACAGGCTAAGCCCAAAGGCTCAGATCCCTACAGCTCCCACCAGGGCCATGTCAAAGAGCTTTCAGCATCTCATTTTGATTTCTTTCAGACTCTACTTGTGCTACGAAAAACGGGGGCTGTGAGCACTTCTGCAGGCATGACCCACCACAGAAGGCTGTGTGCTCCTGCGCCAGTGGCTACAAGCTTCATGAAGATGGAAAGTCCTGTAAACCTGCAGGTTAAACTTTAATGCATTCTAAGAGATTTGGGTTAAAGTTTCCAAGGTCTTCTCCTGGGTTTAAGTACATGAATCTCAGAGAAATGAGATACTCTGTTGGAAGCCAACCTTGTTCTCTTGTTTAGCAGATGTAAAGAGCCTGATGCTGCACTTTCCCAGTTGCAGATGTGAGGCTGCACTTGAAAGACACTGTCTAAGCATCCTTTTTTTAGCCTAGGTGCATGGAGAGGAGTTCAGGTGTCTGGAACTTCACACAGAAGGCAAATGCCCGTTTCAGAGGGCTGCTCACAAAGGCACATCTAATATTCCCAGATATGGATCGGTAATTTTCTGGAGACATAACTATTATGCCTGGCTATACCAGTATGTACACAGGTGTCCGTTCAGCCTGAGCTAGCTGAGCTATTTCTTCCAATAGCTACTACTTCATTACCGATCCTCCACCCAGGATGCCTCAGGTTATTATGGGACAACAGACAATCTTTCATCCTGTAAATCGTATTCCCTGAGTTTCCCCCACCCCCAGGCTGTTAAAACAGCTCAAACTACACCAGCTTATTCAATCCCTACCCAACACAGCAAGTTTATCGAGCCAAGCACACCCAGCAGAGGAAAGAGGAGACTGACTAGAGAAAAAATGTTGTCAATTAAGCTCATTGTAACATTTGGTACCATCATATTTCCAACACATGAGTGTAGCTGATATGCCACCTGGCTGGCAGGCAGGAGCCTGCACAGGAATGGGTTGAACCCCTGAAGGGCTGACTTTCAACAATCAGACTCTCAGCCTGAGATACTTCCTTATGCTTTCTGCTAACGGAGATGCGTTCTTTGGACCAGAAAGTTTCACTGTTAGCAATAAGACCATCTTTCAGATTGGGTAATTACTCTTCCTGCAAGAGCTTAACGTTTCTTGGCTCTGAAGCCTTCATTCCCAGCCCAGCCTCCTGACAGCACTTTCCCTCACCGAGTACTTATTGGAGCCCTACTCCTAAGGTGGATGTTTTAAGCAAATGTGAAATCTCTGTAGGCCACGCTCACGTCTGATTTTACACTAATGTTTGTTTGCACAGTGCTGTCAAGAGCTTTTCCGATGAAAGACAATGCCTGATGCTATTTACTATTTTGACTGCCACTATCAGCAGGAATTCGGCACGCACTGCGTAGGAGAGAAACGGGAAGAGCTCAGCTGAAATGAGCCCACAGATGAGGTCTTCATTAACAGGAAAATCTAACCTCAAGCACGAGTTTATTAATGTTTTCCTCACCTTGGTGCCAAGCAGGATTATCTGTACAACTGGCAGATATTATTTCCTGCCCTCTCCCAGCTGGACATTCATTGTTCTGGAGCAACTAGCTGCAGAAATGTCAGCCAACAGCCGGGCTGCCCAGCGTGCAGCTCCCAGGCACGCACCCCTGTGCTCTGCTAAATAAAGGCACAGCTGTGCCGCCCTATCCAGTGTGCCCTCTCTCTTGCAAGCTTCCTTCTTTATAAAAGCAGTTCACAATTCACATCTAAAACCTGTTCTGCTTTTGTTCCTCTTGCATATTGTCTGTATGGATGCTCTGGTCGCCGATCATTTCGTTCACACACATCTCGCCTGCTCCTTCCCTTGCTGTGACACTCATTGCACTGCCGGGCATAACCTTGTCCACTTCTCCTCCAGTGCCATATCCCTGCGGGAGGATCACAGCTCCGGAGATGAGGGGAAAGGTCACCCGCACCGAAAACACCATTGAGCGCTGGAACATCACGGCCAACGATGAGGAAGACGCTCACGACGAGGACGACGCTCACGACGAAGCATTAGACATCACCGAGCTGCCCTCCCCCACCACTGCTGCCCCCGCCAAGATCGTGCCGATAACTAAGAATGACACCCGGGTGGTCGGGGGATACGACAGCGTGAAGGGCCAGCTGCCATGGCAGGTATGGGCTGCTCCCATGTGCCCCCATCAGTCACTGCCATTAGCTCCCTCTGTATCCGTGCTCACCTTCCATCACTCTGAAACCCATCTCTGAGGCTGTTTTTGTATGAGATCTCCCATCTCATAGGAATGCAGCTTCTCTCTGCGCATGGTTTTATGCCACAGCAGCAAAACTTCTGACTGGGAGTCTATCCCAGCAAACAGCTAAAAGTCAGAGTGGCTTCAGCACACTTCGCAAAGGGCTGCACAGCTCCATTTTTGGTGAAGCCTTTCTGAATGGATGGGAAATATCTTCTCAAAGAAATATTCCGATTCTGTTCTCTTGCAAGCCCTGGCACAGACCAACGTTGGTGTGGCAATGACCCATAGTGCCCATTCATGCAGGTCAGGAGGAGTACCAGAAATCTAAACCTAAGAAATCAGCACCCAGAATAAAAGCATATTCACTTACTATGAGCCCACTGAGGCTTGCTGTGCTCACGAGGACCTCCACCTCACCAGGCACAACCCTCCCAGATTATTTTGCTCTCCCTTCGATCACCTGCCAGGTGAGGGTGCCCATCCCGCAGAGGTCGGACAGCACGCAGGAGGGATGCTGTGCGCTCCCCAGAGCCCGGGGTGGCTGCAGGGCTCAGAAAAGAGCCCTAGATGCCCGCAGCGGCGAGTGGGCCAGGCTGCGAGCAGCGAGCGGTGCTGCCATCCCGTGGCTGGTGGCTGGGGACGGCCGAGCGGCGGCTGCCTCTGAGGGATCGGTTCCGGCGGCTGCAGGGAGAGCATGAGGAAGCCTGGCAGGATGCCGTGCCGCGTGGGAGGGACAAAATGGGTGAAACAGAAAGGAAATCCATCTTTTCAATACAGCTCAACGAGTCGGCTGATGGATTTAATTAGAAGTTGTAGCGTAAGGGATGTCCTGGCTCGGGCCCCATGAGTGGGAGGGCACCGGATGCTCATATGATACAGGGACTTAGCATCTCGCCTCCTGTTTCTCTGGTCATTGAAAAGCACTCTTAAGAGGTGTGTATGGAAGTGCATTTGGGAAACTTTGTGTTAAAGTGGAGTTTATCATAGAATATCCTGAGTTGGAAGGGACCCATAAGAGTCATTGACTCCAACTCCTGGCTCTACGCAGGACTATCCAAAAATCGAACCCTATGCTGGGGCTGTCTGACTCCCAGCCTGGAGCAGGGGTCATCCATGGGCAAGTGCAGCATGGCATCAGCAGTGTGTGAACAGTGCTGGACAAAGTGGGGTGGGAGCACGGGGACACACAGGAAGCAGTTTCTGGCGTGGCTGTGGCAGCACTGGCTCTGTGCAACTTAACACAGCCCATCCTATAGCCAAACCCATGCCCTGCCACCTCCCTCTTGGCACAAACCACACAGCTGCTGTTTCCTTCTGCTCCCACAGGTTCACCTGGTGGACAGCAGCGGTTTGGGCTTCTGTGGAGGGTCCATTATCAATGAGAAATGGGTGGTGACAGCAGCTCACTGCCTGAAGCCAGGGGACAACGTCACGGCTGTGGCAGGTGAGCACTGTGGGTAGCACTGCCGCTCAGTGATGCCAGCGGCTCAGCCCAACTGCAGGAGATTGCCCCAAAGGTAGATTGCCCCTCCAGCAGGCTCTGTAGGAGCTCAGAGAGGCAGCGGGGCCCGGCTGCAAGGCATGGGGTGCTGCAGCTTCACAAAACTAATTTATCTCTCCTTGACAAATGTTATTTCCCCCCCACTCCTGGTACCCAGCTGTTCCAGGCTGCCTGCTGATCATTCAGTGCAGGGTTTTGGCAAGTAGTGCAGTGCCACGTTTCACAGCTGTGGCAGTCATCTTCCCCAAATTACTTGTTTCCCTCCAGTATGATTATCCAGTGCAGGAAGCACACTGATGGAGCTGGTAACAGCTACAGGCAATGTTCAGAGAAGGCAGGGAAGAATCTCACTTTCTTGTATTACTGACAAAAATGAGATTCTACCTGAGCCTTGAAACACTGAATTTATATCTACAGAAATTGGCTTATCAAGAGGGCTCCATCTGCATCTTCACCTTCTGCAGCAGCACAGCTGAGCCCTGGCTGTGAGCCGTGCTGCACCGTGGTGCTCGTGCTGTGGGACCAAAGCCCTGCCCCGTGCAGGCAACAGGAGGCTTGCAGTTTGCACACAGCTCTTTTATTTCCCTACCTGCCTTCAGGCACAAAGCTCAGCACTGCACCCACAAACACGAGAAAGTACACAATTCTCAACGTAATGCTTTCCCCCGGAAAAGCACCTTTTCCCCAGACAGATGTTTTGTGTTCACTGCATCTGCACGCCAGCTCCCTCCCCTTTCCAGCTCAGCTCTGCTTTCAGCCAGCTCCCTGTGCACTGCCTGCTCACCACCCTGCAGCACTGCTCTATTTCCAGGGCAGGATTTGGGGCAGGTAGCAAATCAAGTGAGCCAAACATGGTTTTGCAGGGCTTTGGGAACTGCTGGATTTGTACTCACACCACGCACAGTGCACGGATAACACGTGAATCCTTCACCTCCATTCATGCTAAATGTTCAGCTTTGTTTATAGCATACTGGGAGGCCCACAGAGCGATAGCAGGGGAGGAAGAAGCACTCCCAGCCCCGGTTCTTTGCCTCTCCGCCTTCATCACTGAAGCATATTTATGGGTCCCCAGCAATAGCAAGCAGCTGTCACACAAGTAAAACCCTCTCAAAGTCTCCCCCACTTCTTGCATTTACACTGTGGAAACGCAGCCTGCAAAGAAGCTGACACTCACACTGCTACTGCAGCAAAAAAACAAACCCTTAGCAATCAGAACAGCAACACAGCCACCAGCCCCACCTCAGCCAGGCAGAGTACAGCACAGCCTGGAGCACCGCCTCACCTCTCTGCCAGGTCCTGTCGCTCCTCACAGGCACACACGGGCACACACAGGCACAGGGCACAGCTGGGGCTGCTGCAGATGCTGCTTAGAGGAGATCAGATGTTGTGGAGATCACAGCAGAGCACAGGGAAATGCTGCAGCATGGGTTAAACACACCCTGTGCCTCTCGGGCTGAGAAAAGCCATCCTGCCCTCGGCATCACTGGGCTGTGGGTGAGGCAGGAGCTCGGCTCAGCACCAAATGCCCCAGCCGAGCCCCACAGCATTCCCTCTCCCTCCACCTGTTGTCACGCAGGGTGGGGGGGAAGCAGCCAGGTGCGGGCACTCAGAGGCAGCTGCACCCTGCAACTGGGCCCTGGGACCCATGGGGCAGTGCAACCCCTACAGCCTCACCAGCTGTGGGTCTGCAGAGGGGCAAGTGGCTAATGAGCAGTGGTTTTTAACAGAGATTTGTAATTCTAGAGGCCTTTCCCTTTGCTGCTAGGGCAGCATTGCCGTGAGGGCTTTCAGTTCAGAGAACACATTGCCACATGCTTTGGCAAAATTCTGTGGGCCACAACCGCTCGGTCTGTATTTCTGAGGTGCTGTGGTGATGGCTGCCATGTGTACAGGGGATGTGCACTCACTGGGCTGCTGAGGGGGGCCTGGTGCCACACTGCTGGCTGCAGGGACTGGGGAGGCAGTGCCACCTGAGGGCCCCCAGGCCGGGCACTGGGCTGTGTGAGCACCAAGATGGCACCGGGAGGACACGGCTGTCACCGGGCCCACACATTCATCTCCACAGGTGAATACAACACGAAGGAGGACGACCACACAGAGCAGCAGCGGCAGGTGGTTAAAATCCTTCCTTACCCCACCTACAACCGCACCAGGAACAAGCACCACAATGACATCGCTCTCCTGGAGCTGGACAAGCCGCTCACCTTCAACAGCTACGTTACTCCCATCTGCATCGGCAGCCGGGACTTCACCAACAACCTGCTGAGCAATGGGCCGGGCACGGTGAGCGGCTGGGGCAGCATGCTGTACCGTGGCCGCTCCGCCATCATCCTGCAGGTGCTCACCGTGCCCTTCGTGGAACGGGTGACCTGCCTGAAGAGCACCTCCACCACCATCCTGCAGAGCATGTTTTGTGCAGGCTACACGGCCGGGGGGAAGGACACCTGCGGGGGGGACAGCGGTGGGCCCTACACCAACAGCATCGGGGAGACCTGGTTTCTGACAGGGGTCACCAGCTGGGGTGAGGAGTGCGCCAAGCCGGGCAAGTATGGCATCTACACCAAGGTTGCCAAGTATGTGAAGTGGATCAGGGAAACCACGAGGCTCACCTAACTGAGGCGACGTGCTGCTGGAGGGACTGGGAAGGAGGAGGCCGCAGGAACCGTCTCGGAAATCATTGTGTTTTGCTAATCGTTTCTGTATGAACTAATTTCTGCTCTTTGAAGAGAACCCAGTGTAAATGTGGCAATACGGAAATAAAAAGCCTTTCTAATTACCTGTGACTGCATTCCTGCATGCTCCAGTGTTGGGTATGTCCCTAAATCCCACATGCCCATGGCTGCCCACCACAATCCCCGTTCCCCACAGCACCAAATGGAGGACATGGACATGGTTCTAGTGCAGCCTGCACGATCCCATTGGGATGCAAGGCAAGTAGTGCTGGGGGGCAGCTGCTATTTCAGCCTTCAGGATAAGCATGAGGTGCCTCACCCGTCCCACTGCCACCACACCCAGCAATAAGCTGATGGGAGCCTCTGTCACTGCTCGTTTTACAATCAAAACGTGTGTGTGAATGCTATGTTTGTTCCAAAGAAACGAAATGAAGCCAACACTCAGCACACAGCAGAGGTGTCTTTGGACAGAATTGCATATTCTCATATGAATTTATTTAACAACTTTTTAATCTTTAAATATAGATTTAACACTTTTTTTTTTTTACAGGTACATATACAATATAGTTCATTTAAACTTGCAGTCAGAGAAAACTCTCTACTGTAATTTATAATAACATGTACATGAAGAGCCTAGTTCAACAGCATACTTAAAGGTAACAGACCATGTCATGTGCAAAGTTTCAAATGTTAAAAATCTCAGACTGTACATTCAGAGTTGCAGAGCTAGTCAACCTCATAAATTAATAAAAGCTTAGATTTAAAACTACGGAAGACAGAAAAAAAGATTAAAACCATTTCATATGCAATGTGTGCTATGTTTGAGATGAATATTTACAGCTGTACCTCAAAATGTGTACTGGTACCACAAGAATTGTTATCACTATAAATAACCCCCATACTAACTTCAGAGAATCCTACTTTTCCACCTAGCGAGCGCACTGTGACCAGCTTTAAAGCAGACAGAAATAATGGTCAGTGACTTAAAACCTCCCTGGTTTGATTCCCAATGGCTGAGGAACACTGGGATCTTTCTGTCTCGCAGTGTTGCTCAGCACAGACTCAGTGGTCCTGCTTTGGGGATGTATGGGGCTGCCCCCAGCACTGGCCACCCCACCCAGGGGAACCCCCCGGGCAGCCACAGCCAAGGAGCAGTTCAACCATTCCTCCATACAAAAGCGGCCACCGAAAACACTCAGTGTGTTTGAACTCAACAGCTTGATACTGTATCTAAGAATTGATGGCTCACAAATCAAAGTCAGAACACAAAGGTCCCCCTTTAGTCCATGGTATAAAACATTGTGTGTCAACGGGACAGAGCACGTCCTCTAAGGCATGCATACTATCAACCCTGTTCTCAACAGTCAGATGCTCTTTGCACACAAAAAGTCAAACACCTGTACCTATGTTCTACAAAAGCGAAACTAGACAGAGAAACACAAAATTAAACTGAGAGTTCAATATTCCTTTTCTTCCTTGAAAATTCAACTGATGCATTATCGTTAAAGATGCTGAAAAGTACAGTCTTGTCACATGAACATCCTTAGTGCAAACATGGACATTTAACTTTGATTTATGGCACGTGTTCCAAAAGTACATGTATTTAATGTAAACTTCAACACTTGCTAGATACAGATTTCAGCCTTGGGACACTGTGGGACCCTAAAGTGATTGGCGACAACCCTGAGTTGTCAGTTCGACCTGATCCAAACCTCACTGAAATCAATGGGACTGACTGCAATGGGCTGGATTCAGACCCTAAGTGCAAAAAAAAAAGGATCTTTAGCATTATTGCATCTTCCACGTGAGTCAGCCAGGTGATGCTCTTACAGAACATTACATTCACATAGCTGAAGTAGATTTTTAAGAAAAATCCATCCATAAAATCAATTAAGCAGAACATACAGCTTCTTTGTTGTTGGTTTTTGTTTGTCTGTTTTTGGTTTACCAAAACTCAACTCTTTGATTTGCAATCAGCTTCAACAGTTGTCAGCTAATAAGTAGATAAAGCCTTCAACCTGCAGAGGAAATTTCAAGCATCTACACAAAGTGTCGGGAAACCGCAGTGTATTTCTCTGATGAAACGTGATGGATGTCATGGAAAACAGCAGGTAAAAATAATGAAACACTGTACTTTCCATAGTGGGGAGGAAAAAAAAGAGCAGAGAATGGCTTCCTTTATGACTATGAGAAGCTGCTTAGGACCCCGGTCCCGTTCAGTGCAGATGAAGCGGTGGAGCTCTGTGAATGTGATGAATAGTGCAGGAAAACTCCATCTATTGTGCTATTTCTCTGTAACACGTGGCTGAAAGCTTCCAAGAGCATCAAAACCAGGATGCTACGAGTTCACCCTTAACTCAAGGGGAACTAAACTTTCGCGTGTTACACAGGGCAGCATCTATAAAGCAATGAAGAATGATGTTAATGTTAAAGCATCTTATTCCAAGAAACACATTGTTCCCTGTAATCGTGTAACGTTTGTATAACATAAAAGAAAAAAATAGCACACTCCTGTGGTTCTCCCTGAAAGCTGAACTCCCATTAGCTTCAGTGAGAGCCTTGGTTAAGGCAGGACCACAGGGTTTGACTCATTTCTGTAATCTATCACCTGATTATCACAGCATGGCCAGCGGTTATCATCTCTAGAATCCTTATTTTGTCATTGCAAAATGGCTTTCTACAGTCACAAAATAGCTGTTCTACGAGGCTGGCTGGCATCACTGGTTGTAAATGTAGACCCTGCTTTATGTTTCAAAGGCAAAAATTAACATTATCTTTAACCCTGTATAATAATTCTGCTCACATAAAGCCTGTGGCTGCGATCATTAAAGTGCATGAGTAACAGTGCAAACAGCTGTGCTACATCTGCAAAACGACAAGAGGCATTTTAAACAGAACTTACACAAAACTTGCACATTTCAGCTAACATGCTTACGGTAGCTTGCAAGAGCTCAAGCATTCACCCACACACCCTCATCAGGCAAATTAGAACTGCGTGACCCAAGGTGCTGTGTAAAGAGTTGCTTCAAGCTCAGCCAAGAGGCCAATGCCACTGCCCTGGCCGGCCAGAGCGGAGAGTGCACGAGCTTTGTCCTCTGGGCACTCCAAGCGAGGGGCAGCTTAGCATGAAGAGCACACACGCACTCACACATGCACAAACACACACAGGGATCCCCTTAAGGCTTGGAAGAGAGAATTTGCCAAGTAGGATGTTGAACAAAACTAGATGTCTGACATATAGCACAGGAGCAGGAACCTGGCCAGACCTACATCACACTGCAAAGTGAGAGCACCGTGGCTGCCTGCATCCTCCCTGAAACAAGGTACCAGCACCTGCCCTGGCATGGAGCATCTTCCAACGGCTGCTCTGAGTGCTCCTCAGGTTTGGGCTCAATTCTGCTCTATTTCATGCTCTCTCTAAAAGAAATCAGCCTCACACAACCTTCGTGCAGTCAGTGGAAATCAGAAACCATCTCTCTGCCCAGATTTTAAAGGTCAGATGAAAAAGGCTGGAAATGCATTGGCCTCATTTTGCTCTGACGTGAAAATTCTAAAGCGAACAAAATGTTTCCTTTTGCTTGCATTTGTTTACCACTGCTGAGAGAAAAGAAGAGCAGAACAAGAGCTCAGCCTCCACGAGAGGGGAGCTGTCATGCACCTGCACCGTCACTGTGTCACTGAGATGAAATATCATGCATCTGCACTGGGTTTCAGCAAGAACCTCACCTCTGCTGTCCCAACTCAGTTTGCTGAGCCGGGTGCTGCAGCACAGCTGGAGGTAACAGTTTTCCCCCACAGGTGCTGTCAGTTCTCTGTATCACAGGAGTAGGTGGTCTCTGGAGTATAAGCAACCTGAGGACCTGTGCAGCTATTTTGCTTCCTGGCCTACTGTGGAAGAAGAGTTTGGATTCTAACCCACATCCCTGACATTCCAAGGCATGTCCATCTTACACAGGGACTACTCCTCCTTAATGCATACAGAAATCGTTTTATGCTTTAGCAAGGCATCTGAAATGAGCAACATGCAACCACCATTTCCTGAGCAGTGCTTTCTCTGAGCAAAGTTCTCACCAAACTTTTTCCATTTTGAGATCTGTGCGTTAACGTCTGCGATACAGAACTATTGCTATGGCACACACATAAGAAAAGCACCACAGATTTGCACAGGAAACAGATCTATTCAGAAGAAAGAAGCAAGGACTAATTTCAGAAGTTATAGCTAGGGGCACGACAGAGGAAAAATTGTTGTTCAAAATGAACTCCAAGCCAGTTATCTTCCTCCCCAAAAGCCTCCTGGCTTAAATCCATGCCAAGATTTACACAGAGTTTAATAAGGTTTTCCCTCCCACCTCTGCAATAGAGATTTAGACCAAAGTACTCTCTTTATCAGCTGTTACATGGCATTGCCAATAGTAACCACTCATCCATAAGGCAAATTAACTGCACAATCAGTGAAGAAGTAAAGGAAAAAAGCATCTGTATTTTTGGGATTCATTTGGCTGTTTCAAACTCTGCTTTGCACAGAGGCTGTGCCTTGGCAGGCCTGGTGCAGGACAGCGTATTTGCAAAGCTGGCAATGGCAGGGCAGTGGGACATTTACCAAATTCCTATCAACTTCAAATGGGCAGAAAAGCTTCCTGTAACTGTAAGCTGTTACTGACCGTGGGGACCAGGAGCCAAGCACTAACACAGGAACCAGCCCTGCATGCTTTCAGCTCCTGAGAACCCCACACGCAGCTGAGAAAATCTGTGGGTTACGGTGTGCCCTCCTGTGCCCACGTCACTCCTCAGCTGCCAAGTCGTGTCTTTGCTGTATCAGGACTGGCCTGTCCTTCCTCCAAGGGAGGCAGGGTGGAAGAACTTCTTGCAGAGCTGGAGCAAGAGCTCCATCTTCTGAAGAAGCAGAAAACAGACCCCAAACCGGGCCACGTCCCAGAGCAGTTAATGGCTGTGAAATCACCCACAGCATAAAATGACCTATCCACAGAAGGAACAGCTTTGCTAAATACAAAGGTGTGGTCTGAAAATCAGTTTTTAGAGTGCAAGTGCATGATGGCTGTAAGGACATGCCACTGAAAAGCTCTATGAATAACTCTAGGAAACGGAGAGAAAACATCCTACACCATCCTGCAGCGTTGCCTGAAGTGCGTGTAAAATTAGAACCATGCCCAGAGACTGCATACACAATCAGCAACAGAGAGAATGAGCAAAGTCAATCTTAACAGGGAAAACTAAGCCTCAGCACTGCTACTAGACTCTGGTGACATGGCTGCAAACATCTGAGCAGCAGAGTGAGATGTACAGCAACAGCTTGCTGTGGTTCTGCCCTGGGAAGTTCTGCTTCTTTGTACTCAGTGACTCTGTAAACCAGCGTAGAGCTGCAAGTCTCTAGGATTTGGGGGTTATGTCCACTGACAAAGCAAGCCAGCATTCAAAGTTAACCAGTATCCTGTTTTCAGGGTGCTTTCAAGGGCTGGAGGAACCACAGACTGTGGTCCAGGACCCAGAGATAACCAGACTTCCTTTTTTATGGACAAAACCTTTGTGAATTTTTCTCTGTGTGTTCTGAGCTGTTCCAGCCACAATCCCAGCCCCCCATTTCCAGCATGGTAATGAAAAGCCATGGAGTGGTGATACCAAATACATGGCGAGGGTGATGTGTTGCTCTTAAGGCATTTTCTTGTGTCATCTTCTATTCTTCTTAATCTATGTACATTTACAACTAGAAAATGAGAAACATGATTTTTAAGACTAGAAGCCTTTCACTAAAACCTGGTAACTTGCTTATAAACTATTTTAATGACGGATTAACAAGCATCAACCAGCAGTGAGTGCAAGAGCAAGGCTTGACCAAGCGCAGAACTGAAGCCTTCCTTCCACGTGCTTTGGATCAGGCCACATCATCTTGTGCAGCATGAGGAGGTTTTGCCTAGGCGCGTCCTATTCGCATGGGGTCTGAGCTACAGCAGCAAGAAGGCAAAACAGTCACGGGAATCCCTGATCAGACTCCATTTCTTCTCCTAGATCTTCTACCCAGTGCTCTTGCAATGAAACCTATGTTTTTAAGTGTTGTTTTTTCCTTTTAACTTACTAGTGCCTAAAGTCAGAGAAGTGTCTTAAGGTACTAACAAAAAAATAATCCACAAAAAAGCAGTAGCTTAATTTACTACTTTTGCAGGCTTTTTGGAGTAGCTGCTTTCTTTTTTTTAACTGCAGAGGCAAATGCAGCCAGATTGACTATATCAAGTGTAGTACAAATGGCTTAAAAGACCTGAATTGAGTTCTGAGATATTTCTGTTATGTGTATTATATGATACCTGCAACTTTGGCATTCCGAAATCTACAATCACCGACTACTATCTGCAGACTGTGGACAGGGATCCAGCCTTCTTTTCTTCTGTTTAGGTTTTTCACCAACCTTTGAACGACAACAGTATTAGTAAAAGAAACTTATCACCCCACAAGCAGTTTCGTATTGGCAGTGGGCACACTCTACAAGACAGTCAGTGCAACCAACAGTCTGCTCAAACCAGGGGAGCATTTTAACAGGAGCTGTGCATGCATTTAAGAATTCCACCCAACTAAATTTAGGCAACTAATTAAAAAACCTTCATCAGGAACACAGTTGCCTTGGGCCCCTCTCTAGCTAATGGAGAGGAACAAGGCTCTCAGAGCACGAGTAACCCTGCCTGGGATCTGCATCATTCTCCAGAAGTGCCTGTTTCCCTCCACTGACTACCAGTGAAGCCCAGGACAATTACATTCCTGCTCACGTAGTGAGATCTGAGCTAACAAATACATTTGGTCTGAGAAATGTCTGCCTGGCACTGGCTAAAACTGCTACGAAAGGTGGTGAGCATGCAGCACGATTGAGATGCTTTCTATCTTTGTTTTGCTAACAGCAAACTGAATTTCCCATGAAGCATAAAGGGTTTGATGCTGGCCATGAATCCCCCATAGGGCAGCTGTGCCTGTGTGTTTATGCTAAGGAGAGGCTGGCTAAAGAAAGCTAGTCAAAAATCAGCCTGGAAAGGAACTACAGGCAGGAAACTTGGCCAAAATGCTGCAAAAATCAGAAGAGGGCATGCTGCCCTCTGTGACAGTGAGACCAATGGTTCAACAGGCAGGACACGGGGTATAGTAATTTCCTAGGCAATGCTCCCAGTTACAAGGAGAGAACCAGCTGTGAATTGCTATCCCCACAAGCCACAGCTTTAAATACAACTGAAAGATGGTCTGCAGCTATTAACCAGTTAACACTGGTTCATTATAGCCATTTGTGGGAAGAAACTGTCTTGTAATCACTCAATATTGCTATTAATAAACCCAGAGGAACAAAGCCAACAGCTGAGCTGGAGAAGGCACAAAATGGGCACAGAGCTCTCACTCAAACCACCTATTTGAGCTGGAAGAGCACTACCAAGGGGCTGCTGAGATGTCAATGTAACACAGCTCACCCACATACCCACGGCAAGGGAAATCCAAACACATTTTTCAAGGCCAAAGCAGTGTGTAAGGTCCCCAGAGTTGGAAAGGGAATGAATTCTCTGGCTTTCTGGAATAGACTGAAGCTGCAAGGAGTGGACCACCAGGCAGCTGAGGCAGCACGGCACTGCCGTGCAGGCTCTTAGAGATAAGGCAAAGTAATCCTAAAATACCTACCACTGTCCCTCACCATCTTCATGCAAAAGCTGAATTTCATCCCCATTTTTCACCAGCAGATCCTCTGATCCTCTCCTCTTGCAGTCTGCAAGGGCTTTGTATTTTCCTGGAGACTGTGGCAGAAAGAGAAAAAAATTATCTACTTGAGCTACATTCAGTATCACACAGCCCTTACTTCTGACTGCCGCAGGGACTGTGACAGAGCACTAACAGCTACCTTAATTAAAACTGTTTCAAGGAACTGAAACAACTCGCCTGATATCTCCTCATTCCCCATATGGAGACAGAGAAAAATGGAGACACGGAGAATATACAACCATCATCCAGTGAAGCCTAGCAAAGCAACACTATCAAAACCTCAAGCTTTGGTGCTTTTTCATTTCTGTACTAACCAGCTGGTTCCCCTCCTCCTCTTCGGTGTCCGAGCAGTTGGAAAGGTACTGGTTACCCGACCACTCCTCCAGCCCCTCACAGATCTCCAGGGATTGTGACATTCCCGGCCAACCTGCAAGACAGCATGCAGCTGAGCTGGGGAGCCCTGTGCCCACACAGTGCCCCGAAGGAAGGGAGATGCCGTACTTCTGTGGGGTTTGCTCTGGGGCGACAGGAGCACGCTGTCCAATGGTACTGGGCTGGTGCGCTCCGAGTCGTTCTCTTCTGAGCTTATGGAGGCTCTCTGCTGCTTTCTGAAAGATTAAATATGTATACATATTAGTTGTACGTGATAAATGAAACTAAACTCCATGAAGATTTGTAAAGCAAGATCAGAAATAATGACGGTACTTATTCATGTATGCTTTTCTGAAGGATCTCAGTGCCCAGTTTCGACTTTTGGGTGGATACAAAAAGAAAACTGCAGCTCGGGTTGTGCTGTCAGATGAGTGCTCACTGGTGCCCCCCACCCAGAGCCACCCCAGGGACTCACCCGTCACTCAGCTGGGAGGAGAGGGGGAGCTGGTCAGTGCACGAGCCAGGCTGCTGCTTCTCCACTGTGGGGAGGTCAGACACCAGATTTACATCCTTGTTTCTTAGCAGCTGTCACATTTGAAGCATTATTTTCAAAGCTAGGCCTTTCAAACAACTCTAATGATTATTGTTTAGTGAAAACCAGACCTAGGGACTATTACAAAGAGCAGATTAAGTTATGATTAAGATGGTATGTTAGCACAAATCCAATAGCAAGCATTCCACTGAAGTCTATGGGACTTTAATATGCTTAAAACAAGGCATCTGCTATGAATCTTGTTGAATTAAGCATATGAGAACAAATGTGAAATAACTCCCCACGGTAATGGCAAAAAAGTACTTCTGTAATTCATTTCTATTTGAGCACCCGGCCTTCGCAGCTCCAGCTTGTGTTATTTCCCCGTAATGTAAGACCTCTCTCCAGAATTGTGCTACTGGGCTTCTTCTGAGAATCAATCCTCTGGTGAGAATTAGTGGATTTGAAGATTAGTAATGCGAACACAGGAAAGGTTCTGCTGCAGAGTGAATGCCACAGACAAATTGGTCAAACGTACCTTTTATGAGCTCCTGCTGCTTGAATAAAATTTTTCTTATTTCATTTAACCACGCCATCTTCAGATCTACTGTTTGGGCCTGAAAGAAGAGAGGATTGTCTGAATTTTGAATTATGAATCACCCATTGCACTGCATGAATAGAACCTTACTTTTCAATGCCGCAATGATCTGAAATCCCCTTTCATCCAAATTTAAAACATTCTTCATTTTTTTTAATTTAACAATCCCACCACATCCAGGCAACACAGCAGAAATGGTGCAGACATCGCTACAACCCAAGGAGTGCAGGCAAAAGCACATCTGAGTGTGCATCTATTCTCTTTTTAAAATACCCAAGGGGCCAAATCTATCACAGAATCATAGAATGGCCTGGGTTGAAAAGGACCACAATGATCATCTAGTTTCAACCCCCCTGCTACATGCAGGGTCACCAACCACCAGACCAGGCTGCCCAGAGCCACATCCAGCCTGGCCTTCAATGCCTCCATGGATGGGGCATCCACAGCCTCCTTGGGTAACCTGTTCCAGTGCGTCACCACCTTCTGTGTGAAAAACTTCCTAATATCCAACCTAAACCTCCCCTCTCTCAGTTTAAAACCATTCCCCATTTTCTTATCGCTATCCTCTGAGTATACGTATACCCTGCTACATACATCTGCTTTCTGAGTTTCAATTTGCTACTGGATTAGAACAAGGAGGAAAAAAGCTCAGCAGAGGGCAAATTAAAAACAAATGTCGACGAACAGTATTTTCACAAGAGGTTGTGCTCTGAACACTCCATTAGGCAAACACTTCACTCTTATAAACTTCTATTCAAAATGCTATAAAAGAGGGAAAAATAAACAGGAAGAAACCAGGCTGCTATTCCATAGACCAGTCAAACTACTACTGGAAATAGCACTATGGAAGCTAAGCCTTCACTCTGGGGGCAGTTCCAGCATCTAATTGTAGTAGAGCACGTGTTTGTGTTCATTAAAGCATGAGGCCCGCTTCCCATCTCAGTTCATGTAAGCCGTTAAGCACAGTAAAATGTTTTTTTTCAACTACTGGTCTATTTGAGACTGCGTTTGGAATTAAAGGCTCTATTTCCAAGGGCCAGCTCTGTCTCCACTTTTACAGCTCTGTACTGGACACTGAGGAGTAGCCACTGGGATAGCTCTGTGAACAGAGATGGGCAAAGAGAAAGAAGAAATACAAGCTGAATGTCTTATAACCTTATATCCTGAGAAGATCAAGAGGAGGTGTTTCCATACCACTGTTTACAAATATTCAGATCTCTGAAGCTACAAACCTGCACAACGTAAACCTCTTCTCGTCCACTATACCAGATCTCAAATTTTCTATGATCCCCCTTCACGTTCTCAGTTATTCCAACTGCATTCATCTGCAAAGAGAAAAGAACCAAAAAAACGAAGCATGCTACAAATCTTTCCCCTTCAAAATGAATCCATATATTTTGCACCACGCCGAATTGGGGGAAAACAGCTTTGTTTAACACATTTCATCAATTTTCCTTTCAGCAGCAACTGGGAGTCGTGATCTGAGTTATCCCCCCCGATTTCCATCAGCTTGCCTTATTTACCAAAGCTTCCTTATAACCACCAGTAGACTTCAGGGGAATTTCTACTCAAGAATCAGTGGAACAAACTGAAAAGTTATCTCATGCCTCTTCCAGCATGACATTTCTCAGATGAGGTATATCAAGCTTTATAAATCTATGGTGCATTATCTTCCTACATACTTAATTTGTGCTGTGTTATACTTTATTTACTTCAAACCCACCTGAGAAGCCCTTAGCTCCTTTGGGAATTTCAGTTCACTCTCTTTTGGCCTCTGACCCATCCACTGAGCACAGCATGCAATTTCTGCCCTGTTCCTGATACTGCATAAACTTGCTTCTTGTTTAAAGCAGATTTTGCTAGCGATTCATCACCAATTAACAGACGATCAAGAAGTTAACTAGTCCACTTTCATGTTTTGAAACAGATCTAATAATAATGGTATCATGCCATTAATTATCCACACAGGCGGCCATAAGCAAATCCAGAACAAATACAAATAAAGCCTGAGAAAGAACATCTGTTAAATATTGCTGATCCTTTCTGTTAATGTGCATACTCAGAGCTTTTTGCCTGCAAGCTTCAACAGTTACAGGTGGGATCACCCAGGCAAGCTCTCTGTTCCTACTTATTCTCTCAAAGGTTGGCACCCTATTTCAGTGACTATGAAGAGCCTCAGGAAAAAGGAAGCAAGCTGCTAATTAGCTTCCTTCATTTCTTCACTGGTATAAATAGCAGAGCTTTCGTGAACTTGCAAGAAAGCTTTTGCCTCCAGACTCAGAAAGGAAGGGCACTGATAGCAAGCAGCATTTCCCAGCCCCTCTTTGTCTCTCACTGTCGTGCACAATGAGGTTTCACCTGTCTGGAGGTCTGTACTGATGATTAGAACTGAGGCTGATCGCTGACTAAAGCCAGAGACCATTTGCACATCCATAGTCTCGCACGTTCCCTTCCTATTTAAAAATGCACAGGTTAAAATCTGCAGCATAGCCTTGCTATGAAGGCATTATACCTCAGAAAGCTTTGGGCTCGTGCAGTATAGTGCCACAATGCCATGGAAAGCGAGATCAGGCTCTACTCTGAATGCAGGCAAATGCAACACTGAGATGTTGAAAGTGCAACCTAAACTCTCATCCAGACACTGCCATTTCCAGTTCTGCGCTGCCCCTCTGGGTTGGCAATTCCACTTGGTGTCCACTATAGAACTTCCCAGGCATCAAGACACCTGGAATTTTAGATCATCCACTATGAAGACATGAAGGAAGGTACCAGAAATAGGTGTTTTTATGCCACATTGATTCATGTTAAGAGTATTTTAAAACACTTCTTCCTCCTTCTGAGCAGGATTTACTGTCCCTTCAGCTGCAGTTTGCTGCAATGCAGATGGAAGTGGCTGAGCTTAATGCTTCGGGTTTGTATCCATCTGCATCACCTTCCACTGTGGCAAAAGGCAGACAGATCTACCTTGCACTGCAGTGAGTTATGAACCTGCATGCTCTAAGTTACCTAGTATCAGCTGCAGAGATATTTGCTGCTGGTTATTTTATATAACATTTAAAATATTACCTTGTTCTTAAAGTCTGCCTGCTTGGGGGAAGTTTGGGGGTTTTGTTTTTGTTGTTTCTACAGATGTCCAGTTACACTGCTTCCATGAAACAGCTTTAATCATAGAATGGCCTGGGTTGAAAAGGACCACAATGATCATCTGGTTTCAATCCCCCTGCTACGTGCAGGGTCGCCAACCACCAGACCAGGCTGCCCAGAGCCACATCCAGCCTGGCCTTCAATGCCTCCAGGGATGGGGCATCCACAGCCTCCTTGGGCAACCTGTTCCAGTGCGTCATCACCCTCTAAGTAAAAGAATTCCTCCTAATATCTAACCTAAACCTCTCCTGTCTCAGTTTAAAACCATTCCCCCTTGTCCTATCTCTATCCACCCTTGTAAACAGCCATTGCCCCTCCTGTTTATATGCTCCCTTCAAATATTAGAAGGCTGCAATCAGGTCTCCCCAGAGCCTTCTCTTCTCCAAGCTGAACAATCCCAGTTCCCTCAGCCTCTCCTCATAGGAGAGGTGCTCCAGCCTTCTGACCATCTTAGTGTCCTCCTCTGGACCTGCTCCAAGAGCTCCACGTCCTTCCTGTACTGGGGGCCCCAGGCCTGGACGCAGCACTCCAGATGGGGCCTCACAATGCTGAATACCTGCAAAATATTCTTGCAAGGAAAACTAATTCCAAGATACTATCACCACTCAACCAAATGCTGAGCTCCAGAAACGTGGTTTTGCCCTCAGGACAGCAATTCTGAGAACGTATGTGTGCAGGGATGTAATGCTTCAGCATCCAGGCATTCTCTAACCACAACCTCTCACCTTAGCAATCCAAAATGCTGGAAAATGAGCCCCTCCTAGACAAACACGGGCCTCATTGTCTGGACTCCTGAACACAAGATTTTCTCCTCTGAGCAGGTTTCCCCACACTGCCTCTTCAGTTCTTTCAAAAGCACATACAGCAAAACAAGTGCTACAGGGAAAACAAGCTCCCCAGAAAAGAAAATATGCTGTTTGGGAAAAGCACTTAAGTAGCTAAACATATGGACTGGGATTTGTTTTTAATACACAATTTGTAATGTGCACTGGAGCTGAACAGACTTATCTACTGCAACACCCTTGAAAGGTTTCTGACTGCTGGTGTCATCCCTCTCCCCAGGCCCCATGGAGATCAGGGGAATCACAGCGTCTGGGCTTGAAGGCTCAGCCTCCAAGTGCCCATTTTCTTTCCATTCTGTGATGTATCTATATTGTTTTTTTATTTATCAAGAAAAATGAGGCAGAGTACTGAGACAAAATGCTCGTGTTGGAAGTGCTCATCACACACAATAAGCCAGACGGTCTCTTTTAGAGAAGCAGTTTGGGATTTTTATTGACAAGAGTTGGCATTTATAGGCTTGGGACAGTTGTTTACGTCCCTCCTGTTTAGCCAGAGGCTATTCTCTTTGCCTGATAATTGTGCTTCTAGCTGCAGCTGGAGCCTGCTGAAGGAGAAAGGCGTAGGAGAGGAATAGGAGTGATATCCCTCCTCCTGGCTGTGCAGCAGGAGGCTGTGCTTCCTTGGAGACCAGGGGCATGAGGAGCCCTGATTCTTCCAAGAGGCTGGGCATGACAGCAGTTCATGCTGTCCATTTTGTGCTTTCAACCTCTCATCCTGGAAAGTGGGCTAGGGGAGGGAAGAAGGCACATCTCCATCCTTGGGACTTGCCCAAAGCGCTGCCACCTCATAACCCACTACATGTTACTACACCCCCCAACCTTTCATGGCACTTCTGTTTGGAGCATTACAGTCCTTGATCGCAGAAACCAAGCCCCTGCACTACTGAAAATACACTCCCTGGGTGCACAAAGTTAACAGTTTACAACTCCCACGGCAATGGCCCAAAGAAAAAATCCTTACTTTCAGAAAATGCTTAAAACTGTAAGAAGAAGTTTTATCGTATCCATCTCCGTGATCCTCTCGCTTCTTGCAGAAGACCAAGGCTTTCTCATATAGGAAGAGATGCCTCTGCATTGGCTTGAACCTGGCAAGATCCTTCATTTTCGTTGGACCTTTTCGGTGTCCTGTCCAAACACTGAAAGATCCTTGCATCAATACTTTTCCTAGTTCACTCAAGTCGCCCTGGGGAAAGTATGACAAATACATACAAAAAAGATTACGTCAATTAAAATGTAGGAGGACTGTGCAAACAATGAAGGGCAATGGGGCCAGCTCTGTTCCAAGGCACGTCACTCTAAGAATAGGTCTTCCTGGAAGGATCAGATGATCTTTTGGGAGTGACGGCATGGTGCCAGGAGAGAAGAAGAGGTCTCAGACACAAGCCTACAGTTAGTCTATGCAACGGAATACAAGTCAAGAACTGGAGGGTAAGAAAACTTGCCAGCACCTAGAAAAGGTCATATCAAGGGTTCCCCCACATCAGTGAGATGAGAGCTGAGCCTGAACACAGGTTGTGAAGAATGGGAAGAAAAGGATTTTTCAAGTAGGCCAGGACTGTGACCAGCAGCTTAGCCATCCACTCAGCCCTCCCTGAATCCCTACGAAGGACAGCCACTTCAACAGGCAAGGATCTAAACCTACCTCAGGGTGTATTTAATTAAAGGTTGAATGAGAAATATTATGCAGACAGCCCAGCTCAATTACAAGGTAAATCATTTGGGAACTAAGGTAGATTCTGGAAAAATGCTCCCAGGAACCACAAGGTGGCAAGTGTGGGAACTATGCAACTCCACGTATCGTTTGGATGGGAACAGTTTCCAAAACCCTGCAATCAAATGGAAGACTGACACCTATGAGCTTCCCGATGCCATTCAGTTTGTATTTGTTCTAACGTGGTTTTTAGTTCCTACATCCTGGGACACCATCCACTTCCAGTATATCAACCAGCATTGCACAAGTTCTCTAATGACCAAAATCTACTCACGTCATATCCTGTTATTGAAATCTGATGCATAGAGTCATTGACTGATTTTAGCAAATCCAGCATTGCAACCAGAGCTTCTTGAAGTTCCTGAACTCCATCACAGCTTGTGCTGTACTTTAACAGCTCCTGAAAATAGAAATGGAAGAGCATGTGCTTGCAATTGAACAATTGAACTTTTGTCCAGCTCACCCAAAGTTTCCAATGCCCAAGAGCAAGCTGCACTCCCTGAGTTTCTTTTTTCATATGTCAATGGAAAAAGCACTAATTGTAAACGAGTCAGTATGTGGTGTGGAATATCACTGAAACACGTCCCATTTTCTCTGGGTTTCCTTGAGGACAGCATCAGGTTACAGAGTGGCATCACTCTTATCTGAGCTCTTTGTGTTGAGTTCCTGCTTGATAAGAAATAGCAAATGCGACTCAGGTTTGGCATCAGCTGCTAATATGTCACAAATGCATTCAGATGAGTTTGCAGTAGATGGCTGTCTTCAGATTGGCAGACAGAAGGAAGATTTTATAAATCCTGGAGCCTTTAAGCCAATAAGCAGAAGACAGAATTGGCAACACTATGACTGATACAAAATTACTCTCATTTCTTATCTCCTTTGCCCACTTAGAGCCTCATGTGTACTCTTTCCTCATTCAAGAAGCTGGAAGGTGAGATTCGACAACCTTCAGAAGCCACCACCCAGTTCTCTGTGAAGTGGGAATGGCAGCAGTGCTCTGCCTCAGAAGGGGGGACAAAAGGATGACTTATTAAAGATGATGGGCACTACAACAATCCAAGCAGATGAGATGAATCAATACAGTATACTTGCATTTCATCGTACCCTTATGGACATCTCAGGTTCATTTTTCTTACATTTTACATCTCCGAACAGATTCAGCTCTTCTCCCCACAGAAACGACACGTTAAAAGCACACACTCCTCCTTCAGGTATGAAAAACATCAACCTTGCTGAATGTCACTATGGAGAGCCAAGCTAAGCAACACGTAACCTAAGGCTTGATTTAGAGGTAAACTTTAACTGAAAAACAAAATGGAAAACAAACCTATCTCCAAATGTCTTTTCAAAAGCAACTTATGAAATACCTTCAGAAGCAGCTGGTATTTTGTCAGGCGCTGCACTGGTTTGAGCAAATAGGAATCCAGCCCGAGTTTGTGCTCTAATTTTCTTTGGCACTCCTGAAACAAAGAATTCATGATAGGTAAGATATGTGCTAACAATCCGCAGTTATTCCAACAGCACGAGTAACATGGTTTGAAGACTTCAAAGATTTCATGTAAGAATATCCTATAGTTCATATAACAAAAGAGATTTCATGAAAACATATAACATGGATGGATCTGCCTTAAATTCTTTGTGTACAAGAAACTCCAACTGCCATTTTTGTGCAGCTTTCACGCAATGGCAAACAGAATACACTGCAAAAACAATGGAGTGCTGATGATGGTGTTTAGGACAAGTGCCCCAGGACAACACTGCCCTGACAGAAACCAACCTGGAAGAAGGTGCTCTCAGAGCACTGCCTCCACAGGGACTCTGAGCGGGGCTTGTTCTGACAGTATTTCTCATACATCTGGAAATCCTCTCGCTGCAAAGAAAGCCAAAATGCAAGTCAGACACATGTACGCAAGCCTGCTGGGCAGCTAAACAGAAGGAATACCCGAACTGCAATGTGCTTTTATCTCTGCTTCCAAGTGTAACATCTGAAAGTCACAGAGTTCAGGTAAAAGAGCCACTGCTGGGAAGCAGAAAGCTCCTTTCAGCAAGCCATGGTGTAGTCATGACTGCTGCTTTCCCCCATCTGCTGCTGTCCACAAAGTTGCATTCCCTCCCTTGCTGTTGGAATTACATATCAGAAGCTCCTCATCCAACTGACACAACTGAGATGTTGAAGAGTGCAAAGCATAGCAGAAACATTGGCCTTAAAAAGTCTGTGTTATACGTGAAAATGAGTCACCAACCCTGTCTAGGAAACAAAATCCCACTCTCTCGGGTGCTCCCAGGCAGCTTTCCAAACTGTGCAGGAATATTCTGCAAGAGACAGAAGAGACAAAATGCAGCTGTGAGCAAGGTACTACCTGGGTACTTCATCATTACAGGAAATCAGTGAGGCAAAGAGGGGGAGGAGAGCCAGCACCATACTTGTTGTGGAAGTCATATATCTCGGGCATGTTTCCAAAGAGGACATCCTTCCTGTTCCTCAGCACGGGAGGCATAAGGATGACCATGGCAGGGTTGTCCATCTCAGCTCTGTAGCCCTGCAGGATGCAAAATGGGTTAATTGCTCAGTTTTTCAGGCTTTTGCTTGGCATCTCCCCAAAGGCAGAGGACAAAGGGATGTCAGCAGACTTCCAGTATAATCTACTTTGTTTCAAATTTCTACATTCCTTGTCTTTTTTCTTTCCTAAACACCTGTCTTTTAGCACATCCGCCTTCAGTGCATAGGCTAGTGGGGCTGTGGTCCAGCAGAGAATGGCACGGGACAGCTTTGCTGGGGTGAGTGAACGCTGTGGAGATGTTCTGATCACAAAAGGCAAACTGCAGTCACTTTCTGCTCACTACAGCCCGACTGGTCCCACAGGAATACTTGTCTGGGTTAAACACATCAGGTTACAACCCTGGGACATGAGTGACAAGGTGTTTGTACAGAACATGCAGTTACAGGCGCTGCCACAAGATCCGGTGTACAAGGTGATTTGTTACAGAGCAGAGAAGGCTTGAGATCAAATACCTGGGCTTTTTGCTCTTGCACAAGACATGCTGAACAGCAGGATCTTGCTCTCCTCAATCCCTGCTGCCTCAGGAGTCTGTCCCCTATTGCCCCACCCGCCTCTTGCAATCACGGCCTCCCAGAAGGAAGCCTTTGCTGCCAACTGCTGGGTGGAATTAGCAAACAGTGCAAAGCTCTCCGCAGGAAAATGACATGACTACACCAACACAAAACCAGCTACCAGACGTGGTAAATATCCCAAATGTAGAAGAGGAAGAAGGCAGAGCCAGCACTCAGGACTGTCTCTGCAAAGACAACAGCAAGAAGCTATTGGCAGCAGCTCAGGCAGCACATGCCAGTCACTAAGTGCTGCACAAAACTGAGGTCATTTTAACACGAGTAGCAAATGTTTGCCAAAACACACTTAGTATGTACGGTATATCTTCTTTGGCTTTTCATATTAATCTCTTATACTAATTATGGTTTAAATCAGTATTCCTTCCACTAAGCAGGCGTTCTGTATTTGATTAAGGATGCAGCAGAAGATAAGTATCTGGAAAATTAGTCATTTATATTTAACCACTGCAAGGAGGCTTCACTCTTCTATGGAAATATTATTTTCAGACAACTCAGCTTGCCCTGTGCACTGTCCCCTGTCTGGACTGGACACAGCAATAAACCCATATACCTGCCAACTGCTTTATCACATCAAGTGCAGTTTAACAAAACGAAAGCCAATCAGTGCAGGGCAGTTCTGCATAACCACCTGTAGCTGAACAGATTTATATGGTGCTTGTTCTCAGGTCAGAGAAACGTAATCAGGATGAGGTAATTAACAGTGACTTGTTTCATTCATCAGCAATTGTGGAACAAAATACATGTGTCTAAAGTAGCAGTAGAGAAATTAGAATCTGCTTTCTGGATTAAGAAATGCGCTTCATACATCCACAAACCTCAAAGCATTGAGACAGAAACCTTCCAGACACAAAACACAACCTTCTCTCATCTCCAGAAGGTAAAGAACTGAGGGAGCAGTTAAAAACACCAGCTCTTTGTACATTTTCACAAGCAGTGGTAGAACTAATTACCAGTGCACGTGTGTACAAACAGAAGGCTTCTTCCTCATTCTGGATGAAAAGTTCATCCTGACACCAACTGTTCCTGCAGATGCCTCCTACTTAGAAATAAAAGGGAGAAAACCTGAAAATTCATGACTAGCTGGGGGATCTGACAGCTTGGTAGAAACCTGTCCCGTCACATTTCTGCTTAGTTCGACAGAGTGGCAGGTGCTCTTTTGTACAAGTCACTGGGGAACAGCAATGAGCAATCTGAAGAAGTCACTCACCGTCAGAACAGTGAACAGTTCCTCTACATACACTCTCTCAGTTTCTATGAGCTCATTTATGACATGGCTACGAGAAAGAAAAGAAGAAAAAAAGTATTATGTTTGCATAAAAAAAAAGCACAGGCAATTTGTGCAAGCCCAAAACACAGTGTGAGCTCATTAACAACCAACGCAGGGATGGCAAAATAGGCACAAGTGCAAGAGATGACATCAAGCACTACGACGTACATGGGTGGTGAAAGGGCTGACCAGAAACACATCGTTCAGAGTGATTTAAACAGGGGGAAAGCTTACCCTTTCAGTATATCTAAGTTGTCATCACTGTCTGAAATGAAAGACTGCAAGGAATTCCGTTTTTCCTGATAATCGTGCATTACTTCGATCTGGAAAAGAAATGGGATGGACCTAAAGGAGCTGCAGAGAGGTTGCTGCAGAGGCAAGATAAGCCCAGCCCTTAGCAGAGCTACACGGACCTTGGGGAAGGATGAAATATGCTGCCTTATAAGGAATCCTTTGTGCCACTGAACCTCAGAAGAGCAAAGCTTCTACTGGGTGGCCAGAAAGTCCTAGAAATTATTATGCTACGTAATACCTGGAAGTACTGACAACATTCATTCGTGCATAAACCAGAGAATGATCCCCACAGGGGAAATATTTGACGTCTATTTGCAAGACTCCGCATCCACACAGTTATGCAAATTCAGGGAACAACACACAGGAGAACCATATCTGTTACTTGGCAAAACAACCCAAGATAGAACTCAGACGCTGGGCAAATGCAAATAAACTACAGGGGTAAGAAAGGTGAAATATTTTTAATATGAAAACAAACAAACAGACAAACTTCCTTCGCATCCCAATCTGAATTCAGTCAATTTTTCCCATTTTCAGCTGGCTTCTTATCTATAAAACTCATTCAGATTTCACTAGCAATTCTTACCTTGCGAGAACTTGGAGTTTTTCTTGATGTTTTCTTCCCAGGGAGAGAGAGGTCAAATGAAAATTTCAAACTGGAATTAAAATCCACACCTTGGGTAGAAAAAAAAATAATCATTCTATAACGTACATCTATTGCGACAGAGATGGTTCAGAGAGTAATTAATAAGCCATGAAGAAAAATGGGATGTATTTTAAGAAGGAGTGATTAGTTAGCAAATACTACAAGCAAAGTGACTCATCAAACAGGGCTTCAAACCCAGGGCTAACTCAAAAGAGGAACTGGGTGTCCTCAGACCACAAGCAGAAGAAAAAGAAAGGAAGAGAGGACAAAAGTAATGCACTCAGAGGTGGTTTGGTTTCAATCCACGCCATCAAACCCACACATCTCAAAGTGCTGCTGGCAGAGCCCAGTGTGTGTCTCTGACACTTCGCACCGCCCCAGCAGGACGGCAGCATTTTGATGTCTGGTGTCAAATGGAGGCCTTATTAAAAAGCTCTCTCGGTGTGATCTACCCAGAGAAGGGCCTTTTGTCTTTCCCCTCTTGCTGGCTGTGCTCATTTCAACACGCCTGATCACTTCTTTCAGGAATATGACTAATGGAGGATACCTGTGCTTGGCAGGTGATGGAGTGCCTTTGCTAGAGAAACGTGCATCGCATGAAGGCAGTGCAGCGAGCACGTCTGGCCAATGGATGGTGGCCTCACAGCATCCCACAGAGGTGGTCAGACACTTACCCCTATTTCTGAAACCACTGATTACTCCTTAATGCTTTCCTGTTTCTAGAAAGCTGAAAAAAACTCTGCTAAAATGGGCAGTATTTGAGTATTAAGATGGAGTTTTTTGTCTTGTATGGAAGTTCAGAGGGCAGGGAATGTGGCATTGGCTGGAGATGAGAAAATCCAGGCTTTATTTTCAGCACTGGCCTGTATATTGAGTAGCTTCATTCCCTTCATTCCACTAGCTTTCTTATTTTCACTATTAGCTCCCCGAATCGGATCCACTTTTACTGCTTGTATGATAGCTGCTACAATTCACCACAGCCAATCCACACTAATTCATCATGCAGTCAGCTCACAGAATTTAATATTCCCACATAGCAGCATATCCCTGGTTTAAAATATGTGAACACTGCTTTAAAGTACTTCTGAATTCTGATACATAAAGGGCTGCTAAAGATGGAAGTTTTAATGATATCATTTAACGTTAACATTGTGCCACATCCCATTAACAAAATGAAGGCAGAACATGCAGCGACCTCAGTTCAACCTGAACTGGTACCTTTATGGGCATTAATTATTCCACAATTGGGATTTAAGGATGACATTCTCAAAGAATCAAAGGGAGTTAATCATCCAGCTTGTCACTTATGTTCATGAGATTCAGCTCCTCATGTATCTGGGCTCCTTTGCAAACGTCAGTCTTATTTTATGTCAGTTCTAGCTCAAGACAATTAAGGAGATTGTCACCAAGAACAGGTACACAAATAGGCTTCAGGCTATGGAATAGGCTAACAAATTTACATGTTTTTTCCCCCTGTATCACTAATTCACCAGCTCATCCAAGTAAGATGCTAGGAAAACAGAAGTGGAAGTAGGCACTGTTTTCAGCGGACTTTTTTCACTGAGCAGCAAGTGAAAACAAATACCAAGCAAGCAGTCCCACCGAGCCAGCCGGAACCGTGTTCCTGCACAAGGAGTGCAAAAAAACACTGCATTCATTTCATCAAGTCATCTTTCTCCCTTCCATGTGGTCATCTCTTAAAAGTAAGAGAACATCCTAAGATATTTGGTAGCTCCAACATGTTAGAGTTCAGAAAAATATTAAACACCCAGGAAACCATGGGAGCCCTTGTCGTAGCTGGGAAGTGCACGTGGAGCCAACACAACAGCACAGAGTGATTCACGACCAACCAGCCCACGTACTCAGTGTGAGGCTCCCACACCCCACTTCTCAAACAGAAATGGGAAGCTAGACAAAAATTGGAAAGCCAGTAAGTCTCTCTATAATCCGGAGTAAGCGCTGTTTGGTTTCTCACGTTGCGTTACTCATCCTGATAATGATTATCTGAAAATAACACAAAGATACTTTACCATGTTTAGGAGAAAATAATGGTGACTTTGATCGTGGTGGGTTTTCAGGCCGAGGGGCCACTAACTGGACGGGACGCACGTGTTTATCCAACAGCTTCTTGAAGCAGGACTGACGATTCTCAAACATGCTTCGAACATTCTCAAGCTTCACCTGCACTGACTGTATCTGGCACTGCCGAGTGAAAAAGATTTCTATGATCAAATAACTACTGATATTCTGCACTTGGAACCAAAACAGAAAACTGTAAAGCTGATAACGCTGCAGTGCAGTCAGCTCTTGCTTTTTACTTGGGTAATGAGGAATTGGGGTATTTGCTTACCTTCAATTCAGCTGTTAAGACTGACTCAAAATCATATTGTAGGGATTGAGGATCATAGTTTAAGTAGGGCGAAGAGCTTTCAAGAAATCTTTCTATGTCCTGGAGAGCTTTCTGAGCACCTTCTTTAGACTGGCACTTGTCCATCTGCTGGTTGGCAAGCAGGTAGGCACCCTCATCACAGCACTGCAGGGCCTGGGGGAAACTTGGAGTGAGAGCCCCTACTAAATCAAGGTATCCATGACAAGTATTATTTACCAGCTCTGTATTTTCAACATGGAGCTAATCAGTACTCATGAAAAGCCAAGCAGCTATTGCATTTTGACCACTAGCACCACCAGGAGTGCAAGGAGCCCAGGAGAGGTCTGCCCCACAGCAGAGATGCTGCTGACAAATCCCCACAGATTAATGCAACGTTGTAGTGAAGAACGCAGGGAAAAAATAGTTTCCTAATTATCCTAAGCAGTGAAGTGGAACAGGGTTAGACTTCATTGCTTTTCTCAGCAGCCTCAAGCATGCTATAGTTGTGTGCCTTCTGGTCTAATTAGCATGAATTTCTCCAAATGTATTTTGGATGCTGATTAAGATATCAAAGAGCAGTGGAGCCACATGACTCCACTTCCACACTAACACAGAGCAGCTGTGCCTATCTACCAATCTGTCATCTTATTTTAAAGTCACGTTCATTCTTAATAAATTGCTAATAAAAAAACAGAGTTTATTTGAAAGCATTGCCTCTACTGTACTGGGTATGGAAACTTCAGAAGTCAATTCATACGTGGATGCACCATGAAAGTGTGAGCAACAAAAGCTAACTTCTGGCGTTCTGAATTGCTTTCTAGAGATGCCTGCCTTTTTCTACTGACTATTCACAGCACCAGCAGACATGTGTTTGCTAACTTAACCAGCTGAGTCAAAGCACTCTCCAGGCTCTGGAGGAACACCTGCCTAACACAAATCACTGAAGCAAAGCTACAAACTGTAGATGCTACCAGCTAGTGGAGGGGCCAACCATCTGCTTCAAGGGGCACCATATCTCCAAGCTCTACCTGCTGAAGGCGAGTATGAAGATCCAAGGTCTTCTGCAGCCGCATCTGCTTCCTTTTGATCTCGTCAGACAAGACATCAGAATGGTGCCGCAGCTCGTTGCATTGCTGGCAGATTAAGTTGAGCGCATAGTGATGATTTGCTGCTAGCTGGTGTCCGTGTAGTATCACCACCTGAGCCTTCCCTATCAGATCCTTTAGTGAAAGGAAGAGAAAAGATTGCATGCTGACTGAAATAATGCCAAAATATCTACATGTAACAACATGCACTTGCTCTTCGTACCAGATTTCAGGTGCACATGGAGGTGACTGCCATTAGGAGTAGCCAGAATAGGTGGCTTACACAGGATAAAATGGCACCCCATCACTTGGGAAAAAAACTTTTGCCATCCAAAAGAAGCATGAAGAAGATGATGATATCTCACCAAGCTAGCACTGCTGTGAATGGCTGCTGGCAACGCACTGCTGCCATGTGCCGGAAATGCAGTCTAAGAAAAGGCAGCTGATGTCTGGTTTAGGCACATTATGCTTGTAAGTATGACAGAGAGTTTAAGCATCTGGGGCAAAAACAAATCAGGCTCTTTGTAGTAGAGCTTGATGCAAAGAACATGCCAGCTTGTCTGCAGCTCCTGGTGAGTGCAGTGGTTACATCTTCCCCAGGGCCGGCTTTCTGCTAGGACTGCTTTCCTGCTGCACGCTATGCCTGGCTATTTGCTCTTCCTATCTCTCTCAATGAAGTATCTTTCAAATGGCAAAAAAGCCTTAGACCTTCCCACTAGGGCTCTTGTTCTTAAATAAACCTCCAGGGGTTGTGTCCAAATCCCTAAGGAGTTCTCTATTGCTCCTGGCCCACTAGTTAAGCACTGCCCTTTGCAGAAGTCACGTCCTCAGTGGGGCTCCTGTGAATCATCTCACTTCACTCCTCTTTCTGCTGCATCTCTTAGTCTTCCTCCTCCATATGTTACACTCAAATCACAGACGCTTAAAGATAGCGACTTTTTTGCCTCTCCATGTGCCTGGTAACAAGTCTCTGTCTATTAGCACTGCTAAAAGCACTTAACATATAAATAATTCTTCTTCCAGCTCATTAACTCCCACACTTCCCCTATGTTCAGACATTTATCTGCTCTGGATTTTCACGGTGGCTCAGCAATTTATTTTAACTACGATAATTAAATATCCTGTTCCTGGCTTTCAGTGTGATCACAGCGCTGCTGCGAAGAGCACAGAGATATGAAATCAATCTTTTCCTCCATCTACTTTCCAACAAACTGCACCAGAAACAGGCCATTTTAGAAAACACCTCCCACAGGTAGAGCGTGCCTCTCATGTTTCATTAGTGCACCTGTGATAGATGTACTCACCTGAGCCATACCATCAAAATGACTCAAGTCCTTCAGCCTCTGTTTCACTTGGGAGACACTGTCTCCAGTGTTGGGCACTTCTGCTTGTTGACCCATTAAAAATTCAATGGCACTCTTGACCTAGACATACACACACAAAAAGACTGCTGCAAAATGATACAAAGCCCAGACAGAAAATCATTCTCAGTCCAAAATTAATCACACTTTAGGCGACTGTTAAATCTAGTAATAAAATGAGTTTCCAAGAGCTAATTTCTACGTTCAAAGATGCTTCTCTCGGGTAAATCTATGTGGCTGCAGGGCAGTGATACCCAAATCAGCTCTGAATGAGGAAGAACAGCAGTGTTCCCAAGTGAGTTAGCCCTGCTAGTCAGAGTTAAGGAGCAGCAGCATAAATTAAACACTCTCAAAATAGAAAGCATAAAAATCCCTCTCTTCTCCCCCTTTCCCCAAATACTGCTCTGCACACAGAAATAGCGCATCCGTTAATACCTCTTGAAAACTTTGCTCAAACTTCCACAGTTGTAAATACTGCTCCATTTTCAACTGATGTTTTTCCCAGAAGCCATCAAAAGCAGTCTCCATCTCCCGCAGCTGCCCGAGTAGCCTGGAGTACAGAAAAAAGACAGGATCAGAACAGATGGACAAACAGATGGACAAGCCCGAGAAAGACAGCCTACTCAGGACCCCAGTTTCATCTCTCAGGAGAAATGATGTATGCATCTCTGAGGCTTTTCATGAAATCATCACTGCAGATGACAGTACCTGGGTGAAGAAGTTGTTGCCATCGCCATTTTATCAGAACAGAATCATAGACTGGCCTGGGTTGAAAAGGACCACAATGATCATCTAGTTTCAACCCCTCTGCTATGTGCAGGGTTGCCAACCACCAGAGCAGGCTGCCCAGAGCCACATCCAGCCTGGCCTTGAACACCTCCTGAGAGCCCTGAGTGGGGCTGAATCTGTTCCATAGCCCCACAGCAGAGGCTGGAAAAAATATCAGAGTAGGTCAAAGTTGACAGAAATCAACGGGGATGGAGCAAAGCTGGTATTTCTGTCTGTAAGTTTTTGATAGATACATCTGTACTGAAATAGCCCACGTTTCCACTCAAAGATCAGGCAAATTAGCAACCCAATGCACTCACCTATTCACAGTCTCCCAGTCTCCAGGCCTCTCGCGGTTCTGATCCTGGCTGCATTCACCCACATCAGGCTCTTCTAAATTGCTTAAAAGCAACTTTCCTTCTTTTGTGACTGCTGTAATATCTTCCTGCACAATGCAAAACATTTCTGATTCAAGCTACTCTGTGGGAGGTAAGGGTAAGTCATTTCGTGTGCTCTCTTCTCTGTTTCCCTGCCATAAAGTGGAGCACTGGTATCCATCAGAGCAAAGGACTCCCAGCAACATTTAGCTCCCTTAACCCTTGGATGTGGGAGAGGCTGAACTATGGACTGGTCACTATGCTGGGTGGGAACAGGCACACATGAAAACTTGAGACCACAGAATCATTCAAGATGCACAGCACTACCACGGGGCTGTGAGCAGGAGGAATTGTACTAGATATTTATCTACAAGTCCATGCTTTCATTCAGGTATTTCTACTGTTCAGGGATGTGCTTTTCCATGACGAAATGGTGCACAGCATTCTTTAGTGTGCAGGTGGCTGCTATTCCACCCTGTTACATCTCACTCCCAGAGCCCTAAATTCTCCTTTTGATGCAAAGCCTTTCATTACATGTCAGACAATGTAGCTGAACTGTCTAACAGGTGCTAACTTGATTTTGTCCCATTCAGGATATCAAAGAGGTTAATCTCTCAGCTGCTCCGTTTAATTAATTTCTGTCAATTTTTCATCAGGTTTGCATCCAGCTTTTGTTCAGTACCACAGCTACGTAAATTATCCTGATCAGCTCGTTATTTGGATGCAGGAATCAGCTGCACCAATCTTTTGGTTGTCAAGAGCCATACAGGGACCCCACGTCTCACAATCTGCACACAGTTTCTCATCAGCTTTCATCTTTCATGCTCTTAGAAGGAACAAAACAAAACAAAAAAGCCAATGGAACTGATTTCAGTCAGAAGCCCAAGAATGTTTTTGATATTTTAAATTAATAGATGAGGCATTAAAACCAACAGATGGCTTCTACTAAGCACTGCTGTGCTTTATATGCAAATGAAAACAGATAACGAGCTTTATTTCACCCCAGAGAAAAGTGCGTACTGCTGACTTGTTTACATGCAGGACTAAGCTGGGTAACCCATATTTTCTCCCTACGCTTTGGACATAATCTGAAGCACGAAGTCTAATTCAGTCATACATCAACATATGCAGCTGCTGTTGTACTACAGCTCTGTTCATTTCCAAAGAAGAAATAAAGGACTTGCATTAGCTATAATCGCACTTGCTGTATGTGTGCACGTCTGTTCAGACATGTCTAGATACAGCATCCTTCAGATGTCATTTTAAGTATTCCTAACTGAGAAATCACTGTCACGAGGACAACAAGTGATTATAAATGAGAACAGATACTCTTCTTTGATTTACACGAATGAATAAAGCAAAGGACCTCATTCTTCAACCGCACAGCACTGCTATTAGCATGGGAATCATTATGAACTGAGGGCTCGGGGACGCGCCTTTGCTGTCCTCAGGAAGACGCAGGAGCATCTTTCAAAGCTGCAAAGACAACAGTGTGACAGCAGCAGCTGTCTGCTCTACAGCTTCCACTAAATCCTACCACAACATTTATCGGTCACAATAGCTGAAAAAAATATTGAAATATTAAAGAAAAAACATGTTTTGTATGAAAAATGAAGGCTCAGAGGGATCAAGTCAGGCATGCTCCGAACTGTACACTCAAAAGAAATCTTCACCTTGAATGCTCTCAAGCACACAGCTTCCTTCAAACCCCTGAGGCAGCTGCACTCAGTAAGTGTGCAGCTCTGCATGGAGGAGGTGGAGGGAGCTGAGGACAAACCACCTCCCCAGACCCACTGACAATCCTTGTGTGCAACTTTCTGCAGCACTGAGGGTAAAGCAGAGGGAATCCACCAGCCTCCTTTCTGCCATAAGGATGAGCAAAGCCCAGAGGAGCAGCATGTTTCAGACACCAACTTCTGTATCCAGTAAGGAGCCAATGCTGAGACAGTTTTCTGGATGCCAGCATGATAATTTACTGGAATGCATGGCAAACATAAGTTTAACATATAGACATAGTCATCCTGTGATTTATTTGGTCTGCCAACACATACACGTGCATGGGAAGTATAGAGGAGTGGGTATCAAACTAACAGGCAGCCAAACCCCAGAAATCCCATCTTGCTGTGCTCCTGATGAGCCATACCTTGAGCTGGAAGTACTTCTCAGTGCGCAGGGCCAGGATGCGCTCAATGGAATACATGTCCTCTGGGAGCTCAGTCTCTGCCAGCTCCGTGCCAAAAGACTGTAACATCTGTGCAATTTCCTTCACGGTTAGTGCAAAACTCTCTATTGCCTGGTGGGAGACAATAATTGCAATCAGGTTGGGATTCAGGACATTGCTACAGCTCGTTAAGAGTGCACTAAAAGCCAAGGCTGAGATCTGCAAGAGAGCGCAGCATCCGACTCTTAGAGACAAGGCTGGGGGGTCCACTGATGGTAGATCTGTTGTGTGCTACAGTGGCCACCAAGACATGGCTTTTAGCACAGCTTGAATCCATAACAAGGTCTTGAAGCAGTACTGGACACAGACGCCTCGTGTTTTGTTTTCTGCTGCCTGCTCTTGTGCTCTGTCCTACCATTCACTGAAGGTCTATGGCAGAAGCCACCACGGGATCCATCACACAAACTCCTGTAACTCCTCATCTACCATACCTTTCCTCTGGCTAACCCACACCATGAAACATCTCCTGAAAACAGGACTTAAGAGAGGTCTTTGGCCTCTTGGTCATGGACGTGCCCAGATTTGCAAGCCACAGCAGTGGGTGACACTGCAGCTCTGGCTCTGCTTTTGGGATCAGGGTAATAAATTTTAATGCAACTGACTGCATTTGTATTTTCTTTAAACCATATATTTTACAAGGAAATTTCAGGAAGTGTTTTAAGAGCACCTTACAAGGGAATTTTTTGAGAGGCTTTTAACATGGACACTTATCTAACACATGCAGATATGTTCTAGAAGCTCTTCTTTTTCTTAAATTACCCTAACATTTTTGTCATTTATTTTGTCATTTTTGCCTCAAAGTGTGAGAGCTGTGTCGTTGTCACTGTAACACATTGTGCAAAAGAACAAAACTAAGAGCCAAAAAATTTTAAAAAGCACGAAGGTGGCAGAACAGCCATGCAAATGGGCAGAAACTGGCAGAAGCAATAGCTTGAACCACTCCAGCAATGACGTCTCGGGCTCTTGCTTTCACAATCATAGAACAGAATCATAGAATGGCCTGGGTTGAAAAGGACCACAATGATCATCTAGTTTCAACCCCCCTGCTATGTGCAGGGTTGCCAACCACCAGACCAGGCTGCCCAGAGCCACATCCAGCCTGGCCTTCAATGCCTCCATGGATGGGGCATCCACAGCCTCCTTGGGCAACCTGTTCCAGTGCTTCACCACCCTCTTAAGTGAAAAACTTCCTCCTAATATCTAACCTAAACCTCTCCTGTCTCAGTTTAAAACCATTCCCCCTTGTCCTATCTCTATCCACCCTTGTAAACAGCCATTGCCCCTCCTGTTTATATGCTCCCTTCAAATATTGGAAGACTGCAATCAAGTCTCCCTGGAGCCTTCTCTTCTCCAAGCTAAACAAGCCCAGTTCCCTCAACCTTTCCTCATAGGAGAGGTGCTCCAGCCCTCTGATCATCTTAGTGGCCCCCTCTGGACCCGCTCCAAGAGCTCCACATCCTTCCTGTACTGGGGGCCCCAGGCCTGGATGCAGTACTCCAGATGGGGCCTCACAAGAGCTGAGTAGAGGGGGACAATCACCTCCCTCTCCCTGCTGACCACTCCCTTTTAATGCATCCCAGAATACAGTCGGCCTTCCGGGCTGCAAGCACAGAATGAGCACAATGAGCTCCACGTCTGTCTGTGTGGATAATGGTGAAGGACTAGAAGCACGATGATTAGTTTCAGACACTTCCATTAGAGTTTTGATTTGTTGGAAAGGTGGCTGGGAACTCAACCTGCCATTATAAATCCATTCAGTGCTTAACTCCACTTGACTCCTTCGCAAACCTTATCAAGGAAAGGTAGTTGGTCCAGAGGTTATTTGTGCTGCTTACTGCCTTACAGGAAATGCTTAGCAGAGGATCAGGCCTTCCCCAGCAGATTCCCCACACCCAGTGTTGAGCCCCGGTACTTACAGTCCTGAAGATGACCCACTCGCTGTGGCAGTACTCCAAGGTGCCTCCAAACTCTGGGGTTAGCTGCTGCTCATCAATGTACGTCAGCAGGTCGCTAACTGAGCTCAGCATAACAACCTGCAAAGAAGGCAACAATATCAGCTGGTTGATCATTTCCAACTAAATCATACATGGATCAAGCCTAGAACTCTTTTATGTACGTAAAAATTGAGTTTTCTCTCTATATTGTTTCTTTCTTATGTTTATGGCTTAACACAGCTTTCATAGATTCGACCGCTTTCCTAAGGAATCTCTGATCTTCCAGGTGCTTTCTTCCTTAAATACAGAGTACAGTGAGATACTGCAGTGTCTGCCTGCATATCAGAGCTGAAAGCAGAAGTAATGCAGGTTTTGGCAAGAGATGACAAGTAACCTGGAAAAATATAAAAACTGGAATATGTCACGAAGCTCTGGCCAACTTCACCTAAGTACACAGGCTTTTTAATATGAGTTTCTGCGTGTCTTGATCTTCCCTGTTATAAGTAGTGAATTTCCGAAACTATGGAACTGACTATCATTTTAGACTGAAAAATGCACAATTTCTGAAAAATTCCTATAGGAAAACATTGGTTTGCTTCTGTGGGTTTGTCCTTGTGCCAACCTTAGATTCCATAAATGTACTTTTCTTTTCTTAGTTATTACGTCCATTAGTCAAGGTGGCTATAGAAGCCTTGGAAAGTTTGACTTCAGAACATAAAACCACTTCACTTGCTATTTTAGAAACAAATAGCAACACGATGTTGGCATGCTGTTTACACTGAGATGAAAATGGTGATTACGGGTGGAATCCACAGCAAAAGCTTTGCTGGATGTCTCTTGGCATTTCAGACACTAAAAAAATTCCAGAGCATGGTTTTATCCTCCATGGACGCATACATCCTTTTGGAGGGGGGAGGATGGGCTGATAAAACCACCTGCTCTGTAGGAAATAAACCACACACACGCAAACAGAAAACTGCTACAGGAGAGATTTCGTAGAAATAGAGCACTAATGGCAGAAACGCTCCAGTTACTCCTCATGTCAGTGCCTTCACATCAGCCCCATCCCAAGGTAAGCAGGCAGCAAACAACCACACACAAGGCACGATGCTCTGCACGCTCATACCGGTAACTTGAGCAGAAAATCCTCCTGACTAAACCGAAATCCAATGTCAGTGAAGGTGCGCTGGAAAAACCCTGTGGGACGAAGAACCATCACCAAGTGCAGGTTCCCTGGGAATGACGCCTGCAAGAAAACAGAGATAACATTCAACCTGGGGATGTGGCAGGTCCAACTGCTCCCAAACACCTTGAAAAGATGAGAAAGCATTAAACATGAGGATCTTTTTCTGATCGTCCCCAAGAGCCTTCTCTGAATTCCATCACAGGCTGGATTATGCATTTCCTAATGCAGGTGTAACTTGTCATCTGCTGATGCTGGCCCAGCTCGAGAGCTTGCCTGCTGGACTTGGATCCCACCACCAGCAGCAATGCTTCTGCAGGCTCACAGCTGTGTGTTTGCAAAACTGGAGGGTGACACAAAGTGGCTTAGAGATATGGGACTTCATTGCAGGAGGGCTGTGCAGCCCCACTTCCCTTTTGAACAAGCAAGTGGTTGGCCATGTTCCTTGGAGGCTGCTTGCAGTACATGCAAAAGTACTGCAGTCAGCACTATAAATGAGGGAATGAAATTCTGCCTTAAAAGGGAACAGAGGGGTGGAACTTGGAGGGCAATGAGACAGACTGGGAGTGCAAAATTTATCCCCAAACTTACTTCACCAGTATCTACACCAAGCACACTCTGCTTGCCCCAGCTAATTATCAGGCAACATTTAATTTGTGGTACTATTTCAGAATTTCCTGTCTATGCTACAAGTGATTTTTTTTCAAGCGTATGTTTTTGGCAGGTGCAGTTTTAGACAGATCTCTGGAAAGGATGCCTGAGAATGAAAAAGAATTTTTAAGAACCTAGGAGTCATATCATTAAATTATGGATAAGCCCATGATGCAAATAACAGAGTTAATGAAGATGCATCATTTTATCTGAGATCCAAACCAGGCCAGGTTACATTCCTCCCTATATCTTCCTCATTTGAACTTCAGAAGCCTAAAGCTATCAGAGCTGTACATACGAAGGCTTTGTGGCTCTCCCAGGTGCAAAGGTAACCCAAGGGACACTAAGTGCTAGTGGAGTTCTAATTCTACATGCTAAATTCATATGAATATAAGTTTTCTTTGAGTAGACAAACATCTAAATCCATTCGAGAGGACTGGGTAAGCCTTCCCACTGCATAAGCACAGCATGTGCGTGCCAAGAGCAAGACCATACGGACAATTCCCCATCTCCTGCTCTCTCCAACAGCAAGACCTTGTTGAACAACATGCTCTCCTTCCCAAAGCCCCAACATGCCAGATGTGATAGCAGAGCATACACAAAGAGTACTGAATATGTTTGGATATTTTGCACGGTGCCTTCAAGACAAGGGCTGCTCCCACAAACATGCATTATCGTTGTTTGAAAAAGCCATGATTCACAGTAGAGATCTGATATCCATGAACTGCGCCATTACTCAATGGGCACGTTTTCTTTTGTAGGAAAGGTCAAGTTGTGGTTTCTATTGCCCACAACTCCACTTAGAAATGGACAGTGACTTTTAGGATTCAATAAGCCACATAGATCCAACATATTGATCTGCAGCTATTTTAGGTAAGAGTTGAAAAAAATATAGAAATGAATGTGAATGAAGTGCCAAATTCATATCCTTTGGAAGTCAACAACAACTGTGCCAGGGACAAAGATTTGGCATTAGACTCAAGAGCAAACCATAAAACACCAAAGAGGTTTAAGCTGGCCCAGGCCCTGGGTGCTGTGCCTGTGGCACACAGCACCTGGAGAGCACAGGAAATGGCTGCTGGCCCCAGGAGAGCAGTAACGGGTACAGCATGGGAGACCTGAGCAACCTGCACTCATTTAGGTTTGATGTTTGGAGGAAATCTTTCCCTCAGAGAGCAGTGAGGCCCTGGCACTGCTGCCCAGAGAGCTGTGGGTGCCCATGGAGGTGCCCAAAGCCAGGTTGGATGGGGCTCTGGGCAGCCTGAGCTGGTGGGGGGCAGCCAGCCCATGGCACAGGGTTGGAACTGGGTGGGCTTTAAGGTCTCTTCCAACCCAAACCACTCTGTGATTCTCTAATCCCTGTCAAATCTGGAGACAGGAAAAGGCCTGAACCTGGCCACGCAGTCACCAGGCCTCCAGCTTGGAAATGGGGTCTTGTTGAAGGAAGAGTGGCTGAGAGGCTGCAGGAGATGCCAGTTCAGCATCCTGCTTCACTGCCTGTTTCACTACCTCTAAAAGGAAGATCAGCTCTGCTGCAACACCACAGACAAGCCCTCCAACCCCGCTGCAGGACACAGCTCTGTCTGAAGAAGTCCACCTCTGACACCCTGCTCAGCTCAGGGTTCAGGAACTTGAGCTTCCCATACCAGTAGAGAGAAAGTCATCCTCAAGCTACTGGATGCTTTCAAGGACCTGGAGCAGTTCCTCACTTTGAGGCTGAGAAAAATCCCTGCCTGGGATGCAGAAAGCCTTCACTGAGGGAAGCACCACCAGAACTGGCACAGCCTTGTAAACGTTCTGAATGAACTGAATATTTACAGCACGAATACTTCACTGGAAAGTATCTGGCAAGCTCGGCACTACCCAGAGAAGCTGGCTGCCTCTTCCACCTCCCCAGGCCGGCTGCCCGCCAGGCCCAGCAGTGCTGCTATAACTGCCCCTGCTCCCTGCACAACACTGTCTGCACTGCCTGGCCCTGAGGTGTGAAGCACCTGGTCTAGAGCATAGGTGTCTTGGGACACCTGTGGTTCCATGGCGGCAGGACACCAGCAGGTGCTACAAAACACGAGACCATAACCTGACATATCTGCTACAGAGTAAATTCTGATTTGATACCACTTTATGTCCCATGCATATATATCCATGTTTCTTTTGACACTTGATATACTTCAGCCAGAGGTAGCTGCACTTCTAGGATGGGTTACTTGATTTCCCTTTAGTTTAGAAAGTGCTAGTAGGTTTTTTAGATGATTCCATATACATAGGACCAAGGTCAGCATTTCTAAGTAGTTAAAAAACAAGAAATCCTGCTCTGCAAGAGATACATCGTGTATTTCAAGCATGGAAAAACACAAACAAGAAAAAAAAAAACTGCAGAAAGATGGCTACCAATGAACCCTTGTCCTGTGCCCTCCTGCAGACTTAGGAGGAAGGATGAAAAGTTAAAAATATAGATAGACAGACAAGCAGACCAATAATTCCTCGGAGATAACTTTCCTGAGAGGACTGCATGTATTTCCATCACTGCTACAATTCTCATTCTTCTAAGGGCTGAAGTCTGGAGTTCTGCAAACAGCTCTGATAATACTGAAGTCAATGGGGAGGTGGGGGGGGGAGGGCAACAAAACATACCAAAAAACATTCCCCGTAATATAATCAAGAAAGCAGCAATAAAAGAGTCCTAAAATTTGCCTTATGCTTTATCTTATGAGACTGAAAAGAATTTGTGCATAATAACCCACCTAAAAGAATCCTCTGAACTCTTCGCCCTTTGGTATTCATCTGCAGCGTTGGAAAGACAGAAAACTACCAGGTACCCAGCAACATCTCACGAGCATTCTATGGCAAAGAACACGTTCAGGAAATTCCCCATCCTGAGCATGCAGACGTGTATGCCTTAAGGCCCCAGATCAGCAGCTGCTCACATGCACGCTCAACTATGACAGCACTGCTATGGTCAGTGTAGGTGAGCTGGGCTAACACAGCACAGGAAAGGACTCACACCGAAAGCATTGCAGCTATTAACTCCTTAGTGAATAGCTCATCTTAACATATTTAATGTGGTTTTACATAATGTTAAGACTGGCTTTCTGAGGACATCGCTCCCTGCAGTTCACTGGGCCATCTGTAAGACTAGAGATCAATAGACCTGAAGCGAAAGTAGCGCCTGCCGGTGACTTTGTTACAGAGCAATGGGAACTGAAGCTAACGGTCCTTATGCAGATGCTGAAGTTCACGACTTTCTTCTGTCCCTTAAGGTAGAAGCCACACAGCAAAACGCCAAGCAGGGCCAACTCCAGCCTCACCTCCCTGACAGCCAAAACGCAGCTCCGGAGCGCTGCGCCGCCTTGATTCCAGCGGGCTGCACGGCCAACCCCCGGAGATGCCGCGAGCACCGCCGCTGAGCAGCAGGTGCCGCCCAGGCCCTCTCGGTGCCGGGCTTCCCCCGGCTGCCCGCGCCGCGGACGGAGCCCCGCCGCCCGCCCGCACTCGCAGCACTGCGGAGCCGCGCGAAGGTCGCAGGTGCGGCGCTCCTCCAGACGGCCGAGCCGCCCCGCCGCCCCCACAGGGCCTTTCCCTGAGATGCGGAGGGGCTGCCCCGTCCTCGGGGCCGGGCCGTTCCGCGGGCACGCAGCGCCTTACCGCATTTCTCCGGGGCCTCCTGACGCCCCGCGCGGGGCTCGCCTCGGCCATGGCCCCGCGGCCGCAGCGCTGCGGCGGTTCCGCAGAGGGACGCGGCGGCCCGCTCCCTGCTTCCCGAGCGCCGGCTTCGATTTAAGGTGGAATGCCAAAAATCAGCCTCGGAACGGGGCCGGCTGCCTTCCGCCACGACTGAGCCTGAGCGATTGCACCACAGCTTTCACCGTTCTTTTTTTTTTTTTCCCCCTCCCTGCTGCGCTCTGAAGCACGCGTTCTGAAGTTGATTAGGATTTTGCGTGCGAAGGAATGCAGTCCGTAGCAAAACCTACAGCTTGAGCCTGCTGGCAGGGTCTCGCTTTCCGAAGCAATAGCACAAGCATGAGCCCGTGCAGTCAGTACAGAACTGCATACACAAAGGAGTTAAACAAAAATCTGTATTCTGATAAAAAAAAAATCCTGGATCAGATGCATGACTGCAGAGCTGCATATTCTTATGCTGAAAAAATAGGGCACCGTATTTCAAATGCAGCTTATTTGCACTTCTTTATTCCATAATTACGCAAAGATCAGAAATGCAGCATGCATTACAGTTTGATTGGAAGTCTATCAGGATGTGACCTTTTGTGTTACTAGCACAAAGGCAAGTCCAGCAGAACCCTTCGTGGTCACAGAGACAGCCTTCCAGGGCTGGGCCCTCTGGTTTTTAAGGCGAGCTTCCCAACTCTTAACATTTAGCAGACAGATTCCTGCCTCTCACTGCCCTCTGCACACAGCTGTGCTGCAGTATTTGCATGCACAGCCCTGATACACCCCAGGCAAAGCTGCTGGACATAGGTACACTAATAGGGTGTGTGCTCAGAGGTCACACAGTAATTATATTTCCTGATGAAACACGAGATGAATGGCACTTCTGTTGAAGCTACAAATTAGGACAGACAGGATTTTTCATGCTTGAAACTTCCAAACTATGCAAAGCACCGACATCACCCTTAAAGGAAGCTCCTGGTACTCCCACTGGTTCAAACACCGGCAGCAGAACTGAATTCTGATGATCACTTTAAGGAACTATTTTCTGTTTTTCAAATGCTGCCTTTTCTCTCGTGATTACCATGTGTGCAAACTCACGTTGTAAAGATCAGAAGAGGGAAAAAAAAAATCACAGCCCCAAATAGTGACAGCAGTACCTTATGCACAGTGCAGAAAGGTAATGGCAATCCTTCCTTCCTTCCACTGGATGCCTATGAGCAAAATGCCATTAAGGCCAAGTCCAGCTGGACCAGGAATGCCACGCTCTAGTTCCCCATGGCTCAACGTGTTGGTGAGCTGCAGAAACCTTGCTTTATGTTCAGAATGAATGCATGTGTGCACATTTAAAACAGTTTTTCCACCCAAGCCCACAAACAAATGGCTGTGCAGCCTGTTTTAAGAATCCAACCCTTTCAGTCACTGAAAATGAGGTAAAATATACTCTCACTAATAACCAGTGTCTAGAAAGAATATATGTGAAGCCAAATTCTCCACCCAACAAAATCACAGAACGTGGCAGAAAACACATTTGGACCACTAAGGGAAAGTACAAAAACAAGCAAATGAATTGGTTTAATGCTCAAACAGCTCATTTATGTATTCAAATGAGGCACAGAGCCATGACTGAATTAATCACAGGGCCATAAAGCAAAATGCTACCGAGAGAGAAAGCACGAGCATCATTGCTCCTGATTCCTAATGCTTTCTGAAAGTGGCACAAAATGGGCACAATGGCTTTGTACCCTGAAAGAAATTATCATTAAAGAGGACTTACTGCAATTTTCTGGAGAGTCATTTTGACTGATGTCCATGTGTCCAATCTTCTATCCAGGATTAGGATAAATTTGGTGTCCGACTCATGTTGACTATGGGATTAAAAGTAAAAAAAAGTACATGAGTAACGTTTTGAGGGAATGTGACTTTGTTTCCTGTCCCACCCTCTCCCCCATCCCCAAAAAACAACCCCAAGAACACAGAAAACAAAGCCCATTCTGACATTTCCACAGGTGTCAGACAATCACAGAACGGCTTGGAAGGGACCTCAGGGGTCACCCAGTCCCAACCCCCTGCTGCAGGCAGGGCTGCCACCCGCTCAGGAACTGGGTCAGGTTCCCCAGGGCCCCATCCAACCTGGCCTCAAACACCTCCAGGGATGGGGTGTGCTGCCAAAATACATTTGAAAATATTTCCTAGAGCAGACTCCAGCAGAACTTTGGGAAGTCCATCTCATGGCTGAAGCACTGCCTCTGCAACGGGCAACGCTACTTGCGCATCCAAATCCTTTACGCTGGTTTGAAATCCCCTAAGGAAGCAGTGAGCTCTGGGGATCGACATGCTGCAGTGTGACCCAGTGCAGAGGTGAACTGTGACTATAACAAATACGGCCTTGTCAGGATATCTGGTCACAGCTCCACCAACAGATACACCAAGGGTACCTCCAACTGCAAACTGGAGTTGTGTTTGCTCACGGGTAAGGGTACACCACCCCTACAAACACATGGATAAGTTAGGTCAAGCTCAAAGTGCAAAGGCTTTGTGCCTTTATGCAATTTAGGCACTGTCATTGAGGCATACCAGAAAAGAGCAGAGAAAATAAATACTGTGTTTTACACTTGGGTCACACACAAAACCTTGGCACATAACAAAGTGTGAGGTAAGCTTACACACTGTCATCTGGAATCAGGCTCAACCTTTCAGCCAAAAGCCTTTTTTAGCCAAATTAGTTTTGGCAACATGGAGAAGACTTTGCACATTTATGTCAGGAAACTCCCAGCAAGAGTTTAGTAACAGCAGCAGGTGGGAGAGGGCCCAGATGATCCTTTTGTGTGAGGTTCGTTTTGATAATGAGGATAGAACTGCTTGATTTTCCAGGGTACAACTTTAAAAGGCAGGTCTGCCCAACAAGATAGCATTTCCCAGCTCTTGGTGGTATTGAGAGAAACACAGCATTTACACAGCACTGCTGTCATTGGAATAAACCCCTTCAAAATAACACCAACAAACCCAGAACCCAAGCAATTCTAAAAAGGCAGCCAGACCTTCACACAACGTCAGTTCATCAAAGCATGCCCCACTACATCATTTAGACCGGACAAGGTTACATTCAGCGAGCAGCCTCTCAGCAAGCTCATCTACTTTTATCAGTTCCCTTACATACACAAAGAAGCAAGTTCTGAGCTGTACAAAAGCCCTGAAATGGGAAATTTTTAATTTATTTTAGGGCAAACAGAGCAAGCCTGTGGCTATTTGCAATCCAGGCTATGTGGGTTGATCAGATTTCCAGCCCCACGATGTACCTTTCAGACTGACAAGAAAAATAAATCAATGCGTTCTCACAAATGCTTGCAAGAGGCAGCTTTATTTGCATCCAGGAGCATGGGATGGAGATTGATAACCAGATAGAGGCTTCCTGGCACTTTTTTCCTTACCCTTAATTTTGTATGTGTTGCAGGACGCACCAGACTAAAAATAAGGCTTGGGAGGTTTTGCAGGAGGGCTTGAAATTGGATCCCCGAGTCTGCAGCTGGGAAGTTGCTCACTGGGCTGGGAGGCTGCTGGTGGATCAGAGCACAGCCCAGCACTATCTGCACTGTACTGCTACTCTGAGTTATTGTGGTTTCACTGCTCCGTGTTGCCAGCTGTGGCTGTATGTCACTTTACTCCAATACGATGATGCAAGTGAAATACGCCAAGTTTGTCTAAATACCTTAAAGCTGCATCATCAAGATTGCTGTTAGGGTCTCCTTTCTGCAGAGATCAGGATCTGTCCCACTCTCTTGTGCCTCTCCTTCAAGCACACCATTGTGCAGTGCCATTCAGCAAAGCCCATCCCTCAGCACACAGCTCACTGTGTGTATTTTGATTGGGGTGCGTGGAAGGTGGGAACACACTACTTATCTTTCTGTATCATTATTCTGTATCATCTTCTCTATTGTTTTTCTCTACAGCTCTTCCATACAATCACATCCTGTTGTATGGTCACAGGAATCCCATAATCAAATTAACTGAATACAACACTCAGCTTCCTCCTGGCTCTATCACTAACACGCTCACCTTGTTGGGTGAAGAACAGCTTCCAGCTGCCATCTCCTGTATTACCAGTCACCTCCAGGAGAAGCACTCCATGAAATTCAGCTCCCCTGAATACTACAGACCTTACACCTCACGTGGTTCCCTCAGACTGGCGTCAGCAGGACAACTCATAGACATTGCTGCTGATCACAAAGGAATGGTGCACGTGGTTTTGATAAACCCATACCCATCCATAGGTACGTAGTAGGGAAGTGTCCATGTATCCACAGCTCATTCTGTACAGCTCGTTCATTTCAGACTCCAGTGTTGTTAGAACAGCCAGGTACTGAAGCAGGCTGCGATGGTGGTAGGAGGACTAGAGAGGCATGATTAAAGTGGTTTTACAAATAACACGCTGAGCATGGTTGAATCACCAGCAAGCTCTCAGCTCTCATTAGTTTCTTGATTGAGTTTGACCTATTACAGGGACAGCAAGACTGCTAATCATGCTAACGCCAGGGTGTTTAAAGTCACATGGAATAAAAAGCCCTGAAAGATCCAGGCAGAGAAGCACACACACAGCCGGGGGCAACCTGCCCAGCAGGACAGGAGGGAGAGACCCCTCTGCAAGCCTGAGCCAGGAGCAATACAACTTCAGAGTAGATCAAGAAAGAGGACAGAGAAACCAGAGGCCCTTTTTACTCCTGCAGAGGTGGCAAAACAGACAGTACTTCTCCCGAGGCAGCTGCTGATGGAAAGCTCCCATCTAGCTGCTGTCAACCTACTCTCCCTGAAGGAAGAAATTTGCCAAAACAGGCATTATTCAAGGAAATTAAGCATTCCAGGTAACTGAGTCAGGCTCAGCAGCAAGAAGTGGGAGCGCCATTAATCTGAGCACAGAGCCCTGCATGTGGTCGGGACAGATTGCTGGCTGCTTAACCCTGGGATACAGGCACATAATGGAGCTGCGGCACGCTGCTGAGTGATGGGGTATAATGGGGACCCCAAATGGGTTTGTTCCTGTAATTATTCTCTTCCTTTGGTTACATTTCTCTTTTCCACAGTAACGACGCTCTATTTGTACACGTCACAATATTACTCTGGAGAGGAATGGCATATTTAAGCAGTGACACATGTCAAAGCTTAAAGGAAAGCTTGTTGCTAATTAGAAACTTAATAAACTGAACTGATGATACACGCAGGCTGGCAAGTAATAAAGATGATGTCCATTTTTTTATGGCACATTAAATACCACACCTGGACACCGCAAGAGCTTGCAATTAATTGCTCGTCTTCTCCCCTGCCCTAGGAGCTGAAGACATCCCTCATGCCCATGCACAGCATTAAGCTGAAGATACTGCACCTGGCCCAGGTCAGACTGACACTGCCCTTCACAGGAGAGACAGAAGGAGGCCACATACCTCGGGACCGATGTTAGATACGTTAAAACTTTAGTTACAATGTCCTCAGGCACATCGTTGAAGCGAGAGTTGTCAGGCAAGGTGATGATCCAAGCCTTGTCCTTCCCTCGGCCACCTGGAAGGAAGACAAGAGTGCTTCTGTGGGTGTTTTCTGGGAGAGCCAGCAGCAAAATGCAGGTGCACAATCCAGGTCAAAAAACACCCCACCAGCCCATAGCCTGTGTTATTATAGAGGGTATTTACATCACCAGAACAGCCAAAGTAGGTCAGATTCTGGCACTGATTTCAAGCACAACACACACACGCACAGGTGATAGAAGCAAAACTACCTGGTACCAGATACTTCCTTTATTTATTGAGCACACTTTACATGAGACAGAAGTCAGAAATGCAAGGCAAATCCACGCACGTGGTTCTTGAGCTTACACATTTCAAAGCAAAATATTTGCAAAGCTTTGAGCATTTTGAAGGAACAAGTATTGTACAGAGACAGAAATCTAATACACTCTTTCGAGCCACCTCAATATTTTATTAACAGCATTTCTAGTGGCAATGAAGACTGCTTGATGGATAACATCCCGTATGGAGTATCACTTTGCCAAGTGGTTCATCTGGAGTATTTAATTACAACACGAAGAGAGAACATGGAAGGCTCCTGCTACTTACCAGAAAGAAAAGCAAACTGCTTCATCAACTCATCACTGATGTCCTTAGCACAGATGGGTGCTGTCGCTTCTGGGGGAAAAAAACAAATGCAGCAGTCAAAAAGAGAGGAAAAAAATCAAAAGCAAACACATTTATCAATGTGTTAACCCAAAAGTGGGACTGCACCAAATGCAGCTTCCCCAAACTAGGGATGAAAGCCTGTAACAAGGATTTATGGTTTTCGATTGACTCTAACAGGGTGAATGCCATAGCTCTGCAGAAAATGTATTCTGTCAAACGTGCTTGTGGAGAACTGCTTGGGATGCTGAGTTCTTCCCTCAACAGAGAATTCCTCATGGATCTTTCATGCTTTGCAGTTACCAATTGTACCCACCTGTATTCCAGTGCTTTCCAGCCACGGATGGGCTGAGCAGCCAGGACTGCTGCAGACAAGGCTGGGGTTTTCATACTGTTACACTTTGAGCAAATAAGCTTCTGGAAGCAGCAGGCTGTTTACAGCTGGCATGGGGCCACCTGCACTGCAAAGGCCGTTGTTCTTATGTTCACTATTAGAATTCTTTTTAATCATATAATGGGAGAGGCTGTTTTAATACCATATTTAGCACACCGTGACCATTTCAGTGGCAGTGAAGCACATCAGAACAATATGCATAATTTTACCATTCACTGGGAAAAGCAAACAGTAACCAGACTCGCTGAACACACGGGCATTATTCTGGATTATCTATAAACGGAACGAGAGCTGAAAATTAAACATCTTTGTTCCCACAAAGAAACGTTTTGAAACATCTATACACATTAAGGACCTTTTGCTTTCCGATAATTGCATTTTAAACACTAATTGTTTTAGGGAGCCAGTCCCAAGGAGCGTTCTGTTGGCTGTCCTAAATCACACTGGCCAATACTTCAGCACGCTCCACCGTAATCAATATTTATTCTATTTCACTTGTTCCCAAAAGCTTTCTGGTTACTTCAGCTTTACCTAAGGATTTCTCAAGCACTGTGTTGGCTGCCCTGAGCTGCAGCATGGCAGCCCCATGGGGCATTAAGCACACTCTGCCTTTGGCCCTCCATACCACCCACCTGCTCCCTCCTGTTATATGCACACATAGACAAAATAAGCTTTCTTGTTGATTAGGGATTGGCACTCATTCTTGATTTCAACAGGCCTTACAGTAAGCTTTGGTAAGGAAGAAGTTTGTTTTGCAAAGACATTTCAAGTATTTCTTGCTCGCTCAGCTGGCTGCTTCACCTAACTCAGGGGAAAGCAGTGGTGATAACTTTCTTCTGTACTTGTTCATTTCTTTTACATGTCAATATTTTCACACCGATAAGAATCGCATGAATAAGTTAACGAGCTCCAACACATGGAATATACAATAACAAACACACTGGCCTTGGAAAACAGAGAAGCCCCAAGGCCAAGTGCATGTTTATCTTGGCCACCTCTGGAAGGCGTGGGGCTGTTCAGCAGTAATGTGTACATTTTCGGTTCAGGTGAAGCTCACGGCACGGCCCACACCTGGTGTTTGCTGTCCTGAAGATGCAGCCACTGGGACACTGGGCAACAACACAATGCCCACGTGTGTCTCAGGTGCACAGCACTAAAGCCAAACACAGTTGCAAGCTTACAATAGACACAGCTTTTGTTTGCTATTCTGTAGTGATAAAGAAGGAAAATAGAATCATAGAACTGTTCAAGTTGGAGAAGATCTCCAAGATCCCCAAGTCCAATCCCAGCCCACCCCAATCACGCCCATAGCCACATCCCTCAGTGCCACATCTCCACTGCCCCGGAACACCTCCAGGGACGGTGACCCCACCACCCCTGGGCAGCTGTGCCAATGTCTCACCACTCTTTCTGAGAAATTTTTCCTAACATTCAACTCGAAATGTTGGTGCCAAGCATCCTCTGGGCCACGTGGCCAAGTTCACAGCATACTGTGGGACTGCATTAGATGAAGTTCCCTCCATGCTTTGGGAGCTGTGGTTTCCAGTGAGCACCTGGATCCCAGGTCCACAGAAAGCTTCATTCTTGACTTGAGCACACAGATGGAGGCCCAGATTCCTACAGCATCCTTATGAATGAGTTTCTTGCTTTGTAATAGATCACATTTTTGGAAGGGAGCATTCAGCACAAACAGAAAAATCAGGTCCTTCCAAGTGGTCTCAAGTTGAGCACCCAAAATTTAACTCCTTTGAGGGAGAACTAGCGCAGGCTGGGGGAGCACCTCCCCTGCAAACCATCACCATCCCAGCAGGCAGGGGCAGCCCAGAGGAGCAGCAGCTGCCCTTGGTCAGGTGGGAGCACCGTGGGCTGATGGCGTTCTCTTAGAGCTGCTCCTCAGCCAGCTCATCCCTGGTGCTCGCTCTGCATTTGTCATCAAATGCATCTTCCTGGAGAAATGTTGGAGAAAAATCAAGGGATTTTCATGTTGCCGTGCCCATGACACAGCAGTTGGATGCTGCAATCCTATACAGAAGAGCAGCCTTTGCTGTCAAATATTCACCTCTGGGACAAAAGCAGTGAAAGGCAGTGGAACATCAACAATATCCAGCATGACCTCAGCTTTTAGGGTCTTACTGAAAGCAAACAGCACCAAAACAATACATTGTCATAGCAGTGTAGCAACTGCAATGGCATTCAGAAAGAGGACAGCAGTCGTCTGGGTCCAAATTCACTCACAGAACACAGCAGCCAAGAGACTCAATTAAACTCCGAAGTGCTTTGCTCTCTGGTAACTATTGTTTTATTTTCTATTCTAAACTTTGCAGGTCCACACAGCATCTGCAGACAGCAGCTGTGTAATGCATCTGCCAAGCCGATGTAACAGCGCCTTACATTTTACAACACTGGCCAAATACTGTTTGCAACTATAAAACACGCTTGGAGATGGCTTTGTTGTGAATGAAGAATAATAGCTCTTCCTGTGAGTGTTGCTGCGTAGCCTAGGAAACAAAACTGAACCAAATTAAATGACAAGTGTAAAGGATCACGTTGAGCTTCTCCATGATCTGCTTGTTCTCTGTTTTTTGTCCATCTGGATGTCTACAGCCAAAGCAAAAAGGTTTATTTGGTGTCAGGGGAGCCCGCAAATGAGCATATTTGTAATCTATTTCCATATCCCCTGGTGACTTTCTGGGTTAACCGTGGTCACCAGCTGGCATCTGTCCGAGCACGTCCCACCGCAGCCCCAAGCGTAGTGCAGACCCACACAGAGCAGTGACAGCCACAGGAAGGTGCTGTGCTTGGGCAGCGTCAGTGAGGACTCCTCCAGGCTGACACGGGAACTCGTGTCTGTGGCCAGCACTGCTGGGAGCTCCCAGACAGCTGCTAGAGTACGAGCTGGGCTGGGTTATGAGGATTCATCAGCCCTGCCTTATCTGCCACTCACAGGAGTTGGAATAGAAATCACTCGGAGCAGAGCACTCCATCTCTCAACCCAATGCAATGCAATGAATGCTGTCTTCGCTTCTGTTGAAGTTGTTCTGCGTTGCAAAATTAAATCTTCATTGAGGCAAAGGATGGAAACATAGCCCTACAGCCAGGCAGAAGGACCAAAACAGCAGCCTGCCATCTGCCCCGACTCAGTCCGGATAGCCATACCCCATCCCATGGCTGTAAAGAAGCACTCGGAAGGAGCGAGCCTGCAGCCTGGCACTCAGGACACTCACTCTGGATAAGTGCCATGTGAAATGTAATCACCTGCAAAAGCCCAGGGGTTCCACCAGGAAGAAGGGAAGAAATCCATGCCACAGCAGTGAAGGGAACCTCACCTTGCTGCAGGAGATCCAAATCCTTGGGGCATCCCAGCCACCAGCTGCTGAGCTTTCCCACTTCAATAATTTCAAAAAAGGCTGGATTCAATCCAGCACACAACAAGAACCATTGTTACCCTTCCTGCCAGCACGCCACGTCCAGAAAGCAATGTGGAGGGAGATACTAGAAAGAACACCCTTTCACCCTGTCTACAAAGTGCCCTACCATGCACAGCCCGCTGGCAGGGGGAGCTCCCCACTTAGCTTGTGCAACAGCACTGTGCCCACTGAGGGAGCTTGCAGCTGGCTGCAGGGCACAAGCAGTGCAAGGACAACAGGCACCCCTGCATCCCCTGCGCATCTCCCCATGGAAGCTTACACCCTAAAATCCACTGGATCCAGCCTGATGCCTGCATCTGTCCCAGGCTGAGCGCAGCAGGGCGGGCACGGACGCACGCAGCAGCCTGGCCATGGGCCAGCAGTGTGAGGCTGCTGGTTCTGCTCGTGCTGTTCAGCACAATGTCTTCGTTAAGGAACATATAGCAGAGAATAGGACATTGTACTGCTCGGAACATAAGGCCCATTGTGTTTACAAAAGGCTTATTTGCAGGACCTGGTCTGGGCACAGGACTGACAGCTGAGGTCTCGAGGCCCCTTCCTGGTTCTGAGACAAAATTCTTCAGTAGCTGGGAGTAAATCCTGCTGCGGTCACATTTGCAAGTGATCTACGCTGTATGCATAATCCTTGGTTGTTTCTCACAGCAGCCACGCGGCTCTGATCCACCTCGAGCCCTGTAAGTACAGCAGCACTCTAAGCCCAGGCGCATCCAGCAGCTTGCAGTCCCAAACCATGCCACCACTCCTTGGGCCAGTCAAGTGACACAAAAGAGCCATTAAAATACTGATGGCACAAAGCTTCTGTACCTGGAATGCCATGAGCCCCGTGCACACAGCAGTGCTGCATGGGGACAGCTCCTGTCCTGCAGCCATGGGCTGCTGACCTCTTACCACCATAGCCACATCTCATCCAAACCCATTGCTCACCTCTCAACAAGCCTCAGTCCACGTGGGTTTCTCAATCCATGTGGCTCCCAGGTGTCTGACAGGGGAAGGAGCCTCAGCCACACATGCCCAGCATCAGCACAGGGATGGCACAGAGCTCAGAGCTGGCAGGAGCAAAATGCAAGGCGCAGATGGGACAGATCACACCAGAAGCATCATCTCAGGTGGGAAATAGGCAGGAACATCTGGCATGAGCACCTCGAAACCACCCAGGGATTCAACAAGCGTTAGAAAGCCCCAGGAGGGTCGGTGCATCGCTGTGCTGGATGCCCCTTGACCACACCTGGCTCAAGGACACCTTAAATTATCCTTTGTCAGAGCAGGCAGATTTTAAAGAAAGGCTCCAACTGCAAGCCTCGTTCTTTTGCTTTTCCCCAAGCACCCACTCCGGCAGAGTGTAGGAGGCAGGATATGGCACCAGATGGTCCTCCCTGACCCAGTGCTTGTGCTTCTCCTCCAGGGCCTCCCAGGGCTCCACTGCAGAGGATGCTGCTGCTCAGGCACAGATCCCGCACCTGGGAGCAGCTACCAACATCTCCTCCAGCCAGGAGGAAACAGCAGGCAAACCGCAGCAGCTCTGCTCACAAAAGGCCAGCCAAAAGTAAACCAAACTACAGCCAGGCTTACACGTTATCTCCTGTTATCGCTGCAGCTCATCTCCTAACATGGGGGAATGGAGCGCCGGGTGCTCGGATCTCCTCACATCCAGCCAGGCAGCCTGCCTCCTCACACCACCCCTAACTAAGCAAAAACGGGGAGAGACAGAAGGCAGCTCAACCATACACGAATTTGCATCTATTGCAAGAAATGTAATAAAAGTTTCTCAACACCCACCCTGGTGGATTCGAACTCAGTGTGGGAGTTGAGAAAATTTAGCTCCTCGAATTTATAATCCTTATGAGCTCCCGTGTTCTCTTGCTTCTCTCCTGCTCCCCGTTTCCGTCACTCCACCTTTGTGCAGGCTCAGCACCAGGTGCTGCACACAGCAGCTCCACGCTCGCCTGCCAGCTGTGTACTGCCAGCAGCGATCACCTCCCAGGCAGCGTCATCGGCCTCCACCACAGATCACTTTCAGCACAAAGGACTTCCCAAGCAGGCTGCTGCAGAGCCAAATAGAAGCGAGTATATGCATCAATAACTGCACATCAGCATTCAGTACTGCAGAAGTGTTGCTTTTTCCAAGCCAAATTCCAGCTCTGTGCACCAACAAAGTAACTCATCGCACGTGTAATAGCCGTAAATCCTCGAGCCTGAGAATACCTGCTTAGAAACCTGGAATTAAGTGCAGGGAAGTCATTGGAACAATGTATTCACTTTCACAGCCCACAGAGCAAGGAAACCAAATTGTACAGCCAGGTTCCCACAACAGCATAACCTGGGAACTCCGCTGCAATTTCGGGAAACTAAAAACAATTGCCCTCAATTGAAAACGCTCAGTTCTGTCCTTCCCCCACTGAGCAAAAGCCCATATCCAAAACCAGCAAACTGCTTTTCCCGCAGCAGGAAGAGGTCGGCAGCACAGGAACAGCCCTGCGCTCCTGCGTGACCCCATCCCCGGGGACAGCCCCACAGCTCCCCGGCAAGGGCGGTGTATTGGAAGGCTCTTCTTCCCCCCACCGTTTCACACCTCGGTTCCTCCCCTCCCACTCAGCCCTGCTGTCACTTCACTTCTGTCATTGTACATGAATGATGAACGGTTAAACTGCAGTTGTAGCAAACGTGACTGATGGAGAGGAAGCGCATCCCACGTCCGCCAGTCCCACTGCGAGTGCCCCGCATCCCTGCAGCACCGGGGCAGGTCTGGGTGACCACAGCACTCTGCTTCTAGAGGGTGTGAGCTCTGTATGTGTTTAAGGCTCCGTGAAGGAAGGAACAGCTCCAAAATCCTCGGGATGTGTGCATCTCACTGTATGGCAGACATGGGAGAAAATCACCTTGTGCTGGAAACGAGCAACAGGTTTCCAGTACTGCTGCACAAAGAGAAATAAATAAAGCACGACCTCAGATGAGGCTGAATGCTCAAAAATCAGTGAGGAGGGAAGAAACTCTGATTTAATATCTCATGACTTGGGGAACCTTATTCAATTTTGTATCTTTTTTCATGCCTCATTTTAAGAATCTTTGTATATCCCACATCACATGTCCAGACCATGCAGCTGCAGCTGTGCCTTTGGGGAGACATTCTGATACTACACAGGTCATCTGCCAAGAGCAGCTCACCAGGACCCCACTGCCCAGTACCCCGCTCCCACAAAACACCATCTGCGCCCCATTCCTGTTCCACCAACCCCTGTGCAAGCACTGTGGGTGCTCTGTCACCAACGCCAGCACAAGGAGGACTGGGATTGTTATTTTTTCAATCACAGCCATTCAACGGCATCCTCTGTCATAATGATCACCTCTATGCTTCCCCATCGCATTCACAGGTACAGACAAATGCAGAGTGGCATAAGGCAGCGTGTGATGGGAGCAGAGGGTGCTATGAGGAGAGCATCCCCCGAGAGCCGCTCCCAGGAGCAGGGGATGCTAAGCTAAGTCCACACCTGCGGCTTTCCCTCCTGATCAATTCCTCCTGCGCCCTATGCTGCGCTTTGCAAAGAGGTCAAGGGAACCGGAATGAAGCTGTAAGCCTTTTTGGGTCAGTGTGTCTTTCCTGTGCCTGGCACGGCTCCAAGCGCGCTGCCAGCTGTGAGCTAATGAGGAGTAACGAGCTCCTTCACCTCCCAGCAAGGTGTGCGTCCTCCAGCGGCAATGGAGTCACCTGGAATGCCACCACCTTCCCCAGTTATTAAAGACCTCCCTGCAAAAATCCGTTCTCCCCGCAGATAAACAGAATGACAAAAAAGAAGTCAACGCTGCAGTGTATGAGCAGATCATTGTCCATCAAAGGACGCATTGTTGAGGCACAAGAGCAGCTTACTGCCCAGTGCAGCGGGTCAGGCTGTGCCCTGCCATTACGGCCATCCGGCCCTACAACCCAGCACATCCTGCAGCTCTGGGCACCCCCTGACGTGGGGGTCTGGCAGTGCTGAAGGCCCAGGGATGGGGCACGAGGCTAACACCAGCTGCACGTGCTCTGCACACACTGCTGCTTTGCTACTTCGGAAGCTCAGGAAGGGCACATCACCATCCTGTAGCTTCACAGAGCCTTCCTCAGTTGCAGCTGTGGGAAATTGGAGAGGGGGGTACCCCTGGCACCTTTCTGCTTATCAAAGCCCACCTCCTCACTTCAGGTTCGTTTGGAGCAATGCATTCCAATAACAAAAAGGAGGTATCAGCAGCACAGTGTGACACAGTCTCTCCTTAAAGAGAATGAGGCCACTCTGCACCGTTAATGCGGCCTGCCAGAACCAAAAAGCCCAGCGCCCTCGGTAACAGCCTGCGCAGAGCCCACCGGAGCCTTCCCGGACAGGCAGACTTCAGCGCCCGCAGCACTACGCCTGCATCCCGCTGCTGAACTCACGCTTTCCGTGCGAGGGAAGTTACCACCTGTGGGCTCTGCTCGGTGCCCGCCCGGAATAGTCCCAGCCGCGTTTAAACGATCTCTGTTAAGAACGTGAGCGCAGCTCCACAAATAGACCCGGGCCGTCGGCAGAGGAGCGAGCGGTGGGGACAGCCCTGGGTCCCCACGGAGCCCGCGCGGCGCCCCGAGCCGAGACCCCGCGGGGCAGCGGGCAGCACCGCGCGGCTGCGCCCCGCCGTCCCCCGGCACCCGCAGCCCTTCGGGGAACCGATCCCCGCGCCCCGTCCCCGCACCCCGGGACTCACCGGCGGCGGCGGCCTCCAGCAGCGCGGCGGCCCGCAGCAGGCAGTAGTAGCGCTCATCCCACATCACATGTCCAGACCATGCAGCTGCAGCTGTGCCTTTGGGGAGACATTCTGATACTACACAGGTCATCTGCCAAGAGCAGCTCACCAGGACCCCACTGCCCAGTACCCCGCTCCCACAAAACACCATCTGCGCCCCATTCCTGTGCCACCAACCCCTGTGCAAGCACTGTGGGTGCTCTGTCACCAACGCCAGCACAAGGAGGACTGGGATTGTTATTTTTTCAATCACAGCCATTCAACGGCATCCTNGGGCCGCCCGCCCCGCCTCCCCCGCCGCTTGCCTAGGGCTGCTCCCCGCGTCCCGCCCCGCCGTGTCGGGGGTCTCGGAGCTGTGCCGGCGCTGTCACGTCGCCCTCGGCCGTGCAGGGGCTGCTCGGGTCGTGAGTGCTGTGGCCCTCACTGTACCCTCTGGGGCGTGCAGGCCGAGAGCAGTCATTGGTTCTCAATGACATGTCTTATGCGTTTCCTATTGCAAAACTAGATTTTCACTCGATCCGCTTCTCTTACTCTCACTTCCAAAAAAAACCAAACAAGCAAAAAAACAAAACAACAACAACAACAAAAAAAACCAAACGCCATGTTTTCATCCTCAGTCAGCAGTGTTTTAGAAAATTCCTTGAACAGTACTGAGAACTGTGCCAGCAATAGTGCAGCCAGCAGGAGCAGGAGGTGGTCATCCCTCCATACTCAGCTCAGCTGAGGCTGCACCTCAGTGCTGTGCTCAGTGTTGGGCCCCTCGCTATGAGAAAGACATCGAGGCACTGTGGGGTGTGTGCACAGATGGGCAATGGAGCTGTGAGGGGTTTGGAGCACCAGTCTGGTGGGGAGCAGCTGAGGGAACTGGGGTTGTTCAGCCTGGAGGAGGCTCAGGAGAGAGCTCATCACCCTCTACAACTCCCTGTCGGTCTCTTCTCCCAGCTAACAGTGATACAAAGAGAGGGAAAGGTCTCATGTTGCACCAGGGGAGGTTCAGGGTGGATGATAGGAAATACTACTCAGAAAGGGTGGCCAGGCACTGGCACAGCTGCCCAGGGAGTGGTGGGGTCACCATCCCTGGAGGTGCTCACAGAACGTGGAGATGTGGCACTGAGGGATGTGGTTAGCAGACAGTATTGGTGGTTAGATGGATGGTTGGACTAGATGATCTTAGTGGTCTTTTCCAACCTTAGTGAGACTATGGTTCTATGATTCTAAGCCATGCACGGCTGCAGCTGACCAGCACAAACTGCCCACCTGACCCAGCAGTTCTCACGTCCCAGTGCCGAGGTTCAAACGATGACAGCTCACTGCCAACACCAGCCAGAGCTGCCCAGGAAGCCAGCACAGAGAAGTGGATGTTCCTGTTTTTCCAAAACAACCTTTTAATTACGCTCCTTACTATAATAGCAGCCTTTTTCCAACACTACAGCAGCCGGGGCTATTAATTTAGGACCCAAGGTCTAACGATGGTAATATGGAAACACCATATTTCAGCAGACCTTGTCCCTCCATGCACTGATACAGAATTTTCCAAGGAAAAACTGCCCGCTCAGTCAGCACTCCTTGTTTGTTACAGCAGATTCTCACTCAGCTGGGTTTGAACCATTTTCTGTCTGGCCATGAGGCGCATTCTGTACAAGGAGGGAGAGTTCATGTGCAGTTACTCATCGAAAAAGCCCAGCTCAGGAGCACAGCAGTAAAACGCAGCTATAAAACAGCCACATGTGAGGCTGTGAGCGTGGAGAGACAGCTGTGCTGCATTCCTCTCGTATTCTTATCGCAGAAAGGCTGTTTTCCCTCAGCTGCAGCAGCTCACTCAAAGTGAGGCCCCTCTGAGCGCATCACGCAATCACACAACCGTTTGGGTTGAATGGACCTTAAAGATCCTCTGCTTCCAACCCCAGGGGCGGACACATCCAATTGGGCCATGTTGCCTTCCTGGCCTTCCAAGGATGGGCCTTGCAGCTCTCAGAGTAAAGCATTCCTTCCTTCTACCTCATGTACATCTCCCCACTTTCCATTTAAAGCCATCACCCGTTGTCCTGTCACCACATGCCCTCATAGAGTTCCTCATCATTCCTGCAGGCCTCATGCTGGCACTGGTAGGCCACAGCGTGGCCTCCCTGCAGCCTCTTCCAGGCCACACCACCCCAGCTCTCAGCCTGTCTTCTCACTAGAGGTGCTGCAGCCTCCCAAGCACCCTTCCAGCTTCCTACAGACCCCCAGAAGTTTCTCTGTGTCTGCCTCTGTGCAGAGGGCCAGGCTGGACAAGGAGGCGAGTGCTGGCCCAAAGCCTGCATGTCTCAAGGCTATGCCTCCTGGTGACAGGTTCTCCCTTGGAGATGGATCTGAATAAATGAATCAACTATTTCTCCCAGCACATATTTTTATTCTAATTCAGGGAAAACCTTGCTGCAGTGTTTTTCCCTGGCTTGGCCCAATCCCAGCCCCTGGACGGCCACTGCAGGCACACTGCTGTGCTGCACCGCATCAGCCCCGCCAGTGCTGAACCGGTGCTTCCTCACTGCATGACAGATCCTTGCGAGCTGCCCGCTGCTGAGCCCAGCCTTTCACCTCCACGCCCAGCCTCTGATGGACAAAAGGAGACGGAACAGATTTAATTTTTAGGGTGGTGCTGGGAAGTGGAAAACCTGAGCCAGCTGAATGTTGTCTGGAGCCTGCCCAGCCAGGAGGAACCCTGGCCACACTGATGCCAGCTCAGCATGCCACTGCTTCCATCAGGACTGGGATTTTATTTCATCTGCTGAACCAGTGTGAAAAAGGAACTTCCCCGTGCTCTCCCCCTCTCTTTTTCTCTGTCTAAGCCAGCCTTCATTCCTCTTAACCCCTGCTTTTGGACGGGAACACACACACACAGAGATGCCCACACGCCCTTCCTGCAGGCCACAGCATATTTTCCAGCTCAGCAGGTTACCAGCAGACAGGGTGCTAGCAGCAAGCCCCAAGCAGAGAACAGAGAAGAGCTTGGCACTGCGCACACCATGGGTGCAACCACACCGCCAGCCCTCCTGTCAGCATCCCAACCCTCAGCACAGCTGCTCTCCTCGCTGAAAATTGCCTTACACAGTAGTATTGGATCTCCATTTTAAGGTGAAGTGGTGCACAGATGTTTTAAATGCTAGGAGCTTGGTGGAACACCATGCTCACACTGACTACTCGCTTGCAGTCCTCCAGCCAAGTTTCACTACCACTCCACGTCAGCTATTAAGAGGCTCAATGCGTGTATCCAGTTTCCAATAGTACCAGCTTCTTCTTAAAGGTTATAGTTTGTTTTAAATAGCACAGCCATCTGTCCCGCGGAGGCTCACGGGAGCTGGAGAAATCGAAGCAGCCAAAACAGATTTTTTCACACTGACTGTCAGTTTTCATTACGAACATTTCAGCTTGAATCAGACACGTGTCCTAAAAAGTACGTGTTTTTCTTGTGCCTTACACCAGCACCACGAGACCTGCTGGAACCCACTGCATTGGTGGAGTCTCATCCATGCAAACAGCTGCTCTGCACTTCGCAAGCTGCGCGCACCTTACCAACCACAAAATAACCCTCATTTACATGTTTCTAGTCTTTGAGCTCAACAAAACCCATGAAATAAATAACAAAAAAAGTTAATTTGTTCCAAGTAGCCATAACACAGAATCAATGCAGAGCATTAAGAAAAAATCCTCATGCTGTTACCAACAGCACTGCCAATACCCTGCTGACAAAAACAACACAGAACCAACCAGTGTTCCCTTAGCACAGCATCACTGTGATCATAGAATCATAGAATCACTAAGGTTGGAAAAGACCCACAGGATCATCCAGTCCAACCATTCACCCATCACCAATGGTTCTCGCTAAACCATGTCCCTCAACACAGCATCCAAACGTTCTTTGAACACCTCCAGGGTCAGTGACTCCACCACCTCTCTGGGCAGCCCACTCCAGTGCCTGACCACCCTTTCAGAGCAGTAGTATTTCCTAAGAGTAGTAGTATTTCCTATGATGATGAGCCCAGCCCAGCCATGTCAGCATCTCATACCTCCCTGAAAATGCCCACCATCCCACCCATGGTGCAAACCACAGCCAGGGAGGCCGAGGAGCATCCGAGGAGACAAAACAAGATGCTGTATTAATCAGAACAACATACCAAAGTTTATTGATTACTTCAAACATAAGTTTCCGTAATGAAAAAAGAGCAAGTTGCATTCATAAAAGGTAACATTCACATTCAATTTCTTTTATATAAAGCAACATAAATGTATAAAATTGCATTAAAGTGAAAAAAATGTAAGGTCGCAGTCCTTTTTTTTTGCAAGAAGCTGAAAATGTATCTTTTCATCGCCTGTATATAATTTACACTTTCTGTACACTATATGTTTGTATTTAAAAAAAATCCATAGCTGGGAAATCGGATGAATGGTGCAGTATTAGGTAAGGTTCTCAACTGTAAGTGTGTATACAAATTCAATTTTAAGCCTGTACTCAATTCCAAGTCATTTACATTATTCTCATGACACTCAGGATTAGTTTTTGAAAAGCAGCTATGACTACACCACGTTTTTCCATTATCACATTACATTTTTAGAGGGAATCTTAATTACTTTGCTTATCTTTCAGTGTCACTAGCCAGTGACTGAACTTCAGTGGATTAATCTGAAGACCCCCAGCCGTTTTCCTTCAAGTTTCCCCACCGATAAGCCTGTACTGGCCTTTCAGCTCCCTAACGAGCACCATAACAGCGTAGCTCGCGTTATGGCATATGAATAATGATCACAGCATTACCACCAGATTACTGCTGCTTCCCCGTCCTGCCGGCTGATGCCCTCCAACTGGTATCACCACCTTGCTTTGCCTTCTCTGACTCCAGCATGGATTTCCCTTATCCCCTGATTTCATGATACATCCACAGCCGAAATTTCCATTCCGTTGCTGCTGCTTAAATAGGGTCAGCTCCTCTGCTGGCCTGTGGAGCTACACCTGTGTGCTAGCTGGAGATCCAAGCCCAAGAAAACCTGCTTTTCCCCAAAGGAGCTGCTATTCATGTCATTTTCCATCGGTACCACCCTACTTTTCAGCATGCATGCCTTGGGGGTTGGATGCACAGCAACAGCAAGTTTGCTCCAGACTGACACCGGGAAATGACAAGAGAGATTTTGTTCCTAGAAGGCTTCATCTTCACACAGGCTGCAGCCATTGGCCCGGTGCAGTGGCTTTATTCAGACATCGCACGTCCACGTTTCTTGTAACCTAACAGCAAGGCTTCCAGCTGCATCTCACAGGAAGAGAATTTGACCCAAGAAGAACACAAGATAAAGCAAACCGAGAAGCGGGCTGTCAGGCTTGGGACCACCAGGGCTTGGAATGGTTTTGAATCACAGGAATTGCATTTTTCAGCGCCCGTCTTTTAAAGGTTATGTAAACACAAGTCAGCAACTGTATATTTAAGGAGAAAGGTTAGATTTGGCATATAGAGCATCTTCATTGTATTCATCGCATACTTGATCTGTAGGCACCACATTTTAGCAGTAAAAGTTGAGAATCGGGCAAGGGCTGCAAGTTGAATCCTAGGTCTGTGAGACGAGCTAGAAAAAAGAAAAAGAAGAAAAAAGCTTTGCCCATGGGACACATGCTGGGAGCGCAGCCCCTGGCTTGCATGCAGCAAGGGGTGGAGCTGCAGTCACTAGTGAGGTGACCGTGCTGGCGTCGGGCCGGTGCAGCGTGAATAATACAGCAGACCTGTCCGCGTCCTGCAGGGCAGCCACAGGGGCTGTGCTCGCCCCTCTGCTCCTCCCACCCGCAGCCCTGCGCCACACAGGCTGAGTCCTCGCGTATCCATACACCAGGCGTGCCTGCAGCTGATCCTCATCTGCTTTCACAGCACCAACCATGAGTTCTGCAGCCAGACAGCAAGAGACTTGATTCTTCAGAAGATTAACAGTCCGCTCTTTAGCAAACTCTGAAGAAGGGAATGATCGATCTAGCTGTAATTCATCACTTCTTCACACGGAAACGAAGCAGAACCTGCTGCAGGCAGAGGTGAGCGCTCATCACAGTATTTCCATGGTAGCCCCTGGCTGCGGGCTGTACCCAGCAGGGCAAGGGGAAGGCAGTGCAAAGAGCACCTTCCCACGTAGGGTGCTGGCACACAGGGCACTCCGAAACTGCTTAGGGCTCAAGAGAGTGAAAAAGCTGCTTGTTCCATACATTGATGTCTGAGAAGTCAGAGTCAGGCACCTCACCTCTGCTGTTCCAACCTAAAGGTAGAAGTCCTCGCTAAAGGTAGACTTTAAAAGAACATGCCAATTAAAAACCAAACTAAGTGTAAAATGAAATCAGATCCATGTATTCCTTTTATTTTAAAACCGACTTCTTTTTTCTTAGTGCAAATAACTCAAGATGCAGCGTGATGCCTACAAGTTCACTGGCACCATCCGTGTCCCTGCAGCTGGCCGAGGACACACTGCCACCAGAAATCTGCAGCATTTTGGCAGCTGCTCACTGCAGTAATGTCAGCACAGCCACAGCAGCCATGAGAGCTGGGCTGGAAGCGTGGCACAGCCCAGCATTCAGTCTCTTCCCTCCCCATGAATTTTCCTTTCACCACAAGCAGTCCCGGCACGTTTCCTTCCTTCACCTTTTGCCAAGAGAGAGCCTGGCAGCACGGAGGAGCAAGCTGCTGCAGGAGGATGCCCAGCACCTGGGCTCAGAGTCTGTGCTACTTCTTTGGTCAGGCAAAGCAAGAGGCTTCGGCAGCTCCCTGCTGCTCTCAGGCAGAGCTGCAGCGGTCGGAGGAAGCCCCCGTGTGACGCAGGGAGGCATTGCTCTCACTCTGATCATGCTGCTTTTGAAGAATTCCAAAAGATGCTTTCTCAGTCTCCAATTACACAGACTTCTGATTTGGCAGAATTATGTTTTTTGGGTTTTCTTTCAGGGGGGGGAAGCAACGAGACCAAAGGTGAACAGGTACCGTGGCCAGTGCCTGGCTACTGCTTTGTCAGCACGGCTGCTTACAGTGCTTGGTAATACTCAACAGAACTGGTACATTTTCCTGCAGGATAACAACTGCACTGTTTGGATGGAGCATTTTAAAGTATCCTGAGAGGATATCTTTCTGCCAAATTAGTAAGAGCATCTTCAGTCTTCACATAACCATTCTCTATACGTTTGTATGACACTAATATAGGCAGATCAAAGATGCCAGTCTGCAAAAATCAGAAGGAAAACGCACATGTATTGCAACTGTCACATTCTCAAAACCACAGTAAGCCTTTTGGCATATTTTAGAAAGAAGAAAATAAATAAAGGGAAAAGAAGAATGATTAGCCCACAATAAAAGTGCCAAAACCTCACTCACAGCTGAATGGGAGGGTGAAGGACTCTGCATGGGCTGCAGAAGGCGACACAGTGCCCAGCAGCACCCAGGCTGATGTTGGCAGCTGTGCTGCTGCTTGCTGCCCTCCCCATAAAGTAGGCTCTCTGCAGGCAGCCATGTGTGCAGAGGGAGGGGTTACAGAAAACCCCCGTGTTGATGTTTGCAGCTGGCAGCACGCAGCCATGTCACATCTCGCCTATAGGCTGTGAATTCAGTCATGCACTTTTATTTCTCTGCAGTGAGAAGACAGCTGGTGGCTTACTACGATGTTTAGAATGGCGTACTAGGATGCTCCCTGTGTGTGTAGCTGCATACAGACACAGAGCCATGCCTGCTGTACGCTGTGCTGACAGACAGACAGGTACACACTTAGTTTCAATCTATTTGGATGAATTAAAATGTACTCATTTCTATCCTACACGACAGCATGCACCATAGGAAATGGGATTTTTATACTATTCAGATGCAATTCTGGAATCATTTTAATATCTTAGGCTTGAATACTCCACTGCAAGTACATCAGTGCTAGCTTTTACAGCCCGATTCTGTATTCTCATGCTGTTAATATTAGATCAAAATATCGGTTATATTGAAGGATCTGCTCATATAAAGCAAAGTTCTTTGGATTGAGCAGATCTGTGTACATACAGGATTCTGAAGAGACTGGATAGGACACATCACCAAATTAAAATGCATCCCAAGCATTGCATCTCCAGATCACAGACAGGTGCCCCACACCAACAATCAAGAGGATTACGAGAACCACAGTTTAATTGATTTGAGGGTTACATTTAGTTAATCAACGCCTTTTAAAACCATCCCAACTCCTTAGGGCAGGGTACCTGTTACAACACATTAGACTCATCTGAGAACGTTCTTAAAAGAAGTGGTGTGACAGAAGGTCTGGACGACACCGACTTGGGCGCCTTCCTACTGCTCTGCAACAGCGAGGCAAAAACACTTGTAGCACATGTGACACGTTACCCTACTGCTGTCCAACAACAACAGACACACTCATGCTTCTTACAGCCAGCTACGTCGCTCCACACGGGTGTAACAACACACGCTCCCTAAATACCATGGTGATCATACTGGCTGGGTTTTCAGTGCAAGTGGCACTGCTTCCCAAATGGTTCCCTCAGGCTTTGAGGTTTATACTACAGCTGCTTTCAAAAAGGAGCCTTCCTTGATCTCCTCACAACCGGTGGTTTTGTAGCAGTAAGTGGCAGCAGGGACGTGTTCAAGGTGCTCAGCCTGAGGGAAGCCCTCCGTGGGCAGCGAGCCAGGGAATGCCACTTGTGGCTTACTGCTTGTACACAGAACAGCTGCAGTGCTAACAGAGTTATGTACAGGGCAACAAGGGCACTTGGGAAGCCCCTCTGAGATCAAGCAAGCATGAGCTGTTTGCCAAATCATCCAGAAGACAATTAAAACAGAGCCCACTTTGTTCCACGCCTTGGAGGAAGTAGCTTCTAGCCCACTAAAACCAACCTAAATGATGCAGCAGCACTGATTTCCATGAGCAGGCACAATGTACCCCTTCTGAGGGGCCAGTGTAGACCCAAATTCCTGACTGATGCCTGTCTGAGGTTCCCTGAGCACCTCGGGGACGCTGGACATGGAAGCACCACCTGCACCCATGTTGCAGGTGCTGGGCATGAGCAGCTCAGCCCAGCTGGTGTGCACCCACAGCAGGGAACCAAGGGGGAGATAGACAAAACACTTAAGCAAGAGATTGAAATGAAAGCAGTAGGTGTGGGGGAGAAAGCAGGCTCTTGCTAGGTGAGCAAATCTAAACACAGGTTTTTCAGCAGCGATGCGTTAGAAGGAGGAAGCAGAAGAGCAAGCAGCACATAGAGGCTCAGAGGGGAAATCACCTTATTCACTCCAAGAAAAGCTGTGATTGCTGGAAGTTTGAGAAAGCATGAAGATAGTGGATGTTCCTGAGGAAGGAAGGCGCTTCGTTACCTGGTTCACAACAGCACAAAAGACAGAAAATTGCAGTACAAGACAGAGAAAGGCAGACACCAAAGAAAATAAGAATGCGCCTTGCAGTTAAAAAACAAAAACAAAAAAAACCCCAAATGTTTCCACATAGAAAATTAATTAAGAGTGAGCAAAGCTGGCACTGTCATACAGAAACCCCGTCTCCTACAGGTCAAGGGCAAGCTCCCACAACCTGGCCTCGGTCCATGCCCCCCTCCCAAAGGGGACCTGAGCTCTAAGGTGTGGGCTCACGAAGCCAAATGAGTGCACTGAGCTGGCTTCTCATTTAATGCTCCCCTCGGGAAACTGGTATTTGTTTTCCAATATTACAGTTAGGATTCTGAAAAAGGGTCTTGATTTAAAATCCCCTACCTGTGCAGCTGAGCTTGGTATCTGACAGCTGACACAGCCATCTAGAGCTGGCATCTGCTCCAGGCACTTTGTAAAGCTCTCACTTGAAATGTACATTTAAATAAGGCTCAGCCTGCCTTTATTTTAGTATGCACATATGAAGAGACTTTTCTAGTTGACACTTACTGTTGATTTACTAAACGATTTCACAAGAGCCTTTTTTAACACATCTAAAGCACTCTCAAAAGCAAGTATTATAAGTGGGAATGGATCTGGCTAAGAGCTGGAGGCAAAAATGGGCCTCCAAGAGCTCAGCTGGGGCTTGGTAACCCCGAGGTCCTCCTTCTGGGACACAGACCTCGAACTGCCCTACGGCTGCAGCTGACAGCAAGTCATCCCCATCCTGCCCAATTTAGAAACTGTCAATTCAGATACTACTGAACTGTACTTAAGAGGAAAGAAGGAATAGCATGGAGCTGGGAAGAATTTAGCTACAGTTGTTTTACCACCTGTATTGCTCTCAAATTCAGTAGATCAGGTGGTGGTTTTTTTTTTGGTCTTGCAGATGCATGTTTTACTTCACTGATACCATGCCAAAGTTGTACTTCAAAGGTTATGAGGGAAAAAGAAAGTTCATGATTTCACTGGGTATTTAGAAAAGATAAGCTCGATTAAAAAGTATAAAAGAAGCAAAAGTAACAGAGGAGGCACGTGGCCAGAAGCAGCAGAACCCCCAGCAGCCACGCTGCTGGGCCTGCTCTGCTGCTGCCCAGGGAAACGCAGAGTGGTGCCCGGAGGCCAGCACTGGCAGGCAGCACCCAATGCAGAACTTGCTGGAACCACAGCAGGGAGAGGTGCAGGAGGGAGGCAAGCAGACAGAGCAACAGGGGCACGGCTGGGGGGAGCAGGTCCTGCCTGGGGACGGGTCTGCGGGGATGCTGCCACCTGGGGATGCTGCCCAAGGGATGGGGACTGCGTCATTAGGGGGTGGGCACCTCCCTGACCAGCTTCCCCCTGGCACTTGCAGGATACAGCCATAGTATAGTATGGGTATACTGGGTATACTGACATCAAAACAAGCAGCTTGTTTCAGTACTCAACACAGTGGTTTGGATCAGTTTGGGTCGGAAAGGGGTTACTGTGCGGACAGCAGTTTTCCATCCAGTCTACACAACTAAAGAAAGGCACTGGTAGAGTCTCTCCCTGCTAGAGATCTAGGCAGTATTTTTAGATGAACTTCTTGACATCTCTGGCATGTGAATGAGCGAGATGAGACTCTATAAAGCCATCCTTGAGACATGAATGGCACACAGTTCATCTGGTGCTTAATAGAAGAGGTCTTTGTAAGAACGCTGTGCAATATTTCATCTTGTTCCTTACCTGATGACTTCTCTCTTTTATACTTTTTAAAACTATTAGAAGAATTTCTGGGAAAAGGCTGATAAAGATCAGCAGAATTATTGCCAGCCACGTGGAAACAGAAGTCAGCATATGGGCAAATACAAAATACATTCTTTGTTGTTTCAAGAAAGGCCTGAAAAAGAAAGGATACAAATAGATTCTGGTTAATACCATCAGCCCCACTTGTTTCCCAACTAGGTCAGACTGGGATCAAGGTGCTGGCACTAAACCTCCCTTCCAAACACAGACAGGCACAGGCTGCCCGCTCTGCTCCCCATCCATCTCCTGCTCCCAGCTGTGCTAATTCTGGAGGGCTGTCAGCAACCTCCTGGGCCTGCTCTAATGCTTCTCCATACAGTCTCTTCACCCTACCTCTCAGCCTAGCCACTGTTCCTCCCTGAGGCTTTTTTCTCCTCCCCAGCCAACCATTACGAACTGCTGGTCTCAGCCCTCCTATGAGGCCCTGACCCACCTTCACTGCCAATTTTCAAGACCTCTCTCAACAGCAAATTGCCTTTTCCAAGTTTCCAAGGCCACATCTACCTCCTCCTCACTGACCTATCCACCTTTCAGTCCCTTACAATGCTTGCTGCCATAGCTCATGCTCCGTTTTTCTCCTTTCTCCTCTTCTTTTCATATCACCAGGTTTCTCTCCACCACGGCAGCACTAGAATACGCCATCTGATGATGTAAAAAGCCCAGTCCTCATTGCCTATCACCATTACCTGCTGTGACTGGCACTCAATATCAACACACGCTTATCATGGTCGCAAACGCTCTGACATCTCTATAAATCTTCTGACAGACAAAATGAGGGGATGCAGTCACGTTCCTCGCAAAGAAGGTGACGGGCATTCCCTAAGAAAGTACCACAGAAGGAAAAGATACTTGCCAAATGACTCCTCCCCAAAAGAACGAGAAAAACACGTAGAAGGCAAGGGAGCCCCAGATCACAAAGTGGTTCATCCACGTCCAGAATCGAGTGTCTAAAGCTAGCTGTGTAAGAACAAAAAACAACGCCAAGCAGAACAGGCATTAGAAGCAGCACGTGTTCGACTGTATCCATGTTTGCTTTCACAGTAAGGCTGAAGTCTTCCAGTCAGCCACCTCTCTGCATATGTACACCAGGGAAATATCCTCAATACCTACAGACTGGCATATTAGCAGCAGGGAAACAGTTTCTAATTGCAGCTGAGAGTTTTTAATAGATAAGCTTGATGCAACCTCTGATGCTACAAGGCAGAACTGTGCAAAGGTTGCAGCCATTGCAATTGCCTTCTGCCACCACCTGCTGTCCTGAACCAAACATAAAAGATCTTTTGTAAGGTGTGATGCAAACTGTTCATTCCGGAAAGCTCCATGAAACAAAGCAGTTTTGCTATGCTTGTTTGACAGATGTACTTTTCTGACCCCCACGGTGCTGAGCAGCAGCTGAAACAAGGTGGGCAAACCCAAATACTTGGTTGTTTGTCTCCTCTTTCTCGTGCTTAAAGCCAAGTGAAATAAAGTCAACTGCAACCAACTGGAGTACTCAGAAGGCAAAACATAGGAAAATAATTTAGCAGAATGTAAGCATTTGTATATAAGCACACTCTGCACGGTCAATAACCCAACAGTCAATAAGCCACTTAAGTCCTGCATGTATGGCAAACAGAAGATGGAAGTGTGGGGAGGAAAGGTATTCATAAAGGCATCTTCAACATATTTATCACACTGGGTATTTATCACACATTCAAGAACGCCTGCAAAAACAAGTGACTGGAAAAGAAGGGCAGAATCTAACCTTGAGAGTGACGGTGAACACCAGCACAGTGAAAACGATCGTCCCTAAGGTCCAGTTTCCAAAAACCTGGAAGACACAGCGCGTTGTCACGTGTGCCTCTACCCACCTTGCTTGGGGAGAACAGAAAGGAATGACGACACAGCGCAAGCATGGAGCAGAGGGGACGGAGGAATGGCGCGATCGCTACTCAGGACTCGGCTACTCTAACCCTGTGCCATGCACTACCACGGACAAGTGACCGGTGCTGTGACAGCGACAGACACAACCTCCTACTAACAGCAATGTTGATTGAGAACACAAGTCATTGGGACCACCTGTATTTCATGATTTCTTGGTAATTTACTCAGTTTCTGCTTTCTCGTAACGCAGAACCACCGCAGCACCTCTGGTGATTGTGCTGGGCTGGTCCCAGTTGCAGAATGCACCAATGGGTGTTTCTCTGTATGAGAATGCATCGCTTTGGTTTGCGGATACTAGTGACTATGCACAACAAAGAAAAGCAGATACTGTATATAAATCCAAATGATGGCAATGAATGGGACAGATGCTTACCAAAGGCTGTCAAGATCTGAATGCATACATTAAAACAGAAAGTGAAATGTAAAAGTTTTTAAAAAACGCAAAAAAAAAAAGTCAATAGGAGCGAAAAAGGAGTCAATCAAACACACATGGATATTATGAACAATTGCTGGTAGCAGTTCTTATAAGCATAAGTGCTTACAAAACAGGACAAAACCACAGGGCTTATGTGAGTGCCACGCAGACCTCTCAAGGCATCTGCAGAACACAGCGGGGCTTACATGTTCTATTCATACGCAACCAGAATGGCTATAAATACAGAAAGGCACGGAATCTACAACACAGGAGCGTGACTACACATAGCTGGGGCCATGAACGTCGGCACTGATGCAACGCGTGCTATTCTCAGCTTTCCTCCATGTGCTGTCCCCTAAAAGAACAAAAGCTGGGGTGTTTTCAAGGCTCACGAGTGATGGTGTCAAGAAGGCCTCCATCAGCTGAGCCCTGCTAACACTTCCCTTTGGTGGAAGGTGTCCCAGGGCAGCACAGCACACTGCGTGTACGGCTGCACCGATGCCTTGCCCTGGGCAAAGCACCAGGCAGCACGAATCTGCTGTAAGACCAGTTCTTGTACTTAGAGAGCACAACCACCTCTGCACTGTTGCCATGGTGATTTGGAAAACGTTTCAAGCACTGGCTGCAGAATCACACCATAAGCAATGTTACACCGCCGGACAAGACTCCAGACACACCGCACAGCTGAAGCGTGTAGATATTTGCTGTCAGGCAGATAAGAGAGGCAGGGCACAAAAGAAACACTCATCCTTCTCTTTTTTGGGGGGCTGTGTTGTTACCTTTCCGTTATCTTCCAACGATGAGTTGTGAAAAAGAAAATAAACCCCAAAGAAAAACACGAGTCCTTCAAAGGCGCCCAGGAAGGTCCAGTACAAAAAAGGCCTCCACTGCAGCATGGCATTGTCAGAAACTTTCCTGCCAAGAAAGCAAGAACAAGAAAATCACCGTCACGTGGGACCTGCCGCAAAGCCTGGTGTTTCTGTGGGTGTGATGTGGGCGCTGCTGCAGGAAACAAAGAGGTAACACACCCAACTATCTGCCAGCACACAGGACATAAACAACATCTGCTCTGTGTGGCTGCAGATCATTAAAAATAAAATAATCAGAAGATATTCAAGAGATTATTATTTTTTATCCTTCCGTACACGATGCAGACAAAATCCCAGCCCTGTCTGAGCAAAGCAAAATGCTGCCCCATGCCTTTTCCACAGCCACTGTGCTTCCCCGGCCCTTCCGTACTTAACTGCTGAATTTCAAAGCCAGGGCTATGCTAAAGAAACACGAGATGCAGTGAATCTGTGGCACGCTTCCCTCTTTTTGTTGAGCCCACAAACATTTTCGGGAAAGCTCTGCAAATCTCATTCTCGGTGTTTTTTCTGCGCAGGCTGAAAATAACCCCCTGAATCACTCCGTGGGTTTTAGCACGGGGGTTTAGCAGGAGGCTGCTGGCTGAGCACAGGAGTGAGATCCGGCTGCAGGCAGCAGCAGCTCCCTGCATCTTGCATCACTGTCTTTCCAGACGGTCCTCCTTAAAATCTGAGGATCGATGAGGGACGAAAACATGTTTATAGCAAAACCAGAAATCCTCTCTTCTCGCTTCTCCTTCCTAACTACAACTACCTGCAGCAAGACACGCCCTGCAAGAAGGTGTGGTGCTGAGCTTCTGTATATGCACTTTCTAAAGCAAAACCTTACTGGAATCCCTTGTACAATACTGCAGCGACAATTCTCTAACATGCTGTACTTTGGGATCAGTCTGATTTGTCTGTGCTCCTTACTAAGAGCTATTTTTTGCAAGAAGGGAAAACGCAAAGAACCTGTTCAGCGCAATCATTTTGCATCCCCGTTTATGTCCTGCAGCACTCGTCGTAAACAGGCTTTTACTGTGCCTCAGATGAGAGATCTGCACTGCAGCAACTCAGCATTTATACCAGCAGAGGCACAGCAGTCATTCTGTATTCAGCAGCACATGCAAAGTCATGAATATTCAAACTGAAGCTATCTAACTGCACAATTAATCTGTTTTCCCTCAATCCACATACCCCAGTGATCAGACAGCCCGCAGGTGAGAGCACAGGGGCCTGCTATTATTGGTCTGTGCTGCACAAGATTCAATTACAAACGTATTTGAAAATACGTGCGTTTTACTACGTGGCTGGAGGAGCACAGAAGTTTAACCATAGAGTTGAGCAGTTATGTCAGAAATAATACCTTTAGGCACCTGCTCCTGAGAGACTGCACCCAGGTATGCTTGTGGAAAGGGGAGGGGGAAATTGGAAGCATTTGGGGGTGCATAGGGCGTCAGGGATTCCCCCAGTTGCAACCAAGGAAGGAGAGAAATACGCCAGCAAAGCAGAGGAAGACCATCTCCTCTTACACAGCGCTTTCTGTGGCAATGTGGAGGTAACTGTGAGAGCAGGAGTTCTCAGCTCTCATGCTCCAAAATGAGGATTTGGCTTTTGGGGCATTTATCCACCTACACCAGCTGAGGAACTGCCTGCCTGAGGTGGACTTCAGCAGCATCCGCCTTCCTGTAAATGAACAGATCTCTTTTCTTCTCAAAGCTAGATTTCCCCCCTATCCATTACGTGCTCCAGCAAGTGCTTGGCTCGCACTGCCCAGCTCAGAGCTAACACGAATGAATGCTCTTGCCTGACTTGCAGCTTGCTTTTACCTGTGGATGAAGAATTCCACCTGCAGTTTCTTTTTTCTTTACACAGACAGAAGTGCAATTTGCTGGACCAGATATCATTAAAGAGCATAAACAGAATAGGCAATACATAAGACATTGCTCAGCTCTAACAAGAAGCACTGGGGATATAAACAGCCTTTCTGCAGTTCCACAGCTCCCCTGTCCCTGTCACAGGGCAGGCACACTGGCTCAAACCACCCCCATGGATTATGTCCTGCACCAACAAAGCTTAAACTGCGCTGAGACCCACCCAGCCCCTTGTGACTTACATATACAGCTGTGGATCTGAGGTCAGTGTGTCAATGCTGATGTGCTGCTCCAGGAGGCTGTAAGCCAGGATGGGGAGAGATGTGAAACAGATGTTGTACATGGTAAGGTAAGCAGCATCGTACAGTGGCTGAAAAGAAGAAGGGGGTAAAATGAGACAGAAATTCCACTTGAAAAGTCTTCCCAGAGACAGATTTGCAGTTTCCAGCCCTTGCCTCTGTACCCACCCCACAGGCTCATCCCTTTGTCACAGATGTGGGTCACGCTCTGTGCCTGTCTGTGCTCCAGCGTGACCTCCAGAACCACGTCATAAAACAGCCGTTACTGCAGCTTTTCTGTAGCTGCTCTTGTGCTGCTGTTTCTATTAATACACTTGATGTCTCCTGTGACTTTCTAAAGACTTTTTTTTAGAGGAACTATAGTTGTTTTTAATAAAAAAGTGGTTCTGCTGAGACAGGCAGAGAACAAACTCTTAGCTCTGAAGACCAAGCAGACAGAAAAGAACAGAAGCAAACACAAATGCCACAGCTATTGTCTCCAAGCACCTGAGCCCACCTGTCACAGAGGTCTGTCCTTCTGACACTCATCTGGACCAAGTGCTGCCACCCATCATGTGTCTTATTTAAGGGCTGTTACAAAAGAACAAACTGTTCTTCTTTTTTGAAAGACACTTTTAGTATAGGGAAATGCAGCAGATGAGAGAAGATCAGGAAGCCTTTGAAAAACTTTCCAGAGTAGAAGTAGCAAAATTAGGTGCTGACAAACCAGCTGTGACACCCCCCTGATACTTTGGGAAGGTCTCCATTTGTGTTTAAGCAACCAAAACAGGTCACGGATGGGAAAGGAAAGTAAATTTATTTATTTGTTTTTAATTGCAAGTCTCAAAAATATTATGGTACTGAGCAAGGAGCTCAATTCCTGCTGTCATCCAAAGAAAGATGAGGAAGGGGTGGGATGACCAAGTCAAGCTTCTGCTAGGAAGCCTCGCTGTGTGACTGGCTTTTATCCTGCCTTTTTAGACACATTACTGGAAGTTACCTGCTGTGAGAATCCACAGAAGAACTGGTATAAAAATTGTGGTAAAATGAAGCAGAGGTTCTAGAGAAACAAAAAAAGAAAGGTTAGCAGGGAAGCATTCATGAGTTTACTGAATGCTTGACTTCTCACTCTAAATCCAATAATTTTTTCTATTTTCAGATAGTATTATCTGATATTGTACTATCAGATAAAGCAGGACACTGTTTTCTACCAAGCACTACACTAATCCAGTAAGTTCTAGCATCAGCAGAAGACAATGGAAGGAAGTCACGCTCTCACATTCCCCTATATACAGGGCTTTCAATTAACAGGCACGTGGGAGACACACACCCACCCCCAGATGAACAAAACAGAATATCCTACACATCATCTTTCTATTTTACACTATTTCTGTTGTCAGAGAAGCCCACAGTGAAAACAAAAATAACAAGCTGAACACACATCCTTACCTTATAGAAGAAATACTGTACAAGGTGTGCTATTCTCACGTAATATAAATGCCCATGTGCTAGTAGCAATTTTCTTAAGTGTTTAAACTTTGGAACAGCATAGTCACTGTTTCTTGCAGCCTGACGTCCTTCTTTGCCTTTTATACCTGGAGACAAAAGCAAGGCAAGGACTGGAACTTATACTGATGCTACTTGTGAAATTTGGTCACATAATTCAATGCCTCAGGCCATGACAAAGGCCGTTTTTCCTTTGTGGTTCTTTAAGACTTTTACACTTTAAACACGTCCGTGTCACCCTGCATACCCAGCCACTGGGACTGACCCTGCAGGGACAGGGGCAGAGGAGAGCCAAACACTAAAGCTCTGCAAGACTTGGTGTGGCCTTGGCTCTGTGACAATCAGACGCTCCTCTGGCGCTTTTAATCTGAACTTAGGTTGCTAGCTGAGTTCTGATGTAGCAGTATGTGGTGACGAGTATCTCAGATAAACCCGATAAAGATAAGGTTTCCCCCAGGCCTGCCCGTATCTAGCAGTGTGGTTATTACACTGCAGAAGCTCAGCCTCCCAAGAGATCCCCTCAAAGCAAAGCTCAAGAAAGCCAGTTTTGTTCACTCAAAAACCACATCCAAATTAACTACGGTGAAGGATTCTATCCATTAGAGGCTAAAATGCCATTTCCAACAGTCAAAAATAAAGAGGCTGGTTAGAAGACAAAGGACATCCCTCTTCTGTGGTATTTAAAAACCTGTCAGTACTTCCACAATCTGACAACAATCTGCAGAAATTTAGATACGAAATTCAGCTGTTTTCCAGCCTGACATTAGGCACATGGACAGGGCAGGCACAGCACAGTCCAGCATCAGCCCTTGGAAGATGCACACTTTGCAGCTGCAATCACAGCTGCCAAGCTCCTGCACACACCTGGGTAAAGGACAAATGCCAGCTTCAGCTCAGCTGGGATGAGTGGGTACAATCCCACCAAAACTCTCAGCACTGGATTTAATAGCAAAGCTAAGGTCAGAGGAAGTTACCTGTTTCATTTAAGATAGAATCAACCTTTGTTTGCAGAGAGGACAGCAGAAAACCCCGTTGTTTCACCAATAGGAACTGAAGTGTAAGAAGCAATCCCCAGTTCACCACATGGTAAAGACAAAGAGCACGTGTCTATCAAAGGGCAGCAGCCTACCATGATCCCAAGCACTGGTCTGGACCAAAAGCCCTCTGAAAGCAGCAGGTGACTTCCCCATCTGTCAAGTGGGATCGGTTCAGCCACGTGTGACCAGTTACAACAGTGAACGTAAGCAACACAGACTGACAGCAGCCCTAGGTATCAGATGGGTGTATCAGGGGTCTTACCTATTCCAACATGTGCTTCCAAGATCATACTAACATCATTCGCACCGTCCCCTATTGATAGTGTTATCGGGCTCCCTTTTGTGTTCTTCACCATTCGCACGATCTAAAGATTTAAAACAGGATAGCAGCACAAACCAAAAGTTCAGCAGGAAAAACAAAAAACCCCACGCTGAAAAATACTCCACCTTCCAGAGACCCCTGCAACTCCCCAGATACTCCTGAACAAGTAACCTAGCTCTGTGGCAGCAAAATAAGAGTTTGGATTAATCAACACCCTCACTATTTCCTTTGCAACCATCAACCAGAGGAAAAGCCAAGACCCAGCTTCACAGGGCCGAAGGACAGCATTTAGAAACAAATCACTCCCAGCAGTAGCCTCCCCTTCCCCCTGCCAGACCCTGCTCTCTCAGAGATGTGGCCCCTCAAGCATTTCACGTGGAAGACAATCATACCCTGGAACAGGGCTAAAAATGCACTGTTTATCATCCTTTATCATCAGCTGGTGTGAGGAAGTCACGGACTACAGAGTTGGAAAGGAAAAAAAAAGAACAAATGGGTTTTGTTTATTCCTAATTGGCTCGGGCTTGTGGCTTCCTGGAAGCGTATTTAAGAAAGGTTTTATATTCATAATTGAAAGACTGGTGTGTTTCCATAACGCTCTGAAGTTCAGACAAGGCTAATACATAGCCTGGGGAAGTCCTAGCTGATCAAGATGAGTAAGCCTTATTTAAAGCAGCACTGCAGGAAATGTAGCCTCACACCGTTATACAGAAATAATCAGTGGTTACATCTATCAGCTACTTCCAAAAAAACATGTATTTAATGAAAGAAAAGGAGTACTTGACTACAGCCTGTTGAAGGTTTTTTGCTACCCCAAAAGTCTTCCTGCTTCATCTTCCTGGCAAACTCAGACTGTTCTAGCAACACTGCTGTGTTTTCAATTTGTGAATTCCTGTGCCAGGTGCAGTCTCCTGCTCCCTGGGGAATAACAAACTGCTTTGCAACACCCCTCCAGGAGCCTTTTGCTCAACTCTTGACATCTACTGCCCAGTGATGGCAGCTTACCCCCCAAGAACAAGAAGCCAGGCCTGACGTAGTTTGCACAGTTGTCTCACTGCAGGTTTTGAAGCCCACCTACAGATCAGGTCAAGTCCATCCAATGGATTGAAGTGTGTTATACCACTTAATGACATGCTTCAGTTAGTGGGGAATAAAAAGGAAATACCTGTGCTTTCTGCAGAGGAGCCATCCGGCAGCACAGAACTGCAGTACACTTCAGGCAGATCTGTAGAAATATGCTTTTGTAATGACTAGAACTGGAATCCTGAGAAGGATTGAGTATCAGCGACAGTGTTGAGCCATCTATAATCAAGCCGTATTCTTGACTCAGCGTCCAGCTTCTAGGGCACAACGAGGAACAGATTTGGGAAAAAAAAATCAGTTACACTTCAGAAGTCAATCTAGCTGCTTATATCATCTCAGTGGAAAAGGAACTACTTGTGTAGTAATCTTTCCCTCATCCTTTCTGGGGGGCTTAGACATCATAAAAAGCCTGGATTTAGCACTCGTCCTTCACTAAGGGAGCTGCATAATTAAGTTCAAAGCCAGCTAACACTAGAGATAATGAGGCAAAGAAGCAAAGCAAAGGACACAGCAACCAGCGTGTCTCCTAACAGACACAGGCTTGGATCTCACCACTCACCTCTTCAGGCTACCCCGGGGTTTGGGAACATCCTGGATCAGCCTTTTGTGGTAGTCCATCAGCAGCTCGTGCAGCCGGTCCTCCTTCCTCTCACTCTCACCCACCACCCTGGCTGTCAGCTCCAGCAGCTCGGTGCTGGTCTGGAATAGCCTGCAGGCATAGCAGGTGGACTTGGCAGTCTCCATCTTGTCCCCTGTCAGTACCCACACCTTCATGCCAGCAGCATGCAGAGCTTCGATCGTCTCCGCTGACTGTTCCTGCAGCCTGAGTGCAGAGAGAAAAGAAATCACTGCTCAGGGTGGCTTTGGGTGCAAGGCAGACTCTGAGCAGCTCCACGCTACTGCTGTGGCACGTCAATGATTCCCCAGCCTCTTCTCCCATCCCAACAAGGCCCCAAACCAGCAGTTCACCAGGCACGGAGTCACAAAGCTGGGCTGACACCAAAGCGGATGGACTCTCAGCACCTGGCCACCTTCACACCAAGAGCTAGTGCACAACCCTGCATGCAGAAGCACCACTACACTGCTGGACAGAAGCAGGATGACCCTGGAGCAGCTCTACATTATGTGCACAACTCAAGAGAGTTGTGATAAACAAGACCTTCAGAGAAGGCTGTGGAGCCCTTCCCTGCAGGCCCCAGGCAGGAACCTCAGAAACATGTTTCTGAGATACAGCACTCCATGGGTGAAAAGAGGCTTAGCCAGCACTGCCTCTTAATCCACAAAGCCCCGAGGCATCCTTATTTTGCAGGTAGGGAACGTAAGCTAGAGAGAAGTTAATTGATTGTCCCCACACTGAAGAGACTGTTGTCACAGGAATAAGGATTAGAGCTCAGCAATCCCAGTTTTTTACGTGCAGACAAAAATCACTGCATTATACTACAAGACCCAAGAGTCAAGAATAAGAGGTTAATTTACACATGCACTTACTGTAACTGCACACAAAACTGAATTTGTTTTGATATGTAAATTGATGCTGCATGCATTCATTCACTTTGTAGAAATGTGAGTACTTCTGTGGTTTCACCAATAAATCCTAATTCCTACAGTAACTGATTTTAGCAGCTAGGCAGTTATGTAATGGGTTGTACCACAGAGTAATAGCCTTGGATGCTCCCAGCCGCTGCCCTGCTGCTCAGCTCTCACAGGGATGCTCCAAGTTTTCTCCCACTGCTCCCAGGCTGTCCTCTAACCAAGGGAATGCCAACCCAGGCTGCAAAGGAATCTCACCATGGATCATGCAAGAAAGCAAGGGCCCACCACAACACAAAGTTGTGGAGAAACCATAGGTACCAACGTGCTTGGTTTGTGTGCTGGTGTCTGTTTACCTGTCTTCTACAGCAGTCGCCCCAATCAAGTGCATGTCTGCTTCTGTGTCTTCGAAGACCTTTGCCATCTTTTCTTCCCTGTCCTGCAGAGCCATCTTTGCTTCATTAAGCTGCCGGTCAATCCTGTCATACTCCTTCTGAGTTAGTTCCTTGAATGCCACACAAAGCGTTCGGTAGCCATCCTTATGGGGTGGAAAAAGAAGCAGACAATTCCCCTTAAGCCCTGTTTTGTGCAGCTCCCCACATTAGGATCAGCACTTCTCCTGTTAGCACTTTGTCAGTACTGAACCTGGCCGTAACGACAGTTGGCTTAAGTCAGAAGACAACATCTGTGTTCACACAGGAACTTCTTCACATCACAGCATACACACATGCATGTAGCACAGCAGACAGAAGCCAAGGGCAGGGCCAGAGATCCTGCACCCAGCTGGGACAAGTGAGTGCCCCCACACCTAGAGCCAAGCAAGGGGCAGCCCCCCACACCACCACCACCACCGCCAGATCGGCCTCCCAGGACAGGCTTCTCTTCCACCCTCACATGCACATCACGACTGACACAAAGATTCCTCCCACCAGAGCTAACAGTGTGCTATTAGTAGTGCTATTTTTAACTTGCTCAGGAGACGCTGGGACACAACTGCGATCAAACCCATATAAGTATATCAAAAGTCAAATAAACATGGAAGTCAAAGAAACAAAAAAGGAAAGAAACCAGGCTTCAAAACAATAAGGAGTGACACTCAGATTTTCAGTACTTCCCCCCAAAGCGAGGTCACATCCCTATTTTTGGCATACAACTTTCCTGACCACAGAGCCAGCCATATCCCCACTACACGCTCACCATAGCATTGCGGTCCACGTGGACTTTAGTTTGTTGGATTTCCTCTTGCTGCACTCTTGGAAAAATAGAGGAGTCTGCTCCTTTACAGAAGAGAAGCAGCTTTCCTAAAAGCAAAGTTATACATAGTTTATAGCATTCAAAAGCCATAGAAAGGCTTAACGGACATTGGCCTCAATACCAGCAAAAGATACAGAAGAAAAAGTGTGGCAGAACTAAAGGAGGAACTGCTAGAAACCTCCCAAAAGTGGTCTGACACCTGTACAAAAGACTGTTTGATATTGGGCTGGACTTCTTAGTGTCACTACCTGTCCCTGAGCAAGCCTTCTGCAAAAGGCTGGACAAAATGTGTTCACGTGTCCAGACCAGCTCAGAAAACCCAGCTGCCTCAATTCTCTGGGTTACAGCTCATGGCATTATATACACTCAGGATAAGAACAAAGAAGGCGTGTTTCATATCTGTGCATTTAGCTGTACCTGTGATGGTTCTCACAATGACACTCATACGACGACGGACAGGGTCAAAGTTCAGTGTATGGAGAAGCTGGTACCTTTAAAAAAGAAAAACAAATTGATCTTAGGCTCAGTACAAGGAAAATGGCTCTTTAGGACAGCTCCACACTGACTATCCAGAGAAGTGAAACTTGCTTGGGGAGCAAATAGTAGGGGTGCACTGGGGTTAGGCAATTCACTCCCAGCTTTCTGCCTGCATTTGGATGTCACAGTAGCTGTGAGCACAGTGTAAAACCAAATTATTTTCTGTCTGGGAGGGGGAATGGGAGCCATGTCACACTGCTTAGGATGTACCCCACTTGAAGGTTCAGCTGCTACCCATAAGGCTCTGGGGAAGGAAGGAGACTGCAAGGGACAGCACACACTCAAGGGACCTGAAGGCTTCCCCAGGACTGACAGCAGGCCTTTGCAAGCAAACCCTTCAGCCTGCTCACTGCACAAAGGAGCATGGGCTGTGCAGGTCGGTAACTGGTCTGACAGCCCTTGCTGAGCAGTTTTGACCTTGCCTGATTTACCACACTGACTGAGCTTAATTAACCCACGTGAGAGATGAAGCTGAACAGAGTCCATTCAACCCCCAGCAGCAATATTCCTGGCAGTCCCTGTGGCACTTACATTTCAGTTTCATTCTTTTGGTTTCGGATTTTCATGAAATCATTTTCGAGTCCTAGAAAAGTGAAACCATACCTGTCAATAAACAAGAGGACAGAACAATATTGAGAGCACCCATTGGCATGTGTTACACATTAACAGAGTTCTCATTTCAAGATCTGTACTACTGAGGAGAGGTAAGAAGTTACCAAGCCTGAGCTAGAAGGCTTGGGCAGCTGCTTGCCAGCTCTGACATGCTGACACCATCCCATAACCTGTGGAGCTGGACATCACAATTGCAAAAGTGCCCAGAGGCTCCATGCATGGTCCTCTGCGTCTCGAGCAGATTTACAAGAAACAAAACAAGACACAACACCATCAGATTCTTACTTTTCAGCGCCTTTCACCAAAGCGATTTCATCTGGGGAGGAGGAGATGTAGGTGTTTTTGCACTCGGGATGTCCTATCAGCCCATCCACCTGGTCTGCTTGTTTGATCCGAACGGTGTGGCACAGGCAGAGCGCTCGCAGGAACAGCTCCTCTCGGCTCTAGGGATGGAGAAAGGGCCCATGACCAGCCCTGTACCATGCATCCCACTCCCCTCAGAGCAGCCAGTTACCACTGCTGTGTGTATGTATTTCAAAACAAAAAAATCCACCACCCTTCCCCACAGCTTCAGCAGTAACAGATCATGTACTGACCCCTAGCCTGGAGCCACCAATAAAACACATCAAGACGCAGATTTCTCACCTTTTCTGCTTTGCCATAATATTTTAGGGGTCCGTCAGTCTGCGAGAAGCCATCAACCTCTGAAATGCAGTCCTTGTACTTGTGCCCATCTATGCAGCACTCGATGAACTCCATGCTGTTCTCCGTCAGCGTCCCTGTTTTGTCAGTGAAGACAAACTCCACCTAGAAGAGAGCAGACAAGAGCAGACACCCATCTCACTGCACTGCTGCAGCCATCATCACGGCAGGGCCATGCGTGGAAGCAGCCCTCCAAAAACTGAAAGGTTGGAGCATTTTGATACATCTGTGCCAGCCCTTTGCTGCTTTCCTAACCTGGTCCCTGAAACGTGCCGGTGCCTTGTGTGGGCATCACTGGGCTGTTCTTCCACTTCCCTCATCCTTCATCTTTACATTTGTTGCACAGCTGTCAGGAGGCAGCTCCCAAAGACTTCCCAAACTTCCTTCAAGGCCCTTTGTTCTCCCTCATTCTACTTCTTGGCTGCTTTGCTCTGGCTCCCAGTGCTCATACAGCTGCTGCTGCAGGTCTGTTGCCTCCCCTGTGGGACTTCCTCCTTGGTGCTGTATTCTGTACACACGTAATTGCTACTCCAAGCTGATAGTATTTTTAAAAGCAAAATAAGAAGCAGGAGGCACCGTACATATTCCACACTCAGAAAGAGAAGCTATAACTGCTCCAGCAAAGCCAGCAGCAGCATGGCTGCACACGCACCGCATGCCCAGAGAGATGACTGGGCAGGCATGTTTGCTAATCCTTGAAGAGACAGAGGATTTTTAATTTTTAATTGAAGCAGTGAAAGCAAACCATCCTGACACACTAAGTGCTACGCCTGATATTCCCCAGTATGGAAACAATTGGCATGACCCAGTTCCTCCTCCTTCATACACTATTTATAACCTTACCCACTTCGTGCCGCGAGTGGAATCGCGTTAAATGGAAAGTGCCACCAGTCTGGCTGAAGCCCTGAACTGCTGGGACTGCAAGGGACTGCCACAACAAGGTTTCTTATCAGGTAGAACGTTACTCCAGCAGCAGTGGCCCATGAGTTGGTTTTCACAGCTATCAAGAGCCCTGAAACATACAGGTACACAGAAACCACCACCAGAAGCACCAACCACCACAGCAGGAGGGGACAGTACATGGTGTGCATGCTGGTGGCTACAGCAGAATCTTCTGCCTTTCCTCCTGTGCTGCTGCTCCCCTGCCAACGCAGGGATGTCTTTCAAAGCGGATGCAAACAGAGCCTGTTCTGACCTGTCCGAGCTCCTCGTTCAGGTCTGAGGTGTTCACCAACGCTCCCTCTTTTATTTCTTCATCGTACATCTCTTTGTCCCAAGAGATGAAGAAGGAGCCCAAGAACTTCTGCATCTCTACTGTAACATACATGGAGACTGGGATAATGAAATTGAAGAGGACCATAAAGGACAAGAAGTCCGTGAACATCCGCAACACCTGCAATGGAAAGACAAGAGGAAGATGCAGTCTGTGCTTGTCAGGCATAACTCAGGGAGACAGCATTTATTTAAATGTTAAATAGAAAAAAGCCCTCTGAAAATAACTGAATACAGTTAAGACACAGGACCAAATTGTGCTTTCCTTTGATGTAGAAAATCTCCTTGCCATTTGCAGGTGTATGAGAGTATAATAGAAGAGCACACAGTGCTGTTTCCAAGTGACCAAATCTATGTTTTATTCAGGTACATACATTTATTTTCAGAATATACCGCTACGAGCTGATTCTCATCTCAGGTATCCACAGCAAGTGGTTTGAGAACAGTCAAGCACTGATTCTGTGACATCCCTGAAGTCCTACTCAACAATCAGCTACATCGGCTGATTCCCACCCACTCGCATTCACTCTTTCAGGCTTGGCTGCATGCGTCTCGGCAAGTTTAAGAACCTGGCTGACATGGCCTCAATTTAAGTTTATCTACTCAAAGCTGAAAGATAGCTCAAGTTCAGATAAGGATCCAGGTTAAATCAGCTGCTGCATTTATGTAATATCTCTGCGCGGTGGAAACGATGTTATCCTCCTGCTGTCAGTAGCCTGCATGCATTCGCCTGCCCCCAGGGTGATGGGACGGCAGGGTGCGAGCGGGGTTAGTGCAAGCCTTGCTAAGAGCATCACTGCACACAAGCATGAGAGGCAGGTAGTAATCGAGACAGGAGACAAACACAAACAACAGGAGAGACTGCAGCAAGTGACAGCGCTTCCAAAGAGCAAGCAGGCATCACAGGACTGGCAGCAGACATGATCAGATTAAATAAAACTGTCAGAATAAATACAGCTGGAGGAGGTGCTGAAATACAAATCCATTTACCTTGAACGTCTCTCTCTCTTTTTTAGTCTTTTCATTGTACCAAGGCTCATCGTTAAATGGATTACTCTGCCAGACATATTTCAGAGTCGTGCACACAGTAGCTTTGCTCAATAGGATGCATAAGTACACTATCAAGAAAGCGTTGATAGATCTGAAAAATAGGTTTCTTTTTAAAATTCTTGCAACTACTTTCACATAGAAAAATCATGCAAATAAGCAGGGACAAGCCTTCCTTACTTTTCAGAAGGGAATTACAGAACAAGTGCTTTGGACAGTGCTGATATTCAGTTCATATAACTTAATATTCCCTACATTTTTTTATTAAAAAGAAAAAAGCTACTAACTGATGCAGCTCCTTTAAAGAGATGCTGAATCACACACACAGATTGCACAGAAAATCAGAAAGCATCTGAAACAACAGGCGGCAGATTAGGGGATTATTTCTGTGCAAATCACCCATGAAGAAAGCCACAGCTTGTACCAGTTTTTGCCTGCTGGACTCACTTTTCCACAGCAGAGCGTTTCTGAGATTTCCCTTGGTAGTTCAAAGCCATTTTTGTTTCCATTCCAGTATAGACTGCCACTCCTGCAGAGGATTAAAGCAGAACTCATCAGGGACTCGCAACCCATCAGGGACCCAGCTTTCACCGAGCCATCAAGGGCATCAGTGTTTACATGGAACTCGATTCCCAGTTCTAGAAATTGGCATTACCCAAGGGCTGCTCGACTGCAGAAAGCTCAGTGCCTGCTAAGCAGCGTTAGTTACACGTATCCCTGAGCACCGACCAGCAGCCAAAGGATCGTGCACAGTTAGAAAAAAGATCAGTCTTCTCTAACAGCCTTCATCCTAAATTACTGGTGTCTAGACCTGATTCTGGCACGAGCATTTAACAGAAGAGCTGGAAACAGCTTCCTGCTCTCTGTAACCCAGACACAAAGAACAGCTTGCTTAGGTGCTTTAACACAACCTGCACAGCTTGGCAGCACTGCAGATATAAGCAGCACCTCCACATTTCACCCCCCAAACTTTGCAATCAACATAGCTCTGCAGTCAGCTGGTGTACAAAAACAACTGCAGAGCCCTGCAGATAAGTATTTTTCCTCCCTAGATTTTGTGATAAATAATGACAAATGTAGTTGCTCATCTGATCTATTTACATAATCATAGTTTGTAAAAACTGTTCACCGTAAATCTTCTTGGTATTTTTGAGGGTAGCACCTTTCAGCAACAAGTTTTCAGGACCCAAAGACCTAAAAATAAAAGGTTATAACAGAACGTCACTCAAAGTTCTTTACCGTTTAAATCCTAGAGATAAATCATAAAGTTAAACTGATGATTTTTAGGAGTTGATCACTTTATTTAAACTTTAAATTGGACGTTGCATGACTCTGCCTGTTTTTCCTTTTACATATTTTTATTTCCATCTCATCTTACACGAGTTACCCTCAGTGCTCAAAGTTCCAAATTTAGTGGTGGATTCTCAGTGAAGTTTTGGAAGGATAAATGCCAAGTGTTCAGATCTAACAAGTCCTCGTACGTATGTAGAAACTGTTTTAAAAGCATTGAAAACGCATCCATTTCAGCACAGTCAATCAGCAGCACCACCATAAAAGATGTAACTTTATTCCTCTTTGAATGTCCTACCCGTGACCCTCAGCTGCTTCCCTTTCTTCAGCTAACAGGGCTCAGTACAATCAGTGGAGGAGACTGGAAATGCCCCAGTCCACATTTGTGGTGGCCCTGCATGCTGAAGCACTGGGATCCAGCTCCTGGAAATGTGATGTAGATGCCTATTCAGGTGCCCATCATCTTTGAGGGGGGCAGTGAGAGCTGCAAGACTAACCTGGCTACGGGCTCTTGGTTGCTTCTGTACATGATGATCCTTCCAACAAACCTGTAATTAAAAAATACATGAGAATCCTGTATTACAAACACATTCATATTATAAAAGGGTACTACAAACGCACTCAAGAGGCATCATCAGGAGATGGGAACTAACATGGAAATTCGTGCACCTGAGAGCTGAAGGCTTTGGAAGGGCCAACACACAGCCCACCCAGCCCGGGTGCCTCTGGCTGCCACTCCCAGCCCACCCGAATGAAGGAGTAAAACACACAGCAGCAAGCCTCCTTTTCAAAGAGTTTAACAACTGAGACAGTCTAATCCTAAAAGCAGTTTCAGCCAATGCATTTTACTTGGAAGGTACACCACTCACTTTAGTGAACTATGACTTATTGCTACTGATCAGGCTGAGGCTTTGCAGGACAGGCAGCTCACTGGAGCGGTGAGGATGCCCACACTCACTTGTAGAGGTCTGGCTGTGGCTGCTCACATTCGATCGTGGCCGTGAGGGAGTCTATGGCTTCATCCGTGCAGAGCACGGTGGTGTCCCGCACTGCGTAGTGAGTCTGGGAGGAGAAACACACCAAGATCAGCTCAGTGGCAGCCCTGGGAACAGCCCAGGTGGGTCCCTCCTCACCCAGTATCCCGCATCTCCCCAGCGGGGGAGATGCCCCTGGGATGCTCCTAGGGTTAAGGGGAGGGCAGCCCCAGTGCTGGGGAGCAGGCTGAGCACTGGCAGCCCCAGAGCTATTTTTAGGTGCTGCAAAACTCCATCGCTCACAATTAGCTAGGAACTGCACGAGGATCCGTGCACTGCCTGCAAGCACTACTTATAGGAGCTGCCGGAGCCTCTGAACCACTGCAGGCCGTGCGACAGGCTGCCTTAATCCGTCTTCATCAACAAATTTATTAACGAGCTTCCTCGACTCATTTGTGTTCCTCTCATTGTGCACAGTGTAGCAGTTCCTCCCACGAGGCACACAGTCGTGATGCTATAAACACCCACCTGAATGCTGGTGACCTGCCTGGGTTTTTGTTCTGGAAGCACACACACTTCTGCTATAAATCACAGCTCCTGTGAAGCAGCCCAGAACTGTTCACACAATGCCCAATATCACATCAGGCCCCTGTGCCAAGCTTTGCATCCACTGCTCCTGTCTCCATGGACACTGTGCAATTACTGAATGATGCTTCAAAGCAGCCTCCTAATCACTCCCACAATCTTTACATCCATGCTCCCTCGGCCTATTTGGAAAACACATGCTCTCTGAGATAACATACAGCTGAAGATTCATGCTGCAAAGACAGAGCCCTGCCACAATCCATTTTATAACTGCTCCAGTTCCTAGGCGTGTTTTCCTATATGCACGACCTAACAGGCACCAAGAAACACCCAACAGGTAGGCAACTGCTACCAGTGTGGAGGAGGTTCTGTGAGTACCTGCATGTGCTTTCCTCACCCTAGCTCTGCTGCACACCCTGGTTCCTAATCTTAGCTATTTCCCCAAACAGCACTTGTTTTTCTATTCCCCCCTGCACCTTCCAACTCAGTCTCCACCTTAATCTCATCAAGAAACAGGAGACAGCTCCCCTTCACCTACAGGAATCCAGAAACTGAGAAAAGTACAGTGCTTAATATAGAAATTCAGCATTCTGCTTAGAAACTCAGGTTAGTAGGAGCCAAGACTATGAAAAATTTAACTCTTGCATACAGTGCACCTGACACTAACAAGCAGTTGCCTATTTAATATGGATATCTGCTTCTGGCCTGACACCACTCCAAAGCTGTACTCCTCCTCACTAGTACAACCTCTCAGTACATCAACACAGCATCAGCTCACACACAGAATTATCAGCACCAACTAACAGCCACCAATTAAGAGATGAGCTGGAGGCCCCATACAGTTAGATCAACACTGGTATTCCCCAACTTCAGAGTGTGCTGGAAAGCATCATGAAATTTCAAAGTAACTTCCATTCTGACTGCTGCAGTTGCTAATACATGCATAACTATTGGAGGGAGAAAAATAATGAAAGGAAGCACACCAAAGAAGAGATGCATCCTGAGCAAGACTAATATCAAATTTCACTTCAGATTCGGGGAAGAGGAAAGCAAAACAAACAAAAAGCAACAGAAGAAAAGTACAAATCAAAAAAACCAACCAAAAAACCCAACCAAAAACGAGAGGGGGTTTTCTGCTCACTGGTGAGAAATTCCCCAAATCAAACAAGTCAAGACACAGTGCCTCAGAAAGTCCCAAATCACACCAAAACATCTCCTTTAAATAACAGAAGTGCTGGCAGGTACTGAAAAGAGAACGATAAGCTCAAGCAGCTGTAGCTGCTGCTTTACCTATATGCATCAGATCTCAACACACGCAATAGGAGCAGGAGAGCAGTAACACATTGCCTAGGATGGACAGTAATGCAGCTAAGCCTTATAATAATTTACTGACACTATTTAGCTATAGATATTTATTCTGATAAAGACGGAATCAATTTGGGGCAGTGCCAGCAGAAATGGTTGTTTAAGAAAACAAAGAAAAACAAACAATCCAGGGAGCACTTGGCTGCTGACTCACTGGATGAACAGACGGAGGGAGGAGATGTTAAATATAGCCGTGGCCGTGGGGACGGGTGCTGCAGGAGCATCCTCCAATTAATCATCACACACACACACTCTGCACAAGCACCAGCTTTGGTTACGTGCTGCCCATCCATCTCCATCACCTTGAAATTCGACTCGCCATCCAGACTCGCTGTAGTGACGTAACAGGTCCCATCAGTACTACTTGAGGCCAAAAATATCAAGTCACAGGGGAAGGTCTCATCTGCTTTCACTTCTACTATGTCTCCAACCTGCAAGAAGAGAGACATTTCAATGAAAAAAACCTCTCTGATATTATTAGATGCTTACAGATTTAGCTCCTCTCAAAGCCTAGAAGAAATCACCTTGGCTAAAAGAGGAATCAGGGTGTTCAAGATCAAGACCAGAAGTCAATATTACTTGGAGGACCCAGCTCTCTGCCTGCTGAGCATCCCACCAGCCTGCCCCATGCCATGCAGGTGCCCCAGCATCAGAGCCCACCCAGCGCCAAGGCAGCCTGCCCACGCAGCACCACTATTATTCAGTTCTCTGTTGAATCTTGATGAAGTCAGAGACTCTGTACTAATCTGAAGTGCAGGGTGATAAATTAACGTCAAAGCCGGTGTGCTTTCCTGGTGTCCTTGGGAGAGTTGGAAATAGAAGAGGACTGCCTGTCCCAGACAAATGCGGAACACTGACAGATCTGTCATTTGTCAGCACAGGCACAGCTTTTGCAAGACAGCTTCTAAAAAGCAGTCAAACAAAGGAAGCTTCACTTATTAACTGGGAAGGACTCTCAGAGCAGCTCACGCAAAAGTCAGAGAAACCTTGTGCAGCTCGGGGAGACCACAGCACATCCCTGCTGCAGGCACATGTCACAGACCCCCATCTGGTGATAACTACATCTGAATTCTCTATTAATGGTTACCTTGATTTTTTCGCTCTCTTTCTGCACTTGCTTCGCATTTTCAATAACGAAGACATTACTCTTGTTCACTTCGTTGTCAGCTCTGTGTCTCAACCAGTCCTCGTACCCCTAGGCACACAAATACAAGCAACAAAACTCGTAATGGAGCAGTAAACTAACCAGACAGGATGCACTGGGAGGGAGAGAGAAGGAGAGAGGGGAAAAAAAAAAGAGTAAGTTAAACAGTCCTCAAAACTCCTTCATGCCTGACTAAACATCAACCAGAGTAGCTCAGACTGAATCAATTTACTTTTAAAACTTCATATGCATATTTGACAGATTCAGAACAGATTAAAATAACACATGAAAAATAATCTATATGCAGTGCATGCAACGAGCAGCTAAATTACTGTAACATGTTTCTATTATTCTCAGTGTTGGCAAGAACAGGCTGATAATATGAATAATATGCTTAGCACCCTGTGACTCTTTCCTATGGTAACGCAGGACAAGTCTCTTCCTCTTCAGTCTTCACTAAAAGAATAAAACATTCATACTTGAAGCAGATGGATTTTACTCTAGCTCTCCCTCTCTGGCCCCTGCAGAAGAAACTTATCTTATTATTTAGTACTTCTGTGGAGGAAATTTAGAGTGGCACATGTGCATGTGTAGGAGAAAAGAGGTCTTCCAGCACTGCAAGAAGAAAGAGGACTACATATTTTCAAGGCTAGCTGAGTTTGAACTGAAGCATCCCTTCTATTTACCAACAAGGCAGCAGAGCTCTGGCTATATTTGGAGCACATCTCTGTACTCTGCAAAGAGTTCAAGAACATTTCTAAAAAGAGAAGAAAAACTCAAGTAAAATCAGACCTCGAGAGGCAGCTACAGTGACCTAGAGAGGCAGCCACAGTGGGTATCTTTACTAACCCCCACAGTTCGCTTTCAACAATACACAGAGGTGGATTGAGTCATCTTTTACACTGCCAAACAAGATACACCAACGTCCACATTCAGCATGCAGCTCTTGAAGAGACCTTCTGAGAAGAGGCTCCCAAACTCTACCAGCCCATGTTGGTTATTTACTTTGCCACACGTCCCAAAGAGCAGGAGAACATGCCTACAGGAAGGTTATCTTCCTCTCCCAGTTACTGCTGGTACCTGTTTGATGGCTGTGACGGTGATCACGAAGAAGAGTGGAAGGCCGCTGGTTACCGGGCTGGTCGGGGTGTCCACTATCACCTGCAGACAGGAAGAGCAGACTGGTGACAACCCGCTTCGGGCAGCAGAATAAGCAAGAACCCTGGCCATGGGTGCAGAACGGTGCTTGGTGCATTTGGAGAGAACCAAGGCAGGGAAAGAGGATGGGGCAGAAGCAGCATCCAATTGCGAAGTGCAAGATGCCCTCATTTCTCACTGAAAATCAGAAGAAAACATTTCTCCTCTTTGGCAGTGAAGAGCAGGCACATCCAAACCCCAAATCACGGGCAGATGAGAACAGGAGGGCAGCACCAGTCCTCTTGAACCACTGACAATGAGACGCTAGAAGTGACACGCACCAGCCTAATTTACCAAGGAAATACATTGTGAAATGGAATACAAACATCTAAATAAACCAGAAGTGAACATTTTGCCTTTGGGCTCTGATGCAGAGTTCAGAGCATGATTTAAGCACAGCACAGAGATCACATGAGGGTAAGTAGTTGGAGTCCCTGAGCTGGGCGCTGCGCTCATGCTGGGCCTTGAACCCCCTAGGAACAAAGCCCAGCAGAGTCTCTTCAACTTTAATTAAACCCTGGGGCTGTGGGAAACCACTGTTTGTTTGACAGCATCATGACTTGGCCCGAAGGGAAAGAACAGCAAAACAGGTTCATCATTGGAATGGATTCACATCAGAGCAGGAAGAGCTGCACCACTTCCCAATGATGAGATTCATCACAGAGGTGTCCTCTACCAAGGGACAGCACACAAAGGCTTTCACCTCACAGCTGAGGGCCTCCAAAAGCAGGTGCCCCTTGCCTGCTCAGTGCCAGCATAATTTCAGCAGCAGGAGGGCAGCAGCCCAAAAGCAAACAGAGAGTTGAGAGGCTGCAACGCTTGCACCTAGCAGGCATTAGGGACCCCCAGCATCACTCCAAACACTGTGCAGAGACCAAAGCAACCAGAGCAGACTGCAGGGCTTCCCCAGGGACACCCCAAAACCAGGGTACAGGAATTTGGCTGTTCACTTGGCATCCCCGGAGAGGAGGGAGAACAGGAGGCAGATGAGGAGGGTTTTGAGGGAAAGGGACTGAGAAGCAAAGCAGGCAGAAAGGCTTTGTGTCCCACAAAGGGCCTTTGTCGTGCTCTGTTTGTTTGTACTCTCCCAGCACACTCACAAACAAGAGCATCTGTATGTTTGTTGTTTTAGGCTGCCTTAAGCGCAGCACTGGGAGCAAGCTATGTGGAAATTAACTCTTTGAAATGCTGCACACTGCAATTTTACTCAGCACTACTGGGCCAAGCACAAAGCACATGCAGCAGCCAGGTCAGGAGTGTGAGGTAAGCAGAGCGAGGGCAAATGCTGTAAGCACAGCAAGTCCTTCAGGAACACAGCCCCTGGTTCATCCTAATGAGTGTCACAGCTTACAAACAGAAGGCTGCAGGAACCACGCTTTGGAGAACCTCAAGTGAGCAATGGGAATTGTGGACATGTTACGCAGAGGATGGCACACCAAGATGGCCACTTGAAGCATGGGTCAGTCAGCCTAAATTTATCTCACAGGAAATGGGCAGAGCAAGGGAGAGCTGAGGGATATCTGCCCTGGGCTTCCTGAGTCTCTCGCTGCTATGCCATGTGAGTTTTCTGCACTGGACAACATGCATCTGTATGTATTTATTTAAACAAACAATATGATTTCTGTCCACACAAATGTTGTGTTATAGAGGTATGAACACATGCACTGAATTAAGTCCCTGGAATAACCCAGTGATGTATTTGGAGGTTGCTGCTGCACTCCCTACGCAGCCCATGGCTCAACACTGCTGCTCTTCCTTGGCTGCTGGTGGGAAGCAGAGGGATGCAGGAGCTGCGTGCCAAACCAAAGGCAAACTCCTCTGAAGCTATTTTTGAGATATTTTAGGACTTCAGCAGCTTAATTTGGATCCACTTACAAGTGACAAAATCCTCCTGTTACTTAACAGTTACTTCCAAATTCATTGTTTACAAGACTGAAGACCACAATCCAGGAGTCATCTTTATCTATCATAAGGAACATCTTTCATTCCTAGCACCTCCTAAATAAGCTGATTGCTGCCAGCTTGGTCTCTTTACAAACACACCTTACTCTGGGCACTCTGTTTCCTCCAGGAGCTGACTCAGTTTCCCCTGGGTACTGCAACAGAGGCACCAATGAAACAGCTATCTGTATCCCTGTTAGTGCACTAATTAGCATCTTATGTTTAATGTGTGTACTTTTTCTACCTCTCTATCAACCAAGAGCTGAACTTGCAGCTTGGCAACAAGTACTGCCAGGCTGTGCTCCTAAAGCAGCACTGGGGGCAACTCTAATAATTTACAGTAATTTGAAGATAAGCATCAACACTGAAGCTTTAGATGCCATTTACCATGCTGTAACTATTGATATTTAGGTGACTAGAATTGTTGTGAGTGCTTTTAAGATCCAGCAGACCCAGAACGATGAGTGCCAGGGGCCCCTGGGGACTCTATGGGGTAGCAAAAGTGTTAGTGTTGTGGGATTATTTTCCATTGGCTTTGGGTTTTCCCCTCTAACAGAACATGACGGTTGCTTCCTTATTTCGGAGGCGACCACAGCTCACAGAGTAAAAACAGGGAGGAAGAGCAAGACTTTTCTCTTACCTACATATATCTGTGATTAAAACGGGCAAGCAGCTAAACTATGGTAAGTGGAATCAAGAGCAAGCCGTGTCCTTAATGTCCAGAGGGTCAGCAGACCAAACACAACACCACATCACTAAAAGGCCATCTCCACGAGGACTTCCCGACTGCAGGGCACCGCTTCAGTGCCAGCCAAGTTACAAATTCCCTCTGACACGAGGGAGCGACGCCAGTAACATCAAGCGATGGCAAACAGCTGATGCCAGGGTTAGCTGCCCTCCTGCAGCACTGCCAGGAGCCCCGCACAGCCGTCACCTTGGGATCCCCTGCTTCTCTAGCAGCTGCTGAAATGGCCATAAACCATAACTCGTTGCTGTCAGGATAAAAATGTGAGGTCTTTTAAACATGCAGACTTGGGGAGAGTGATATCTTGAGACCTGACCCAACAAAATGCCAGAGGTGCCATCCAAATGCAAGCTGTTCACAGTGCTGCTTGTGAGCTTGCTAGGGGAGGATTTTTGATGCCTCAACACCAGCCCTACAATAACGTATCTGGTAAACCTCGTGCCTGAGTATGGGATTTAAAAGGTGAACAAATGCACTGTGGTGACTCTTCCATACTTCCCATTCCTTCCCCAGAAATGCATTCTGACAGCCCACTTTTCTTTTTGGTTGACAGAACAGAAAACAAATACTCAGGTTTGCTCAGCTTGTCCCTTAGCGAAGCCACAAAGCAGAGCAGAAGTTCACCTGTGTATAAAATCTGCTCTCCAGTCTGTGGAGCACAGCATCCTGAACGTCATATTCCCAAAGCTCATGCTATGTCTTTTCTGAATTTTACTGAATACAGCCCCTCCCCCCGGCTGCCTTGAAACTCACTGTAACTAAGATGTATGAACATCACATTACTTGGGAAAATATATGTTGTTATAAAGCAAAAGTAACTAAGATGACAAAAAACCCCACAATCCTAGATCTCTATTCTGCAGCATTAACCATACATATCTTTGCTGGTTGACTCACGTTAATGCCTGAAGAATTAACATGGTTTTAAATCATTTCAGCAGACATTCGAACACTGCCTCAGACAGAACCCAAAACTGTAATTGTTACTATGCCTTGAATGGCTTACCAGAATTATAATACAGCTTTCAAGGAAAACAACTGCACTTATAAGCACCAAGAGGCAGGTTTCAGCTCAATTCTTGGTGCTCAAGCTGTGTTTACCATCAGGATGTAAAAACGAACACCCCTGGCACCCAGCTTGGCAATGAAGGCTCTTACCTGCACGAGGAAGATGATGAGGAAGTAGAAGTTGGCAATTCTCCTAAACTGCTCAAAGAGGTTCTTCGGGAGGAAGTTCCACACTGTGTACTGCGGGGAGAGAAGATGGGCTGTTGGGCACCTTGCAGCTTCCAGGTGCCAGCACAAAGAGATCAAGACACAGGGCTTACTGTGGGCTGCAAATGGGAAGTATCTGCACGTGACAGGACACGAGTTCTCCCTTTAAGTTGAGGTAAACCATGGCAGCAGGTAGAGGAACCATTGCTGCCATCCCCCTCAATGGGCACAATGCAGCTGTGGCTGAGCTCTGGCTTCCACTACCAGCACTGCATCACAAACTCTGTCCCTCTCCACCGCTTCATTAAACAGCTGAAATTGTTTTGGAGTCAGGTAGGGCTTCTTTGTTTGCTGGTTTTTAAGTTAGTCGACTGTTTCTATTTTGTTAAAGTAACCCAAACCACACGGTTGGAGACATTGGAGAGCAAAAAAAGATAAACACCACGGGATTTGTTTCAACAAACAGTTTCTACACGGGCATTTCAGGAGACACATCTTAATGAAAAGGTAATGCACGCTGCAAAGGTTTTTTTCCAAATTAAAAGAAAATCTGGAGTTGCTGCTCTGCTTAGACAAACGTCTTCTTGCCTATGCAGATCCATTATTAGGCTGCCCTTCGGTATCATTTTAAGAATGCAGCTGAATCATTTGCTTAGAAAATATGGAATTTAAGAACAATGTGGAAAATAATGGGTCTAATATCTGATCTTTCATTGCTTTGAGTAAGCAATGAATATTAAGCAGCCAAGTCTTGAGACCAACTTTCATTTAATAAGAAAACACTGCTCACATAAGAAGAGTCCCTGTGAGCAAATGCAAATGGAAAGAAAAGGGCACAATATTAAAAAATAAATCAGAGAAGAACTACAGAATTAGTGCTAAAACAAATGATTTATCAGAGAGAGAACTGAAACACGGGAAGGTGCTCTCTGAAGGACCCCTGTTGCATGTCAGGGAAAAGTCATTGGGAATGCTACACACATCGAAGGTATTTAGACTTTAAACTTGTCCCCAGTATAAATGCAGCACAGAGTCATAAAGTACAAACAAGATCCAAGCTGTATAAATAAAGAAAGGAGAGGAAGAAAGCCTGTACAGCTTGAGCATGGCAGAAGCTTAACAGTATGTTCAGCATCACAGCTCCTAAGCAACACAACATGCATCCAGCTGTGTTGACAATATCGGATGCCACTTGTTTGATATTTTACTTGAATTGGCTTCAAATCTCTTGAAAGAGCTTCATGAATGTCATGGAAAAAGCTAAGCAGAAGGTAGATGGGTGTCATCGCAGTTTTCCACAACAAACAAAAGCTACATTAATACAGTATGAACGTTTCCCCTTTTATCCAAAGGGATAAAGCAAGCATGGCTATTTTTAATCTGCTTGAAGAGAGAAAAACCCTTGAAACAAAAGGCAGGGGAATCATATGTGTATGTCCATTTATAAAATAATCCCCACTGCCTTTCACAAATCTAAATAGCTGTCATCTCACACGCTGTATGACACCTGACCTGCCCTTTGCCCAAAAAGGGAATGCCTAAAAACAACAAGGAAAGACCCCAGCTTGCAGGTGCTTTGCTCTCGTCCAGCCCAGCAGAGAGTTTACCTTGGAGGAGACAATTCTGTTGTCGCAGAACTTCTGTGCCACGTAGGCATCTGCCTCTGAAACCGGCCGGTGCCCGACCACCACAGTTCGTGTACCTACCCTCTTCTCCTCCCCGGCACACTGTTGGTGCAATGAGAAAAGGGAGCTTTTAGCTTCAAAAAAAACCCCAACCAATTAATATTTGTAGCAACAGCTTCCAGCTTCTGGTTGTTCTTTAGTTAACTTCCCCATCCCACCAATAGCAGGGAATCATTCAGCCAAACCAAGTGGCCACATAACAGTGGTGATGGGTTGATGGTTGGACTAGATGATCTCAGTGGTCTTTTCCAAGCTTAATGATTCTGTGATTCAAGGCAAAGCCTCAGACTCCAGGTTACTCCCCAAGGTCCCACAAAGGGTAGAAGCTGCACCTTCCTTCAGGCTTTTCCCCTGCCAAAGCCTCAAGCCCACCCGGAACATCTCCCTGCCTCCCCTGGGACGTGGACTCAGGACTGAACTTTTTTAAGAGCTTAATGCTATTTTTGGATGCTATTTTACATCCAAAATAAAAACAGAAATAACGAAGCAGACAGTTTGGCATCACAAACTCACTGCACAGAAAGTTTATTTTAAAAGAATAAGCACACATTTTAACTGTTATACAAATGCCCGTTATGTCAACAGAACGTCAGGAGAACGGATGGCTTTTCTGCTTAAGCAGCGGGGCACTTCAGTCTCATTTGCTCTGTGCAGGTCAGGAGATCCCTGGGCACGTGGCTCAGAGGGGTAGGACCAACTCAGATAAACACATTTCTTTTAAATATTCATAGAATTATAGAATGGCCTGGGTTAAAAAGGACCACAATGATCATCTAGTTTCAACGCCCCTGCTATGTGCAGGGTCGCCAACCACCAGACCAGGCTGCCCAGAGCCACATCCAGCCTGGCCTTCAATGCCTCCAGGGATGGGGCATCCACAGCCTCCTTGGGCAACCTGTTCCAGTGCGTCACCACCCTCTGTGTGAAAAACTTCCTCCTAATATCTAACCTAAACCCCTCCCCTGTCTCAGTTTAAAACCATTCCCCCTTGTCCTATCACTATTCACCCTCTTAAACAGCCTTTTCTCCTCCTGTTTATATGCTCCCTTCAAGTATTGGAAGGCCACAATGAGTTCTCCCCAGAGCTTTCTCTTTTCCATGCTAAACAAGCCCAGTTCCCTCAACCTTTCTTCACAGGAGAGGTGCTCCAGCCCTCTGATCATCTTAGTGGTCCTCCTCTGGACTCGTTCCAAGAGCTCTGTGTCTTTCTGTGCTGGGGGCCCCAGGCCTGGACGCAGTACTCCAACATATTCTAGCAGAACCCAAGTGTCCCATATCTTAGAGTGGCTTTTTTCTTAGCAGAAAACAGATGACTGTCTGAAACCTGCAGCCCCAAAATGGAGGCATCAGGGATGACAGCTATTTTCTTATGTTGTCCAAATTTTGAAAGCCCATCTATCAATACAACCATGAAAGTCAACTGAGGCTCAGCATTCTGCTATCAACTTTTTTGGGATGCTCTGGGAACAGCTACTGCTTGATGGCAACAGGCCAGGTGAGGGCAGCTAATTACCGACAGCATTTATGACTTGAAGCAATCAGAGCACTACACAGAGATGGCAGAATTAAGCTTTCCGCTCCAAGCAATCCCAACATTCTTAGACTATATTTGTACCTCTCTCCCTCCCCGTCTGTGCACCTCCCACTCCTTCATCAGCTCTCCCAAATTTCAGGGAAACTATTGCAGCACCCTGCACAGGAACAGGTTGACATGTGGTCATCTGGGTAAAAATTAGCAAACCTGGGTAAAAATTAATGGCAAAGACCAAGATCAACACAAGATGAATTCGTGTTCTGCAGAAGCAGGCTATGGAAACCAGCATCTGTGCTACCCGCTGCCTTCGCTTTCAGAAAAAGTAGTGGGGAAAAAGAAACATTTGATTTAGTATGGTTGCAAGAAGCACATCAACCAAAAACTAATCAAAAGGAATTCCTTTCATGTGTGCTGAAGATATCTTCAAGCCACAGAGTAAAGACAAATAACTCACAGAAACAGATCTAACAGAAACCACAGGCATTAAAAAAAGCCGTCTACTAAAACCAGAGATAATGATACTGTACAAGTACAAAGCTCAACCATTTGAATGAAATCACAGCTTATATTAAATATATGCAGAAGAAAGATTAAGCCACATTACTCGGCTTAGATCTCATGAATAGTTTAAAGTCTAATCACTCCTGCATTGTTCCACGTATCACAGAAGTAGTAGAGAAGGCGACACGATTTACTAAGAAAAAGCCAACAAAAATAACAACTCCCATACCAGCCTGTTCTGTTTCGTTTATCCTCAGAACCAAGGAGAACAACACATGTACAACTCTAAAAAGCTCCCACAAATTTCTCATAGCCTCCTCAAACTGCCAGGCAGCCACAGCAGCGGCTGAGCACGCCGACCTCCCCGCCTGCTCAGCACTGTTACCCAACCAATATATTTTTAATTGAAATTCTTCTTGCCAATTTTTATATTACTCTCTGCACTGAGTCACTTCTGTGTGAGTACAAGCAACGCTTTGACAAAACACTTAATAATTTAGCAGCTAAGGCTATGCTTACCCACACTGACCACATGCTAGGCAGATCTCCCGATCTAAAGAGCGAGCTCCATCAATCTGAATCAACTGCACTCTCAGCTGTGTCTGTGAGAGCTGATAACCTGCCCTGTCCTAAGGGGAATATCCCTGCGTTTGCAGCTCTGAGCACCCATAGGTCTGACAACAAACAGCTGGAGCTGAGCAAAGCTCAGGGCAGCCAGAGGAACTGGGACGAAGGTGACTTCTGCTGGGCGGCCACACGTACAGGAGGGGTGACACGTACAGGAGCAGAGCAGGGCAGAAAGTTGCCATTTAAAACACATGAAAAATGGAAATTAAGAAAACAGTAACAGTAGTGGCTCTGAGCAGGTGCTCAGGGGGTCCACCCCAATGACCACCAAGCAACATGCACCTGCAAAGGGCATGGAAGGGCAGTATGATGGAAAAAAGACCAATGCCATGGAAAAAAAAAAAAATACTACTCCTCCTCTTCACCACGAGCAAGGGTAGCATGGTCAGCACATAACCATGCTGCAGGGGGCTCAACACCTGAACCTCATCCCTTGTCCCCAGCAGTGCATCCCCCACCCAAATTACACTTTTCTCCACAAAAGCCGAGGCACAGCCCAGCAACAGAAGGTCCCCTGTCCCAAGGACATGCAGCCTCACTGCATGCACCCATGGGTAGGTCACTGTCACCTTCAGCAAGGACAATGGGTTTGGGAAGAGCAGAGCCCAAACCAACCAAGATTCCTGGAAAAGCTGATTTAGCAAATAAAGCTGGTGATAAAAGCACGGAGAGCAATGGAGGGTGTGGAGGGCAAGGGAAAGAGCTAATTGAAAGATGTAAGACGGGTGGAGAGAGGAAACCTGAGTGTTCTTTCTTCTTTTCCATACAAATTCCCTGTAGGAACCAGCCCTTTCCTGGAGCCAGAAGCACAGCCCGGCCCCAGGAGCATCACTGGGGGCAGCCCTGCCGGCACGGGCCCTGCTAAGCGCATGTGAGGAAGCGAGCCGTGCCAAAGAGCCTGGAAATAGAGCACTTATGGCTTTGATTAATCTGCCGCGAGAGGAGCCAGACACAGGCAGTGACCCTTAGTTCTCCTAATGAGAGGCCCTGGCCACGTGTGCTGCTACAGCAGCAGGAGGCTGGAGGCCTGCCCCAATCCTCTTGGCTAAGGGGCCTCCACCTTGTCCCCTCACCAGCATGGGATGGAAAATGTGGGACTGTGTGGTCATCTCATGTCCCCCAGGATGGTGACAGAAGCAGGCAGGGATACAAGGGATCAGCTGGTGGCAGAGGAAGGAGATGCCTTTGGCTTCTGGCCGAGCTGGAGAGATCCTGGTGAGGCTCTCTATGCACCGCAGTGCAGCCCGTGCTGCTGCTCAGCCTCACGGCCACCAGCCGCCATCCTGCCCCTTGGCCAGCAGCTTCATGGGTCACTCCCTGCCCTTTAATTAACTTCCTTTTGCTCCAAACCTGGTAGTTTGAGCTATGGAAAAAGCCTGCTCTAACCAGAGCAGGAGGCGGTCGGTGCGTTCCTGTGTTGTGCATCCCAAGAGACAAGAAGCACTACGGGGATGAAAAAGCCTAAGAGCTTTTTGGGTGCTCTTTTGCCTGTCCACAAATCATGTAGCACCACAGTTTCCCAGCACATACGCCACATGGTCTGTAATTACAGCTTCAGCTCGGCAGCAATGTGCAGAAAGTCAGGATCAGCTGTGATGCAGAATGCCTAACAGACCAAAGCCAGCAGCTACCAACTGGGAAAACCTTACTCAATTGCTGCTATTTTGTGGAAAGTATGCTGCTACTGTTCAAGCACAACCACTGCCCTCTGGAAGTTTTCAGGATCTCAGCTCTTCCCTCTGCCCTGCAGGAGCCAGGGTTATAAAACCCTCCTTCACATTGCAGCAGCATTTTTTTTTTGGCAGACCAAAATAAAGTTCAACCAGCATGCTGCTGGCATCTCAAATTCAGTATCACAGGAACACTCCAGAGCCGAGAACAGAAGAAGGATTTTGAACAAGAGCCCAAATGCTTTTACAGTGGTCACAAAGAAAATACAGCGAGGTCTTCCCTCCTCCAGACCTCTCCCCCTCCCCTCCCAGCTCACGCTGTGCACACACGTCTGCTTGCGGGCAGCTATTTTGGAAAGGCAGAGAGCTCTCCAGAGCACAGGCAGCGATTTGCTCTGGCAAAAATTAGGGAAGGAGCAAACTGGGTAAAAATAAAAACAAAAAAGCTCAAAGTTTGCAATTGTCGGTGCTTGCATCAGTCCAAACAGCTATAATTTGCTGGTTTTCTAGTTGTTTTCTGGTCCTTTGAAAGCCTCGGTTCTTCAGTTATAGAAGCAACAACTAAAAGCTAAATGCCATGGTACGCTTCTCTGCCTGGTGACATTTCTGTAACCCCGTGCCCCTCCAGCCACCCATACCTGTCCCAGCTCTGACTGCAGGAGAGCAGCCCCCGGGCACCCAGGTGCTCAGCCCCAGCCACTGGGACCTGGCCTGTTTGCCCCTGCTTCTTCGAGTTAAGTTTTTCCTGTTCTCAACAAGTTAATACTGTTGTCTTCTAACCCTGCCCCTGCTTCTCTGCAGAGAAACATTTACTCAGAAGTAATGGGGAGGGGGGAAGGGGAAGGAGATAGAGATATCACCTGGTTCAGCCCTTGCTCCCAGGCAGAAGCAGCTTCAGGTACCCCAGACCCCATTCGCAGTATTTTCCTCCTCCAGGTCACTCCAGCAACCAGATTTACGTTCTGGGCTGCACACGCGGCTAGACCAGCTACTGGGAGCAGAGCAATTAGCCCGGCAAGAAAGAAACCCTCAACACGTGGCCCGTAATTGTTTATCCTCAGGAAATCCTTTTGGCTCCTGTTCCCATCAGGCTGGGTAGCAGAGCCGCACAGTCAATCCAGCCCAGCACAAGTTACCCATCCGCAGTGCCGGGATCCGACAGCCCGCAGGCGGAGCACAGCCAGCTGCACTACATCAGGGGTTTGAAGTAGGGGGAAATCAGCTCATCCGTGGGAACTTAAGCCTCCTGGAGCAGAGGACTGAGCCAGGCTGCCTGCTGGGATGCTGGTGCACAAGGGATTTCAGCGTCACGGCCATAAAACAATCAGGGTGCGAGTTGTATTGCTGTGTGCGGGAGAACTAGGCAGCATCCTGGCTGGGATATGGCCCCGGTGACTCACGACACATGCAGCCCAGCCATTCCCATCCTGCCTGACCCCAAAGCCTCTTTCCATAGACAGGGAAAGGAAGAAGGGTGTTTCTGTCCTCACCACTATCAGGACAAGTTTCTTCACATGCACGACTTCCTCTCCCTGCGTGTTTGATCTTCCCACCCTGCACTTACCGGAATGGTATCTGTTAAGTGAAAAGTCCCACTTCCATCCATTCAACTTCATTTGGAAGAAGCCGCCCAGCAAAAAGGGCTGAAAATGAGGTGCTCCACAAAATTAGTTGGGCCAACAAACGCTCCCTTGCTGAGCAAGCATTCATAGAAAAGGTGAGCTGGGAGGAAGGGGGAGAGGGGAAAAAAAGAAAAGAAAAAGAAAAAAGGAAAAAAAAAGTAACTCCATTCAACTGAGAGAGAACAAACCCAGCGTGCAGAACTCTGAGCCAGGAAAGCAGTGCTGCAGCTGAGGCTGATGCAGCCTGGCCACACAGCCCGTCCGCCCGGCCCCGCAGGACGTTACATCACCGCCCAGCCCCACGGCCGTGCTTTGTTCCAGCCCCGGGGAGGAATTACATGGGAATCATCATCAAAGATGGCAGAGCTGCTCATGAAGTGGATTGTATTTCACTCATTTAATTTCCCAGCAGTGAGATTTTTTTCCCCCCCTTAAGCCAATTGAAACTCAGGCAACAAGCAGTACACGGTTTCACCATACGCTAGCAGCACTTAATTTTTATTACTGCTGAAAATAGCCTGGATCACAAGAGCTAAGAAACGCTTTAAATCATCTTGTCTTGCCTGTTGCACGTCTTACTCAGCTTTTACATATCCTGTACTGTGCAAGAAAAACAGAGCGCTCGTGTTATGCAGATCTGTGTCTCCCACAGTATTTCAAACAAATTGCATCTATTAAGCGAGCACTGCATGCCTTCCACTTTGCAAATGCCTCACGGAATCTTAGAACTGGTACACAGCATGCTGGAAGGCCAGATAAGACAACTGCTCACCAACTCTTTCAAGACATACAGCACGAAATTACCAGCCCCTCCAGAGACAGCCCTACAACAGCAAGAGGAAGGCCGCACCAAGGAGCCCTCCACTTAAACCCTGCAAATTTCAGCTGAGCTAAAAGCCTGCAACAAAGCACTGCTCATTCAAGGCTACAGAAAAGGCAGAACTGGAAGCTTGTTGAAGTTGTGAGTGAAATAAGAAAAACTGAGCCTGATTTGCTCCCCAAATGCCCCACCAGGATTGCCTCCCAGGTGCTCAGCCTTGACCTCAGCTGCAGGAAAAAAACAAAAAGCCCTTTACAAACAGCCATGGCAAAGATAAGCGCATTAACCTTCCATTAAGGAGAACAGAACAAATGTCTCTGACTACAAATGCTATCAATTACAGCTGAATGTCAAGGGTGGGCATGCTTTTAGAGTAAATCAGCTTCAACTGATATTCTACCTCAAAATGACCAAAGTTTTGGGGAAAAAAAATGACTGTAGTTAATGACATACAACAGGTGCCCAAAAAAGACATCCAAAGTTACTTCAAATCACACATCAGTTACTGCGTAATGAGCTAAAAAGCCATTTATAGTATATTGGTTCTGTAGCATCCATGCTTCCTCAGCGGGAAGCACCCATATACAAGCATGGCAAAGAAGGTGGCAGCTGCTGTTGTGTAGGGCCAGCTCCCCCAGCTTACCCCTTCACTGCCTCATGGCACGACATGGTGAGCAACAGTACTGGTGAAAGCAGGGGGGGAAAAAAGCCACAAATCCAAACAAAACATCATCCCATGCAGGCGGGGACCAACCCAAGGAGCTCAGCCTAAATCAGCTCTGATTAAACCTCTCAGAAAGGACTACACCATGGCAGCATGCAAACTGAGGCTTCACTGCAGGTTTCATCTCTGGCAGTGGAAGGAGAGGAGGAAAAGCCTGGCCCGGGACCACTGCCTCTGCACCAGTCCCATCATGGACCAGCTCCAATACATACCAGCTCCCTGCCACCTCGTGGCACCTTGTACCAGCCACTGGCACTGAGCTCCCTTGATTTTGGCTAAGTCTAAAAGAAAGTCCATAAGCAAATGCATATTTTTATATATATTTAATGCAGCTATATCAATATTTAATGCACCTAAATTCTAACGTACAAATATTTCTTTTAAATGCACACACATATATATATTTGTATTTGGGAGTGCAATCATGAGGTGCTTTCTGCTCGATAAAGTGCTCAGTTAAGGCAGGTTTCATTTACAGCCTATGACTGCTGCAATACAAGATACTACAAAGCATGAGAGTACAGAACATTTTGAAAGCAGATGTATTGCTATTGCAGCAACTTCACATCCAGGACAGCCTGTGAAAGGAGATTTTAAATGCATATTGATGTTTCTCCCTTCCATTTGTGACAAAGCATCTTCAAGCAAAATTTCCAGACAACTTTCTGGCCACAGCCCGGTGGTGTTGGCAGCCCCGAAGGTGAGGTCTGAAATCTGCAGGACCTGTCTGCCACAGCCCTAACCATGTGTCCATGGTAAAGGCAGCATCCAAGGCTTTCACCACATGGACAGGCTGAGGACCACTTTCACCATGTCCTCCCACCACTCAGCAGGAGGAAAGGTGCTGTAGGTCAAGATAGCCTGTCCTGTGCAAACCAAAAAGCAACAAAACACAAGCAAAGCTTCCTGCAGCTGCAGCAGGCGTCAGCCTCATGCAGCCTGGATAAATTCAGGCACTGCACCAGGGCCAGGCAGACCAGCACTGCACGGAAAGCATCCCTTTGTAACCACAAATGGGTGACTGCAATCCATGTAACAGATCCACACACATCCTGGAGCCACACAGACTGCAAAAAGCAAAGTACTAGCTAACTAGATCCAGTATTCATTGATTCCAGCCAGTGAACAACCTGGTGGTCAGATGCCAGAAAAGCCAGTGTAATTCAGCAAAATGCAGTGCAGTGGTTACAGAGAGCAGCTGGGCTGCACTGTATTAGTAATGCCGTCCTGCAGACAGCGTGCAAAGAACCACAGGAAAGCAAAACTGCAACAGAGAGGATTTCATAGAGCATCACTATGAATGGTGTTAGACCAGCTGGTCACAGACAGTGCTTCCCAGTGAGGCCCAAACTCAAGCACTGTACTTAGTTTGGGCCTCTCGCTATAAAAAGGACTTTTTTGTTGCTGAAGGGTTCAGAGAAGAGCAACAGAGCTGGTGATGAGACTGGAAAACAAGAGTTATGAGGTACAGCTGAGAGAACTGGGGCTGCTCAGCCTGAGGGGGAGGCCTCTGTAAGGATCTGCTAAGGTGTTGCCAATCACTTTCCTGAGGTGGCAACTGATAGGATACAAGGAAATAGCCTCAAGTCGCATGGGGAGGTACAGAGTGGATATCAGGAAGAATTTCTTCATGGAGGTGGGCGAGAGTGGTACTCAGGGAGTGATTTGGTTGCAGACCTGTAGTGTTAGGTGATGGTTAGACCTGGTGATCTCATAGGTCTTTTCCAACCTAAATGGTTCTATGATATCATTATTACCAGACTTATGATTACCAACTGTGAACTTACTGTCTACCATCAGCAGAACACACCTCCTGATGGGCACATGATTAAGATGCACCTGAACAGGCCTGTCCCACCAATGCACGGCTCACACAGCGCACACTAATGACACAAGTGCAATGGTGTGGAAAGGCCCCAGCAGCAACTCTCAGCCCCAGTGGGCACAGAACCTCAACCTGGGGTGCTCACAGCCCTGCAATCTCTTGGCTATTAGAACAGGGGCACAAAGAAGACAGTCTACTCATCAGAGATAAGAGGAGCAGAGGTTGCAGCTCTCCCAGACTGTCTGTGGTGATATTTAATCATTTGCAGGGATCAAAGCCCAGATGTCCAGATCCAAGTCCACTGGCTGGGCAGAGAACAAGCAGGTAAAGTCCAAAACTTGTGTGCTCTCAGTGAGCCACAGCACTGGCAAAACCTGCCAGGCAAAAACCAGCCTGTGCTTCCCAGTAGCGGACCTCAGCTATCACAGAAATACTTCTGACATGAAGTACCAGGAGAAGCAGCTTTCAGTCCAAGGTCTCACATAAGGTATGTTCCAAGCTCGAGCTGTGCCAGCACACTGGCAACTACTGCCTGCCCTGGAGCAGGGCTCAGTGGGGACTCCGGTGGGCACTTTCCAGCAGAAGGCCACGAAAGGAACAGCCAAGCATGGAGACGGGCACAGGGAGAGCTCCCAGCATTGGCACCCACTCCCTAAACACAATTAAAATACAGAAACTCCCTTGGAAAATCCCCTGAAATGGCATTTCCTGGGAAAAACAAGTTGCTTAAGAACACATTCCATCACCCCAATTCCAAGTTTCTTGGAAGACACAAATCCACCCTTCCTAGACAACACGCCCCAAGCACTTCCTCCTCTGTGTGAAAGGATAAAGCCTTCCAACTGCATGCAGTCCATCAGCACCAAGGAACGAACTGCCAAAGGCAGGCTGCTCTGAGCTCTGTGCCTCAGCAGGTGAGACCGTGGGGCAGAAGGATGCTCACAGCAATTCAGCACCCGTGGCTGAAAACACCATCACTGTCTGAGCAGACACTTGTTTCAGAGTGAAGGTTTCTTCTGGTTGAGACTCTGATTATCTTCTCAGCAAGCTTTGCTTTTCCTCAACACAACAATTCCAAAAACCTCCCCAGCAGAGAGGATACAAACAGTTACAGACAGAAGGCAGCAGCTTTAACCAAAAAGAAAGCACATAAACCAAGGACAACAGGATTACATTAAAGACAAGCCCAAAAACTCTGCTATTAATAGAGGGCCTGTTTGCTTTTATAGTTTCCACTGTTAAAAGCAAATTGCCACGCTTGCAGTTGCAATTCAGCGAGACTCTAAACCGTGCCTGTACAATGCAGCACATCACCATTATTCGCAGCAAAATACCAACAGGAGTCAGAAAGGGTTTCAAGTGAAGAACAAACTGCAACCCCTGCACATATCCAATTCTCAGAGGAAAAGTTTCTAAACACAAAGGATTTAATTGGCAGCATCACTTTAACGTCCGAACGGTGCTTTCCAGCCCCTCCTTGCAGCAGTTTCAAACCTCTCCAAACTCGAGCTGCACACATGAACACTTCACTTGTCTGAGGCTGGGTTTTTGTTTGATTTTATTTATTTTTAGCCAAACGGTTGAGCTGTTTCTGAGAAAAAAGGCTCTGGGTAGGAGAATGTTCTGCAACTTTAAAGAAAAACGGTTACACAAGTTCGAGAAACAGTTTTTTTCAGGGTATGGGCTTTGATAAGGGACTAAGCTGTTCAAAGGAGTGGGTTGGAGCTGGCAGGCACAGACCAGAACCCACAGTGCTTTTTGGGCTAGGAGGCTGCTTGCAGCTCATGCACTTCGGGGAAGCCCAGGGCCACTCGGGGCTGCTCCCCAGGTATTCACAAACACATTCCTAGCACCCTTCCTTACAGAACGAAGTCCCACCTTGCATCACAGAACAGCAGATACAACAGCAAAACATATGACCAGCAGTCAGGGAAAAGGAGAATCACTCCTTGACCAAACACGGGGTCTGCACCATGGAAAAACAAACAGGCAACAGCCCAGTGCCACACTGCCCTGCGTGCAACAGGCTGCTCTGCACCTGCCCCACTGCTCTTGTTCCTTATTTCTAGCTTCCTGATTGAGACTTCGGAGTCTCCTCTGCGGTAACTCGTGGTCTGCGCTGCAGCTGCTATCAGCAGAACTTGCTCTGAGTGTGGCAAACAGCGTTATCACGCTAAGGACGCTTTACAAAACAAATTCCAGCAACAATGCTTTTATTCATGAGAAGTTAAAGCCGCTTCATTTAAATCCACGCTCTCTTGAAGCATGGGATTCAGCCGAGCAGAACAGCCACCCGGAGTCACCGACACCCCGCAGTGCTGCATGCCCAGACCCAGCCTGTGCTGCCGGCAGTTCTTTTGTCACTTTAAGGAGAGCAAAGTGCTCAAGCTGGCAGTCAGGCACAAGGTATTTGACACGCAGCCTTGCTCTCAAGGTGCGAGCATGGCTGGACTGGGGAAAAATTGGTTCTTGAGAATTCCTCTTCCCACCTATGCTCCTTAGGAGAATAGAAACTGCAATCACGCTAATGTTTGCTTCACACTGTTTAAAAAAAAAATGTAAAAGCAAGCATGAAAGAAAATAACAGATGTGTTCCATATCCCAAAATAGACAGTATTACACATTGGCTGCAAAAACTAGCGATGAGTGTAAATGAGCACCCTCCACTGCACGTGCTCCTGTGCAGTTCCTGCTCCTGCACTCTGCCCAGCCAGGCATGGGCATCTTGCTGTTGTGGTCCCTGCCCTCCTCACCTCCTCGTGGCCCACCACATTGCACAGTGAATTTTACTTTTCTTTCTGCCGTTGGAGTGCATCTCTGTGGAGGATAGCTTTCCTGTGGAGTATCAGATCAGACTGGCCTCAGGAGGGCAGGGAGCAGCACCCACCGCCTGCCCCTTCCCCCCGCTGCAGGAGCCCCAGGCTTCTCAGGCAGGATCTGATCGGCCTGCCAACCTCCGGCACACACCTCCTGAGTCAACACATGCCTTTTCCCAGGCCTTTCTTCTGTCTTTGCTCCTCCCCAGAGGACAGAGGGGCCAGGCAGCTACGGCTTAGGTGACACAAGAGGTCAAAATGCTCTGATCACAGAGATTTATGCCCTGGGGAAGGTGGAGGGAGCATCAGAGCACCGGGTTGGTGGGGCAGGGCAGTAGGAATGCACCCAGGCTGCCCCCACCCAAGCCTTGCATCACCAGTCTTCCTCTGCATGAGGTTTTGGGGCAAATCATGTAAGATGATCTTCAAAACACAAAGGGGCATTATACAACCACCTTGCCCAAAGCAAACCTCACTTCTCTTGCCAGGCACTGCTTGTATGCATGGGACCTTCCATCTGCAGAGACAGGACCCAGCACCTGGGTGCTCCGGGAAGGGATTCTGAAAGCAAATTTGCAATCGTTTGCACAAGGGAAAAAGCCCTCCCCTGTTACAGGCTTAACACAAGCAGCAAGCAAAGCTCACCCTGGAGGACAGAGAGCAGGCAGTGAGGCACTGCCAGATTGCTTGGGTCACTGGCTGGCAGCCACAGGTAACACAGGAACCAGCTCCTGTCCTTTGTCACCCCACTTTGTGGCAGTACGTGTACAGTTTTGTAATTAAATAAAATGAGCCCCAGATGGAAAACCTCCACATTAAAGCAGCACTAAGCACACAAATTACAAGTAACAGCCTGCTACAAAGGCTGCACAATGCCAACCTAGTCTGCTCTTGTTACTGCCCACAAAGACACCAAGCAGCTGAGCCTAGAGCACTGCACGAGGGACATGCAGGGGACAGGCTGCCTTCCTGACCTGTGGGCTATTGGCATCCACATGGCACTGCCAGGAGTGAAGCTGAGGAGGAAGCAGGTGAGAGATCATCACCAAGGCAGACCTGCAGGAAGACACTGGCATCACAGAACTGATTTGGCCAAGGCAGAAGCAGCGCAAACCCACTGAAGAGATGTCATGTTCCCCAGCTTCAAGTCAATGCTGTGAGATCGAACAGCTCACCAGCACCCAGTGCTTGCTGACATCACCACACAAGGGATGCAGCTTTAAATAAAAGCAAATAGGAAAAAGCCAAAAAACAGCAGGGCCATGAGTAACTTCTCTTTGTCAGTTCATTGGTTCTTACAAAGCCTGAACCTGCTCTCACCCCGCTGCACTGGCAGAGCTGCTAGCAGCTGCAATCCAGATCCCTGCCTGCCAGCCACAGTCGCTGTCTCGCAGCCTTGGCCCCAAGGTATGGCTGCATGCACACTTCCAAAGAACCCAGAAAGGTAATTAAGGAAAAAAAGCACATTATCTCCAATCCACAACATGAGGACCTGCCCTGCCAACCTCCAGGCACACTGGAGGGAGCTGCAGCTGCTCATGGAGTGCAGACCCCAACCTCTCACCACACGCATTCTGAATGCCGCTGCAGCCTTTCCACAAAAGGGACGCAAACAGCGTGAGACTAAAAATAAAACCCCAATACCAAAATCCGCTTCCAAAAGAGAATTGAAGTTATATTTCAAGTTGACAGTATCTCCTTAAAGTGGATTAACCGTGGCAATCCAATCCTGCCTCCCCACAGCGATCCCGGCACAATGCTCATTTCAGCAGCAGGGATCTCACTGGTGTAAACTGAAGCTCAGAGCCCATTTGTTCCTGCAGGGAGCACAAGCCTGTGTCCTGTGAAATACACCTGAAAACAGTCTGGCATCTCTGAGCCTCTGGCAGAGACCAGGCGGTGAAGCAGCAGCACCATTTGTCAGAGCAGCCTTGCAGGGACCTCAGCACAAGGCAGTCTCTAGCCTTCAACCACTGCAGTGAGCTTCCTGCAGTGCCACAGCACAAGCACCTCAAAGCCCTGTGCTGCCCATACGGCCATAGGGCTGAGGGCAGCCCCATGGCTCCGAGCTGCCCCAGGGCAACGTGCAGCAGCAGCAGGAGCTGCTATCTGCCCCAGCCTGGGCTGGGCAACCTGTACTGGCCTGATAGTAAGCAGGGAGCACACAAAGCTGGGAGAAGCATTCAACAACTGCTGCCCCAAAGGCATAGCAGAAGGCTCCTATTCCTTTTAGCATGAGGACAATGGAGCCAACCGTGGATGGCACCCATGGACCCCACAATTGCCTCAGCAGTTCCCCAGCACTTGCTTACACAAAGCAGCCAACTAAAATCAGTTTTTAACAGAACTCCAGTGCTCTGTACTCCAACCATCTCCTGACCTCCTGATGGGCATTGCAAGCCTCCAACAAGGGAGTGGTAGGAAGCATGCAGCACCAGGCAGGGCTGAGCCTCAGTAACTGGGGGCACTGCAATTACATCTGCTACATTCATGCCTGGGGCCATCAAACCAGAGTCACAGTTGCTGTGTCTGCTGCAAGGCCAACCCAGTGGCTCCAACAGAAACGCAACCTAAAAGCACAAAAACAGTAGAATTAACCACCTTCACCCCTAGTGCAACTTAAAAATGAGCAAAGTTGCTTATGCCAAAAGTCCAGCATAAACAGCTTGCTCAAAAACAGAAGTTAACACAACAAAACAAAATCGTTTCTCAGCAGTTCTGCCCTCGCAGCAGCCCAAGGCAGAGCGCATCACCCCAGGGCCAACAGGGGCACACAGTGCACCCATAATACACTGCTGCCATTTGAACCCCAGCAACTCTTCTGCGCAATCAGCAACACTGCTGAGCACACAGAGGCTTCTGAAATGATGCAAAAGCCCTGGTTTTACACTTGCTGCGGAACAGGAAAAAGTGAGTAATTACAGAGTCCAGTCCAAGCAATGAGGTCACAGGGAAATCTCCAAAGTAGCTTATGTGGCACTGGGGAGGTTTTTAAGGTGTTACGTGGGGACAAGAAGCACTGGAAAGAGCAGTGCTAAGCGTGCTGACAGCTGCTGGGTATCTCCGTCCTGCTGCTGGCTGCACAGGGCTGGTGTGTGTCCTGCGACGGGGAAATCCCTCTGTTTTAACTTTTTAATTATTACTACTGGGGGGTGGGGGGGAGGTGTTTATTAAAAAAAAATTCCTAAGGAAGAAAAGGTTCCTGCTCTTGCAGCAAAACCAGCGCCTTTTGGAGCCCCGCAGCGCCAGCAGTGCCCGAAGGGGAGGCTCCAGGAGGACGAGGGCCGCCCAGCAGCACGGCGGCCGGAGCCCCTAGGGAAGCTCGACCCAAACACGCGGAGACCCCGACCTCCCCCCGCCCGGCCCCGGCCCCACACTCACCAGGCGGCTCAGGCTGCGGCGGAGCATCGCGGCAGCGCCCGGCCCCGCCACCCTCACCGCCGCATCGCCCGCCTCGCCGTGGCCCCCAAGCTGTCCCGCCGGCCGCGCACCATGCCCGCCACGGGGCCCCGCCG